>PVLD010000509.1:0-276079 GCA_004027595.1 Dinomys branickii | reverse complement strand
TTTTTGGTTTTTGTGTTTTTTCTATTGTTGAGGGGATTAATTGTCTGACTAAATTTGCCTGTCTGTATATGGGCTTATATATTTACACTTCGAAGATATCAATGGATAAAGCAATAACCACTGTTGAGATCATATCACCTTGTCTATAGATTAGTTGTGATTGTACTATTTTTTATGCTAATTGGTGTCTGTTTGTCAACATGTTTTTGTACTTGTATTTTTTTTAAAATAAAAAAAAATAAAGGGATAAGCACAGTGGCCTGGTGTACAGCTGGGAGGCACAGTGTTTTCTTCTCTGGAAGGGTCCACTTTCTATGTATGACTCTTCTTTAAGGCATTGAACACTGGATCCAGAAATTATGAGAGAAATGAGGAATGTAAAGACAGACACTGAATGTTCTGCTAATGATGGCTCCACTTTCGTTGACCTCAGATGTGAGTTCTTGGGGCTTGTGGAAACTGTGGTGGCACAGATGGAAACAGAAGGGGCTTTGCCTGGGGTGGGACTGTTCTAGTGAGTGTCTCCAAGAAACGTTCTGTGCAGGTTTAGGAGCACAGCCAGCTGTATGTTTTACCTCTAAAGAGATAGACCAGGGCAGGGCAATGCTCGCTTGTTCATACCATGTGTGAGTCCTGTGATAGTCAGATGGGCTGAGTTATTTATTTTGCTCGCCTCACAGGTAATACAGATGTTCCTTGATATCTTTAGGAGTTGATTCCACAATCCCTTTCAGATACTAAGACCTGTGGCTGCTCAAGTCTCTACATAAAGTGTATATACGCATAAAATATAAAAATGCAAATAACCTACATTCGTCCTTCCATGTACTTTAAACCATCTCTAGATAACTTATAATACCTAACACAATATAAATGCTATGCAAATATTTGTTATGTGCATTACCTGGGGAATAATAGCAAGAAAAATAAGTCTGTGCATGTTCAATACTAATACAGTTTTTTGATTATTTTCTTTGAATCTATGGATGTGGAACTCATGGATACAATGGACTGATTATGCAGGCCTATTTTTAAAAGCAATTTGGAAACACATATACACAAAGAAGAAAGAAACAAAACCACGCCAAAAATGTATTTCCATTACTCCAGAATATCCACTGATAACTAGTATGGCTTCTTCCAGGTTTGCCTGGGCACCATCCTGGCCAGTGCATCCAAGAATCCTAGGTAATGAGGCTGGTATAGTGGAGAGGGCTCATTTTTCCTCCTGCTTCTGCTTCTAATCTCTTACTCTGACCTCCATTTGTAATTCCCTCTTAGGATCTACCTACCCTTCCTGTTAGTTCTCTCAGCTTTTTCTGGTTCACCCCATTTCAACCATGAGCAAGGCCCTCTTCCTTTATTTCTCAGAGGACAGATCACTCACACAAGTCCACTGTAGAGTGACCTTTATTAAAAGGTATGGGCCAAATGGGATTCCATAGAAATAAAAGTGCATGAAAAATGGAAGATTAAGCACCATTATTTCTGCCTCAGGGACGTTTCACTGGCCCTGTCTGCTAAGTCGAAGGTTCTGCAATCAGATTTTGTGACCCCATCCTCTCCACACTCTCACTTCAAACTCACCTCCATCTCCTCTCTTCTGGCTGTGCCATGTTTCCTAAAACTGCTTTCTCCTGGGAGGTCAAGGGACTACTTCAGAGTTCCTGCTATTTTATTTGCTAAGTAATTTAGTTCTTCCACTGTCTCTGTCTCACATATATAGGTTAATGTGGGGCTTCCCTGTCATAGCCTAAAGATTCAGAAATTGTTTAAAGACATAGCCATCCACTATAGAAATAAATTTACCACTGCAAGGCAGAAATAGTGGTCTTATTATGTTTTTCTCCTTCTCATGAAATAGAAAGTCCTAATCAATGCTCTTTAGCTAAGTTAGTATGTGTGTGAACACACACAAATCCTTAGCCATACCTTGGGATTCAATTGCTAGTAAAAGTCAGGTGAAGAAACACAAACAAATTCAAGGCTTTCGATTCATTCTGCTGAGTTGTCCTGCGGAGAGGTGTCATCTTGTATTCTTTCCAGCAGTTCTATTGGAGGGTCCATTTCCCCTTATCCTGGCTAGTTTTGGGTAATAGAATTCAGAATGGAAAAGAATTAGCACTTTATGGGTACAGGTCACGTCGGCATGATGATGTAATTTTTGAAAGGTGTCTCTGAGCTGTGTGTCTGCAGAACCCAGGAAGGAGGAGCCCTCTATGGAAACCCCACATGTCATCTCCCCGACATCAAGCTTCCAGATGGCATCAGTCTTCAGTCCTGTACAGTCATTTATCAATGAGTTTCTAGGTGCCACTTTCCAATTTGCATCAGACCTTTTCAATATAGTAATGAGATTCTGTTACTAATATATATATTTTTGCTGTTCTACCCATGCATTGGAAATTAATGGGCTAACAAGGTGAGCCGGCTCCCTGAGGACCAAGCATACTGTAGCTTCTTGCTTCTTCTTGTGGTTTGTAATGACATCCTTAGGGGATCCCACGGAAATTAGCATCAGCTCTGGCAGTTGCTCTCAGTCATCTGCTACCTCTGCTGCTGAGTGCTTGCTCTCACACATCTCGTGACCCCTACCTCCTCCTGCTCTGGACAAGACTTGCTCCTGTTGGTTTCCTTTTTCTCATTCACAAACAGTGACCCTGCGGTAGGGAGGTTTGGCTTTTATTCTGTCCAGGAATTTATTTGATGGTGGGCTCCAGAGGCCAGAACTCAAGAGTTTTTGCAGAGGTGGTTTTGGCCAGAGAAAGCCCAATGGTCAAACCAAGTCTGATTTCTTTGGGAAAACCTGCCCAGTCTCTAACCACCAATGCAATCTCTGTGTTGTCCTCAGACCTGCCATGTAGTTTCACTGTCCAGGGAAGAACCTCTAACTCTGACCTTGCTGGGGTTTGGATCTAGTGTCTTCTCTATATTTGTTGAACATTTGTTTCATTAGGATCATAATCTATTCAGTGACGTCTTCTTTGAATTCACCAAGCACCTCATTGATCTGTTTTGTTACCTCCATTGATAAACTCTAAGACATTTTTGCTGTGTGGCTTTTGATTTCCTTCTCTTCAGTGCCCCCTAGATAGGCTTTGGGGGAATCAAGAGTTTTTGGAGGCATTTTGTTGCTTCGTCTTGTCATGTTTAACCTACTTTTGTTTTCTGTGCTGGGGTTTGCTGGTTGATTATAGTGGGTAGTTCTGGTGCAGAGAGACATCCTCTGGGTGTGGGTAACTATTGATCTTTGCTTCCATGCCAGAATCCAGATTCCTCTGTTTATTTGGGAGGGGAGGTTGCAGCTTAGTTGGTCCAGTACCTGCTTCTTCACAAATGGACTGCAGTGTTCTTTATGACCCCAAGACAATCCAGATATTGACATATAAAGAAGACTAACTGACAGCAACAACTATGCCACCATCACTACAGTAGCAAAGCCAGTAACAACAGTAGTAAAAAAATGTAAACCGAATATTGACAAACCCTAAGAACCACTCCAGAACCATCCTTAACCAACGCAAAGAGAGCTATGACTTTAGTAGAGACATTTAGGCAACCCAAATATTGACCTGCAGTAAATTAGACCACTGGTCTCCACTGGACCAGCTGTGTAGAGCTCAAGCAGACCACTGGCTCAAGCAGACCTTGTGACCTGCGTGGCCTGAGCCTGAGCTTCTCAGGGGCTCTCAAGAGATCTATGTCTAGCTCTCATCTTTTCCAAGTCTGTCTCCTCTGACTGTCTCTCACCCTGTCTCTGCAGTAGACATCACTTTAGCCCTGGCATGATACTGTCCTCAGGGCTGTTGGCCTTGTCCTCAATCAGGTCTGTCACTTGGTTCTCACTTCTGACTCTGCTGAGGAAAACCAATTCCTAGCTGCTGAGCCAGCGAGGAGTTGGTAGTTTAACCTCATTGGCAGGGTAGGTGAGTGAGCTCCTCCTCCTTATGGGGTTATACATGGTGCCCAGGGGTTTGGATGTAAAGACAGCTTTGGGAGCATTTACTGCTACCACAGTGTTGCCCTCTGCTCCTTCCCCTCCATAATCTGACCTCACAGACAGATGTTATGACCTGTTGGACCTGGAGGCCTTGTTTGGAGGATACAAAGATGGGGGTACTTTTCCCCTGTAAACTGAAAAGCAATGTAGATGGCAATTGAGTGTGGGTCCTCTAGTTGGGGTCATTGCTGCCTCAGACCTTTTAAACCAGCAGGCCCTTATCCCCAGTTATGCACTGAAGACCTAGTAGCCCACAAGGGGATCCCCTCTTCAGGATGTCAGCAGCAAGGCAGGCACCTGCACTCATCTGACTGCTCCCTGGCCTGCCCTATCAGGTTAATAACTCTTAGTTATGACCAGCCCACAATCTCCCAAATGAGTGGAGAGTAAAGGCTTAAATAAATGACACAATTTAAATGATTTTAGAGCTCCAAGAGGGTTCAACACTCTCATAGAATTCAAGAGTCTCTGGGTTAACACAAAGAACTTCCCTGGGCGGCCCATATTTATTTGGTTTTCAAAAAAAGGAGGGGGATACTGAAGAAAATGCTTGGGAAAATGTTTGGGAGATCCTATAAGGACTTCTCCAGAGAATACACTATGTTAATTTAGGAGAACTATGTTATCTCTAGGAAGGCGTTTTCTGCAGGAGTGAGATTCCTGCAACTGCAGTCTCCTCTTAGGTACTTGGGGTTGGAGCCAAATGTCCTCAGCTGTGGCCTTTGTCCTTTTAGGCATCCCAATTTCACAGGCCAACACCCAGTGGGGACCAGTAACTCAGAGAGGTTCACTTACTGTGAGTCTGCTGCCCATCTCCAGACAAGGGCCTAGGCTGTGGGCAAACACATGAAAACATGAAAAGCCAATTGGTTAATATTAAATCCTGCTCAGAGCTGCTTCATAGTGGTCTTTATCACTGCCCCTCTTCAAACCTCATTTTAACCCCAGTCTGAATTCTTGGCTCCACACCCCAAGTTTGACCTGCACCTTGAGATTTTGGAAATGGCATGCACACTTCATTTTTCAGGATCTCCATTTTCTCTGGGCATAGACCTCAGTTTCCCTCAGCCTGCTTGTCAGGCTCCAAGATGATATGTAGGAGTTTCCTTCTGGGTTCAGTCCTGGCCCCAATACTGGCTCCTCAGCTAGAGTCCCTGTGGGTCTAGTACCAGGTTCCTTCTCTCAGGTGCATGGTACTTAGCACTAGCATCATAGAAAGGGGAAGATGAACAAAACTCCTTAGCTCTGTGTGAGAAAAGCTTAATCCTGTCTGGAGGCAGCAGGACCATCAATAGCTGGTCCTTACATCTGTTTCAGATGTATTAATTTTTTGTTTTGCTTTGGTACCAGGACTTGGACTCAGGACCTTATGCTTGCCAGGCAGGCACTGTGCCACTGAGCTATCTCCCTGGCCCCAAGACAGGGTCAGGTGGGTCCATCTCCCCTTACCCCATGCATACTTATCCCAGCACACCACATTACAGGCACCACACACATCTTTGGGACTGCTGCTGTGTGCCCCAGCCCTATTCAGTGGCAGGCACAGACCTCTTCACCATTAAGACACCAGATCCAGACTCACTCTGACCGTGCCCAAGAGTAGCTATGTATTTCTTCTTCTATTTGAAGTAGGAGTATATTTGAGACCTCAGTTGATGCTTCAAGTCTGAGTTTGTGCCATGGGTATACCATGTTTGGGGAGAAACTTGGACTCCTAATCACTGGCCCAAGACCAAGCTCAGCCTGAGGCCACTGAATTGCTAGCATTTCTGGTTTGACCCTAAGTCTTACCAGGAATAGCACTGGTTTCCTAGAGCTGAATGAATGAATTTTGGAAAGGGCAAAAATATTTACTCCATAGCTAGATTTTTAACTTAATTAACATACAAATACTTTTTTTTTTCTCAGATGAGGTCACATTCACAGGTGGTGGTAATTAGGATATAGACATCAATTTGGGGAGTCATTTTTAAACCAACCACAGAACTCTACTCTGAACCCCATCTGATGTACAAGATTCACATCCCTATTCATCTCACCAGAAGCTGGACATTCTCCCAGGCTCTGGGCCCCCTGGTTGATTTCCTGTGCTTCCCTGTGAACCTAGGCAACCTTGTTTAGCTACTAGACTCACTCACAACAGCTCTTACGGCAATACTCCCTCTGCTCATTGATCAAATTTTCCATTCCACCCATAATCTCAAAATTACCCAGAATTTGTTGCACCCCATCAGACACAGAATAATGGATTGCTAGACTCTGCTGAGGTCAGGATACCAACAGTGAGTGGCTCAGGGGATGGGCATGGTCTTTGGTGTGAGAAAAATCTTAGTTCTTGCTCTAACACTCACTTCCTATGTTAGAGGTCCACTCATTCATTATTTCTGATCCTCAGTGTCTTGGTTACTTTTCTCTCATTATTGGGATGAAAAACCCAATGGCCATAAATAAGGAAGGAAAGATTTATTTAGCTCACAGTTTGTGGAGGCTTCAGTCCATACTTGGCTGGCTCCAAGGCAGAGTGGCACATGGCAGAGGGCAACAGTTCAAGGCGGCAGAAGACACCAAAAGCAGCAAGAGTAAAAGGGGGAGAATAAGCCTCATTTCCTCCCTTATACTGTATATCAGCTATCCACCCATTCCCATACCATGTCCATTCCCTCCTCTTCCACAAGCTGAGATGTTTACAAAGTAAGGACCCTGGTCTGGCCTCCTGCTGAATCACTTAGTTGAACTTCTAAACTTCTCAAGTTGACACAATGAACAGCATCCTGGGGTGGTAAGGGCATGTCCTTTTCACCCCAGGATGTAGACCTGCTGAGTTACTTAGTTAAGCTGTTAGACTTCTCAAATTGACACAGTATATTAACCATAACACTTAGTTTCCTCAGTGGTAAAATGGGTTTGGGCAATGATGCCTCTCTCTAGGCTGGGTGTGAGCAGAAGTGAGAGAATGTGTGTACAGGCCCAGCTACGGGTGTTGGCAAATGGTTTTCTTGCTCATACTCTTTTCCCTTCTTCCTGCTCTCCTACTAACATAAAGTTCTTTGTCACTACAGAGCTATGTGGTGGCGTTACTACAGTGTGGTAGCAATGTGATGTGGCAGAATAGCAAGGGGACGATGAAGAGGAAAAACTGTTCCTCCTCCTTCTCCAGGGATAGGATAGGACTGGATGCCCATTGTCAAGGCCCCTGGTGATTCAGTTGCAGGGTGAAAAGGTCAAAGGAAAGAGGAGGACAGAAATAGCACCTCACCAATCATCTGCAACACATTCTGTATCAAGTGTCCATTCTGAAATATATTTCTTATGCTACAACATTCGCAAAAATTTCCAGAGTTTATAGGCATGACCGAAGTATTGCAGACAGGAAGTGTTCAGTGTTAATCCCCGTTTTCTTCTCCTGGAGTCAGTGCTTTCCATCCCAGCTTCTTCTCTTGCACAACCCCATCCCCCCAAGTCAGGGCTTGCTCTTGAACTCACGACAGCACAGAAACCTGGCCCTCCCAGAATTCCTCATCTCCCCAGCCCATGAATAGGTTAACCCAAGTCCTGCATACCAACATCAAAGCCACAGCGGTAATGACTGTGGCAGGAAGGCTGCTAATACAGCCCTGATGCAGAGCTGAGCTGACAGTTTAGTGTGGGGTGAAGTAGAACTACTGGCTGCTTAAAGCTGGAGTCTGCTTTTGATTATGAGCACTGCACACAGGGAAGATTTCCAGTCATCTCTACTCCAAAGGGAAATTCAGAATGAAGGAGTCTTATCATTTGCTGACAGTCACTTCGGATTTCTGTGATGGGAGAGTTTAGTTTAAGCTAGTTACAGCTGACAATGAATATGCAAGCAGATGCTAATCAAGACCTTAGTTCCTCTTCCCACCCCACTGTATTCAGCTACATTTGAGGGTGTGAGTGTGTCCCTTCCTTGCCCAACCTTGAGGGCCCTCTAGCTTGTCCTCAGATTGCCTTCCCGAATTTTCCAAGAGTTTGCAGGGCTTGAATCACTTAGACCTGAGATTAGAGGACTCAGTTTTCCTCCCCCACTGAGAGAGCACCCATTCCCATAGCACTCAGGTTAATCAACTCAGTTCTGCCCAGGGCCTTTCTGTGAATGGGTGGAGGACAGCATGCATCCCTTAAATACACTTAATTAAGCTGGATGAAACATTGGAGTTGCTAGCAACAGACTGGGCCTTGAAGCCAGCCTTGTGACATGTTTGCACAATGTGCTCTCTATTTGTGAATTTGAAATGAGATCAATCCGACTGGAAGATGCCCTGTGTGCCTGGCATTAGATGCATTCTTCCTTGGCACAGACAGGTTGGAGAAAGCTTGGAAGAACATGGTCCTCCCTCGGATTCTCCTTAGAGATGAGCTATGAGTTTGCTGTTCAAAGGAGTCGGGCTGCTGCTTCCATGCAAGGGATATAAAATGTACAAGCAATGGCTGTGTTAGTCAGAAGGGATATTTGAAATATTTAACAGAAGTCTGTCTATATTTAATAGACAGACTCTGACCCATTAGAAAAAATAACAGCCAGAAACCTCACAGACAGAGCTGAACACCAGGCTTGGAAAAGTGAGAATTTACCAAGAGCTTTATAGCTATTTTCCCTTAGCTACGGTTGGGTAATTTTCTAATTTTAGAGATAGGAAAACTGAGGTTCAGAGGTTTTGGCTTCCTAAAAGCTGCATCATTTCATAGCAGAACTGGAAGCCAAACACCTTCCACGTTCTTTCTGCCATATTGTGCTTCTATGCCTACACAGGTACTTAGACAAAATCAAGTCCAGGAAGATCGAGAGCAGACCCCCAGCCTGTGACTGAGCAGCCCAGTGTGAGCACAGCTCGAAGTGTGAATAAGAGCAGGAGGGTGTGGTGGCGATGCTCAGTTTATAGTCAGGTCAGGGTGGAACCAAAGAGTTGTTGTGGGCGTTGCTGTGCTCTCTGCTCACCAAGGACTATGGTGCTGTAAGGGGTTCAAAAAAATGAGGGCTGGGTGCAATCAACATGGACAGGGGCAGTCTTGGAAGCCATGAACATGGGTGTTGATTTAGAAGGGAAGCCCAGAAAGCAGAAGGTTAAAGTGGGCAGAGTTAGATATGGAAGGAGAAAAGGCAATGATAATCAATGAGTTATTATCACTGGCAGCTGGAGTAGATACCTGGGGTGCCTTCTGAAAAGGTGACATTATTGCAAAATTGTGCCATTGGAGAGCAGACAGCTGGAGCATGGTTCTCTTCCTGTCACCCCTGTCCTGGGGCATTACCTTCCCTAAACTTGATGCTGGTACCTGGTCACTCAGAGCCAGGTCTCAGGATGCCAGCAAGGCAGACAAGAGACTCACAAGCCGGGTGTGAGGGCTGAGATCTGTCTTGCAGGCTGCAGGTAAACTCAGGTAGGCTGGACATGAGATGGAAGCCACAGTGTTATAGACAGCTGAGATAGATAGAAATACTATAGGCAGTCAGACAGGGCTGGGCCCTCGAAGAAGCCAACATAGAAGATAAGATACCTGTGGGCCAGACCTCAAGACGGAACACTAAACAAATGCATCCACATACCTCCCTAGAGATGAACAGCAGAGATTGACCACCTTGAAGAGTCTTTGACCCGACCCTTACGGGAAAAGTCCCTGACCCAACCCTTACGGGAAAAGCCCCACTCTGCATTCATGCCCGCTTGCTACGTGACTCGCTTTCCCATTTGATCCCAGTCCACTCAGTCTTACCTAAATATTCATCCTTACAGTCTTATTGGTGGACCATAGTTTTGTCCATTTCCCCTACCTTGGACCCGCCTCACCTCATGGTTTTTCCCTATAAAAGTCCCTGGAAGAGACAGAGTTGGGGGCAACCCATTCGGGGCCCCCCTTCTGTCCCTCTCTTGGACAGAAGCTTTCTTTCTCTCAATAAATATATTCTGCTCTTAACCTCCGTTGTTCCTAAAATTCATTCTTCGGTTTTAGAGAACATGAACTCATCTGATATCAGTTAGGTTGGGAGATTTATTTTCCTGCATCAACAGCATGGCCATTCCTACAGATCCCAAAGGACCCCATGGAACTAGTGTCACCACCGTGGCTCCTTTCTCCATGTAAGGGAAAAAGGGGAGACTATTCCATGCCCACATCAGTGCTTGATTTTCTGAGAAACTGCAGAAATGTGTCCCTTCACCCTCCAATTACAAAACGTCAGTGCCTGGGCTGCCCCGTCCCCATCCTCTGATTTATTTGGGTCGCCTCCACTAATGGGAGGGAGGTTTGCTTTGAGTCTGATGGGAAATGCCCCTCCCCCGACTGACACTGTCTTCCCTTCCAGGTTTCCATCCTTATCCATGTGTAGCTGACACCTTATCCTGCCAGAGAGCCTGGTGGAGACACTTAACAAACACAGAATGTTTTAATTTTGGAAACTATTGTTCCAGAGCATGTTAACAAATGGCACCTGTTGGTCCCAGTATTGTCTGCTATTCATCTTGTCTCATCTGAGCCCTGACCGCATGTAGGTAGGAGCTGTGCAGGTCCTCGCCATGGGAACTCAGAGAGGAACCCTCCCTCCAACTTCCTTGGATCAATACTTCCACTGGGTGACAATCGTCTCATCTTATTCTGACACAGTGGGCAAGACTCTGAAGAATGAAAGTTTGGGTCTCCAGCATCTCTCCCTGCACTGGGGTGCTAGACCTTTTGCTTTTTAATACCCAGCCCTTGTTCTGTGGAGGTACCAACTCTTGGCATGGGGTGAAGCATGTAATTTAAGTCTCAGGCAATCTGAACATGACATTCTTTTCCTGGTCACAGTGATTTATTTAGGGCTACACATGTGACCTCATTAGAACCAATGAGATGTGACAAGATACTTTCCAAGGCTTCCAGAAGAGAAATTTTCACTTTTGTCAGTTGGACTTGGAATTTAGAAGATAGAAGCAGGTAGCAGGAAGTCATCTTGCCATCATATAAAATCCAAGTCAACAAGGAAAAAGGCAGAGACCAGAGAAGAAAAAAATTGAGTCCAAGTGGTATCATTTGATCTATTAATCCAGACTCACTCTTAGGAACTTTCAGCTTTGAAAGCCAATAGATTCCTTTTGTGCCTAAGTTGTTGTGAATTATATTTCTGTCTCTTGCAAATGAGTCTAAACTGAAACAGCTGGACAAGAGATAGCAGCGCATCAATCACCTTTTAAAATAGCTAGGTCTGCCCTCTCACTTTGCACTGATGTCGTTTAAGCCTGAATTTTATGAGTTTGCCTTTGACAGCCTGGTAATTTGGGGGCACACTGAAACAGCCCACTTTCTGAGCTTGAGTGGCTGAGAAGTTGACCAGAGTATAGCCCCACCCAAGTGACCATTGCTGGCATTGAGTGAACCCTGCGGTCACTGTGGATGGCATCTTATTTGGAAATCTATTAAACCACTGATACGTTCCCTTACTTTGTGACAAGGCTGGGTAAGAAAGCAGGTGCTGGGTCACACATCACTCATTCCTTTTATCCAGTCAGATGTACTTTAACTTAGCACACGAATATATGAACAATTGAATGGTGGATGAACAGTAAGTCTAGTAAAGTTGAGCGAAATAGGAGTAATATTCAAATGTTGCATTTAATAACCAGTGTGATTAAGTCTTAGAAGCTGTAATTTCTGAGTCCATGTGATGCTCTCTGGGGAATACTCACCTGTGGTGGAGGCCTCCCGTATACCTGTTGTGAGCCATTACTAAGTGCCAATGCTAAGTGCCATCAGGGTGCTGTCACCAACCAGGGCTGTGACCTGGAGCTGTGGGCAGCAGGGTTAGCTGGTGGGTGGAAAAGGGCCATTGGAAGAGCATGGAAATATTTCCGTATTGTCACAGCTGCTCTGGCTATGTTGGTGAGCACTGGCCACAGAGCGAGCCTGAATGGAACCCAGGCCTCGCAGGGGTTGGAGTCAAGTTAAGGGATCTTTGTTCTATCTGAAGATGACAGAAAACTGATGGAGGTGTTAAGAACGGCGCTGACATTGTGAGTGATTCAGAAGGCATTTCTAGTGATACTGTGGGAGCTAGATGGGTTCCCAGTGTCAAGTAACCTGGAAAGGAGATTGGTGACAATGGTCTAGTCAAGAAGGGATAGGAAGTGCTTGTTGGAACAGTCTTTTTTCTCATTAAGGACAACTGACCAAGACCCTCACTGAGAGGGGTGGAAGGACTTGGTGTTAAGATGTTGCATACAATTTAGTTGAACTTCTTTAAAATTTGATACTTTCTTTGACAGCAGAGTGTAAGAGCTGGCCATTTATTTTGTGGTCCATTTCCTCTTGTATTTAGGATGATCCTGAAAGCTCCCGGGATACCTGATCTTGAAAGGTATCTCCATTTCACCCCTTAGATGCTCCACTGGAATTCTGAGAAGGTTCCTTTGCTCATACACATCAGCCAGAGGGGCCGAGCTGTTTAAACTTCGACCATCTGTACTTGAAAGGCTTGAGATAAAGTTTCTCATTGCTGGAAGGAATGTGCTTAAGTGGCTTAGACCCTCTACCTCCTCCACAACCCTGAGAGTCTCCAGATGTGAATTTCATAACTTGAGGTGTGTGTATCATCATCAACCTTGAGGAAATTCATCCCTCAAACAGTTCCTCGCTGTCTTCTGTGTACCCAGTACACAGGTGGCTTCAGGAAACTTCAGAGGTTTCCTCTGCTCCTCTCAAACCAGCACCTCATAAACATTTCATCAGCCTGTAGATGGCTGTGAACTAGGTAGACCAAAACCACATTGTATTTCTCCAAAGCCTGCTTGTACCTGGGCAGCGTCAGTGGCCAGGATAACTCAGGGGCTGTAGGAAGTACTTCCTTCCTACACACACTTCCTCTATTCCCCTAAAGTAATCCTTAGGACTCCAGAGTCTACACTTCTAGGAGGCCACAAGTCAAAGCCAACACCAGTATCATAGGGTACCTCTGTTGTTTCTGAGTGTTAGAGAATTTCATGCCCATAAAGATCTTCTTTGTTGAGTGCACAAAGTCTTCTACAGAACTTGGAAGTAGTTGCTACATGAGGACCCAAATTGGCCATGCAGCCCAGACCAGACTTTGGCTTGGGGATGGTTTTACAATTAAGTATGAAATGTGGTTCGTTGCTGATAATCCCTTTGCTGCTGCTAAGAGGCAGATTCAAAGCTACTGTTCACTAGAGAGCTTTTTTAAAAATTCAAAACTGGACTCTTAAAGGAGACAGCTAACTCTTTTTGTCCCTTATGGTTAAAAACTAACATTCTAAAGGACAGCTTTTGAACAGCACAAAGACCAAGTGTTTTTTTCCACATACTATCTTTGCATAGATTGTCTTTGTAGGTATGGACATGGACAGTGAGGCTGTTGAGGAAGAACTCTTGAGGGTAACGGGGAAAATAGAGGGAGGCCAAGGATATGAGAAGGAGGAGACAAATTTAGAATTCTAATTGTCCTGAGCCAGCCTAGTTGATGGGAAAGAGAGAGGCCAAGCAACTTCCTGCAGGGCTTCCAAGGAAGCATAGTGACTTAGCAGGAGGAACCTGCTGGAATCCTGAATCAGGATGTGATACCAATAGCACAAATGTGAGTGGCATTTGTTAGGTGCTTGGTACTCTTCTAAGACTTCCGCATGTGTTTACTCACCTATGCATATGTGTTATTACTATTATTACTGCCATTTTCCCAGGTGAGGATATGAATGCAGCAACAAAGTAATTTGCCCAAGTCACAGAGCTGGTGGGTGGTGCGTCTGGGATCCCAAGCTAGGGAACCAGTCAAGCTTGAGAGTCCATGCTGATAACCCTGGGAAAGGTCCCCACCCCACCTCACAAGGTGACCTGGGCTGAGTTACTTGGACTCTTGTTTCTTTTCATCCATACACCAGGAAAGACACTACTAGACAGTGAGGGGCAGGTGCCTCCAGCTCATGAGGGCTCTGAACAGTGTTCACTGTGGTACAGTAGTTTGCTCCCAGGCAAGGGGAAGAGAAGAGGCTGAGGGGCTGGCTTTTCCAAGGAGCATTAGCAAGGACCACAGTGCTCAGGGATCCTAGGAGAGTCACTGAGATAGGGGAGGAAGGAGGCAGGAGAGAAAGACCCATAGAGGAGACCTCAGGAACCTGCTCACCCCAGGTGATGGAGTCTGCATGCATGCTTTCTGTCAAGGGTTCTGCGTGAAGCCTCCCAGGCCTCTGCACAATGTTCTAGACTCCAGCACAGATACTCAGACTTCCAGCTGCTCTCTGGGCCTGCTTTCTACTCCTAGAAGTTATGTTAGGGTTCTGTCCCCATCCCTGCCCCTTGTCTTTCAGCATAGCTAAGCTTTCATCTCCACAGCCAGAGGAAGCTCAGCCTCCTGCTGGACTCCAGCTTTGTCCTGTCGCAAGATCCATCCACCTCTAGGTTCATCGCCCCTCTGTGCCATGAACTCAGCAGGCTTAGGAGCCAGCTTACCCCCAGGATGAGGCAGGGCCTTTCTTTGGGGAGGTTCTGGACAGACATTTGTTGGACTGAACTGAAAAATGATTTGGGGAGTAGATAGGGCCCTCCTTTGGAAAATTCCTTGTGACTGTGACCATGGGTAAGTCATGAAATCTCTCTGGGCCACAGTCTTCTTGTCTGATGCGGAGAGAGCTGGGCTGGATCATTTGGGTATGGGGGTGCCTGTTAGCTCTGACCTCTCCAGGTCTTGAGGGGTGAAATGCCAGAGGGACCCATTTGGCAAGACAGTTGGGTTTGTTTGTCTGAGAGGCTTCCCACTCTCCCTGTGGGCCAGAATCCATGCCAGCCTCTGTCCTGGATCCCTGCTGTCTTCTGTGCATAGCTTCAAGAAGTTCTTTAGGACCCTGAGTGGGTAGAATTAACAGCGACTTTATTCATCTGGCACCAAGAATTTTGTTGGCAATAAATTGCTTCTCCAATAAGAACATAATCACTTCTCATCAGATTAGTACTCGCCAGGAGCTGTTCTGAAACCCTTTCTGGGACTGACCCAGCTCTGACTCTGAAGGAAAAAAATTAAAAACAAATGAGATGCAAAGGTGATGAATTTGATGAAGGGCAAAGATACCTAAAGGCTTTTCATCCTGGAGAGAAGCTCCAGGATGTGGAGGAGGTCCAGGGCAGTCCTAAGAAGCCACTCCAGAGGCCTTATGTGTGGGCATGAGACCTTTCCCACAGCCTTGCTCCAGCTTGTGTGGAAGCTGCTCCCAGGCCCATAGAGACAAAGCAGGCGGCCAGGCAGGTCCTGCCCTGTGCTGTGGGCTTAACAGTGTCCTGGCTCTGTCCTACTTTCAGCTCCAGCTGATGTGAGAGCAGCACTTAAGCCTGACACAACAATTCCATGTGTGTGACATGGTGCTTCTTGTCAACATCAGGCAACCAGAAGACCTCTTAACCCAGAGGCCAGAGCCCTACTTCAAGGTAAGCAGTGTTCCCTGGAGTCTGTTGTCCTATTCATGCAAATAGACTTAATATCGCTGAAATATTTTTAGTCGGTCCACATCTCCTGAGCACCTTGGAGCTCACAAATGCAAGCTTGCTAGGGTCTGAATATTGTGCCTCCTCCTCAGTTCATGTGTCAAAATCCTGATCTTCAAAGAGACAATATTAAGAGATGGGGCCTTTCCAAAGTGATTAGGTTGTGGTGGCAGAGCCATCATGAATGGGCTTAGTGCCCTGATAAGAAAGGTCCCAGACAGCTATCTGGTTCCCTCCTGCATACAAGGCCAAGGAAGGAAGATGGCATCGCATCTAGGAACCAGGAAGTGGTCCTCACCGGACACCAGATCTGCCTGGTACCTTGATTTGGACTTCCCAAAGAACAATGAAAAATAAATTTGGGTCATTTTCAAGCCCTCTAGCTTATTGAATTTTGTTACAACAGACTGAAACAGAGCTCATTTCTGATATCCATCTCGGTAGTCAACAGGGCCACTGCTTTTACCAATAAAACCCATTTCTGCCAGGCCAAATGCCAATTTTCAGACCCAGCTGTTGACTGAAATACAAATAACAGAAATATATATAGCTATCACTTTTCGTACAGGCTTCATCCCAAGTGTGTGTTAGCTGATGGCCCCTCAACCCTGGATTTTCGATTTAGGGCAACCGCCCCTCAGATTGAGCTCCTATCTCTGTTACCATCGTGAAAGTCAATTACAGGCGTCATAACAAGGCACCAAAGATGGGAGGCCTTCTGACCCTGCAAATAGGTGGCTTTGGAGAGAGAACATAATTTAGTAAATCTTATCTTTACATAGACCAGAGGTTTGGTCAATGACAATTCAAACCCCAGCCAGGGACCCGAGCCCTCGTCCCTAGCTGGCCTCTCACCATGACCACTGATGGAGCCACTGAGGACTTTGGGAGAGATTGTAATCAAAACTCTCCGGGCCACAGGGTGAGCCTTCCAGCATCTCTGACTTCCCCTTATAAATTTAGTTCAGTTTGAATTTTACGGCAGTTGTGCTCCTAGGAGAGATGTGGATTTTTACCTCCTTACAATACAAACCACTAATTTAGGCCTCTGGGAGTTATTTTGTAGGGGGGCTTTCTCTTCCTATAAACATACTGCCTGGATTTTTGGCACATTTGGGGACTCAGAGTCAGTTTAGCATTTTAAAGAAGCTAAAGAATATGTAAAACATCCTAATAAAAATATAGTTAGGGCCCTGGCGGGAGGAATAATCCTTACATTAATGCATCGGACTTATATTCCCAAAGGCACTCTTTTACTTGTGTAAAAGTCCTTCCCCCACTGGTTACTGGTTTTGAAAAATGGTATTGTATTTCTTTCTTTCTTTTCTGAGAACACTGGCTTCCTGAGTCAGATTTTTGAAGTTCTATCATGCTCTTCATTTGCAAAGCAAAGCATAATATAGAGAATTTGAGTTTTGGAATCTGACACCTGGGGTTTGCCTAACCGTCTGCCAATAACTTGCTCTGTGGCCTTGGGCTCTTTAACTTCTCTGAGCTTCAATTTCTGCATTTGCAAAATGGGACTAACAAAATTTAGTTCATTGAGGGTCATGGGAAGATGAAACAAATCAATATTGGCAGAGAACTTGTCCTTTAGCAAGTGCTCATTAGGGGTAAGAAACCAAGAGTCCAAAGTCAATCAAAGAGGCTGGGCATGAAAGGACATTAGGATGGCTTTTACGTGGATGCTGTTAGCAATGCTGTCCTGTGAGCTCAGTGGATCTGTGGCCTCACTGAGGGTGGTGGTAGGCCTTGGATCAGGGCACGGTGCACTGGGTATTTACTTGATCACTTGAACCCTACCACTGGGTATGGCTCACACAGGTTCTCAGCAGCAGGCAGAGTGGGAGCCGTGAGGATTAAAGTCATCCTCTTTGGGTGAAGAGGTTATTGGTTTTATTCTTTGCAGTGCTTCCCACACTTAATTATGCCTCTGGATCTCCTAGAGATCTTATGAAGCAAAGTCAGCTCTCTAGGTCTTGAGTAAGGATGAGATTCTGTGTTTCTCATGAGCCCTAGGCGAGGTCAGCGTGGCTGGTCTATAGACCATAGGTCAAATAGCAAAGTTCCACAGCAGAAGTCCCAGTCTATGTTGTTATCATCTGTGGAGCTTTAAAACAGAAAAATGTGTGCTCAGGGTCTATCTCAGGTAAATGAATTAGAGGCCCAAAAATCAGGGCTGGTGAGGAGGAGACTGAGCAATGGTCAAAGGGCTTTGGAGGCTTTCTCATTTTAATTATTGACTGAGGTCTTGCTAATGGCCTGATTCTGCCTGTGTCTCTGTATCTAGTCAGAAGCATCTAAGATGCAGGCTTGCTTTGGTTCAGAAATACCACACTGGAGGGGACACGGAAGCAGTGGACCCAGCAGTGGCCACTCCAGCTCCTGGCTACAGCTGCTCTGTCTGACTCCTTCCTCTGGTCTGTGGGCCCCTGCTCACCTATGTCCTGCCAGCTTCAGAGCCTAGCGCTACAACATAGCCAATGAATGAACGGTGGTTGGAGGATGATTTTGCAGCGCCACTGTTGCTCCCAGATTGAGACTGCTCAGGCTTCCTGACTTTGGATTGATATGTGGGACTCCCTGGACAGCAGAGGGTCTTCTTGTGCTGACCATTCTCACCTCACCTGGGGCCACCAGCAGCTTTGCCTTCTGGATCTCAGCCTAGGGTTTACTCAGGATAGTTGAGGCCCTCCAAGGAGAGCCAGGGCCCAGAGCAGGTAGACTAAAAAGCTTGTCACATGTTGGGGAGCAGGGGGGCCAGTAGGTGTGCGGTTAGAGGCCCAGGGTTAGGGGTATATGGGAGGAGGTAGTAGGACCTAGTCACAGACACTGGCTTTCAGGGCCTGACTCTTGGGGCTTGAGAAAGGAGAGGATAAGGTGAGAAATGCTAGACTCCTGTTCTACACCTCTGAAACAATGGCCAGGTAATGAAGGTGGTAACTTCAGCATAGAAAGAAGACATTCCATCCTTAGAGGCAGAGGACAAGGGTCAGGAGAGGGACTGGCAGAAGAGGAGGTGGTAGAAGTCAGAAGGACCAGGTGCCAGGCTGGTGACACTGGGTGAGCCTCCTCTTTCCCTGGGGTGTTCAGAGTTGAGATGCAGGAAGTGGTGATGGAGGGGGAGGAACGGCGCTGGGCAGCACAGAGACCCATGTGTCATGTGCTTTCTCTCCTCTAAGGATTTTTGTCAATAATTTCTTGCCTGGACTATGACAAATCACAGACAACTCCAGAGCAGAATTCCTGAATTCCTGCTGGTGTCTGGTTTCCAGAGTCCATGGGAGATTTGCTAGGGAAGAGGACCTGACTTCTGTATCAGAAAGTTTTCTGTCAAGAAACAAAACCAACTTCTTCAGCAAACCTCTCAGTGTTTGCTCTTAAGGTCTTCAACCGATTAGATGAGGCCCACCCACATTCTTACATTATCAAGGGTAGTCTTGACTCAGAGGTCAACTAATAGCTGTGAACCACATCATTAAAATTCCTTCACAGAAACACCTAATTTAGTGTTTGGTCAAATCCCTGGGGTGTTACAGTCTAGCCAAGTTGACACAGAATTAATCATCACACTCTCCAATGAATCTGCTCCAGTGGTTGCAGAATACTCATGCCTTGGAAGGGACATATTGTGGTTCTAAGCATCCTCAAAGGTCTATACCGTAAAGGTGTGGTCCCCAGGGTGTGGCTCCTGGGAGAGTGGTGGAACCTGTAAGAAGTGAAGCCTAGTGGGAGGCTTTGGGTCCCTGGGGATATGCGCACCCTTTTTATGCTTTTGCTTCCGTACCATGTGGTTCCCTGCCATGAGGTGAACAGATTCTCTGCTCCCTGCTCCTGCTATGATGTGCTGGCACTTCCACAACTGTGAGCCAAACTAAATAGTTTCTTTTCATATACTGATTCTCACAGATATTCGATAGAGTAGCAGAAATCTGGCTAACACAGGATGTGTGTTTGCCTACGTGTCTGTACACACAGATGTTCTCTGGGTGACCGACAGGGACAAGAAGGAACTTTCCTTCTCCTCCCCCGGTGCCACACAGGTCTTTGTTGTCCACTGTCCGGGGGCCATTGCCAGTCTCCTTTTGCTTCCAGCCTTTCCTTTCTCTGCACCCCTGCACCCAGAGGGACCTTCCCGAAAGGCAAATCCACTTGGCTTATGCTTTGCTTCCCTGTTCAAAGTTTTCAGCGTGCTGGCGTCTTCCCGCAGCTTGCTTATGCCTGAGCTCCTTGCTGCAGGGGCTCCTAACACTGCCAGAAGCAGCCAGGCTGTGTCATATCTCTGGGCCTTTTCTCAGGCCTGGAAAGCCGTCTTTGCTCATCCTGTTGTGCGGCCTGTGCTTTATTCTTCTGTCCTGTCTATTACCTACGGCCCACTCTACACATGCACGTGCACACACACACACACACACACACACACACGCACACGCACATGCCTAGTGCTATATCTAGACCTCTTCTCTCCTTTTTCCTTTCTGTTCTTTCTGATCTACTCATCCCATTGCTTGGCCGTGCTGCAGTCTGCACACACTGCCGGCATAGTGCCTAGTACATCTATTCCACAGTCAACTTGAAACTCAGAGAGCATGAGTGGGTGCCTTTGGGGTTATCAGCACCACCCGGCTTCTCTCTGCTGTTGGAGCAAAGACAATAGCTCACCTTTACTGAGGACCTGATGCATGACAAGCGTTGTGTGGGTGATTTCATTGAATCATCACAGCCCTAAGGGATGAGTATTATTATGCCTACTTTGCAGCTGAGGAAACGGGTTCTGGGCTTGAATACAAGCGGCCTGACTCCACAGCCCACAATGTCCTGTCTCCTGGGGGATGCACAGTTTTGTTGAACAACCTCATGGAAAGCACTTTGTTCAAATTCAATCAACTCAGACCACTATTTGGTTAAAAAGAAATATTTCCACTCTGATAATTTTTTAGGTAAGGTTAATAAATGGCAAGGCTTTTTCTAACTTATTTATTTTTATTGAAGTATAATTCACATATCATAAATTCATCCTTTTAAAATGTACAATTCAAATTCAGTGGCTTTTATTATATTCACGGAGTTGTACAACCATGATTTCCATGTAGTTCCAGAATATTTTCATCATCCTAAAGAGAAACCCTGTGCATACTAACAATCACTCCCCATTTCTCCCTCTTCCCACTGCCTGGCAACCACCAACCTACATTCTGTCTTCACAGATTTGCTTACTCTGGAAATTTGGTACCAGCTGAATCACACATGTCATCTTTCATAGTGCTTCTCTCACTTAGTATCCTGTCTCGAGGTCTGGCCAAATGCTGGCCTGTACCAGTGCATCACTCCTTTATATGGTTAAACAGTATTCCACTGTACAATAGGTTGAATAATGAATGGTCCCCAAAGATATCTACATCATTTTCCTTGGAATCTGTGATTTATCGCAAAAGGCCATCATAGGCATGATTCAGTAAGGATCCTGAGGTAGGAAGATTACCCTAGATCTATGATGCATGTGCTTCATTGGGGTGTTTGTTATCGTAGAGTGCTCTGAAAGGTTCACCATCCTGGCCCCTGATTCTCGTAGTAGATTATCCCTAAATACAAGCACAAATGTCCTTATAAGATAGAGACAGAGGGAGATTTGATTGCGGAGAGAAGGTAATGTGATGATAGAAGAAGATATTGGGCAGGGGTTGGCATGCCTCAAAGATGGAAGATGGGGTCCCAAGCCAAGGAAAAATGGACAAGCCCAAAGAAACCATCACAGCCTCCAGAAAGAACCACCTTTGTGAACACCTCAACTGTAGCCAGTGAAACCAACTCAGGATTCCTGACCTTCAGAAATGTAAGACAACTTTGTGTTAATTCACTGTTTCTGTTAATGTGCTACGGCAGTAACAGGGTGCTAATAAAGGTGAATACACTACATTTTGTTTATGCAGTCATCAATCAATGGACATCTGGGTCCACTTTTTGGCTGTTATGAATCATGCTGCTCCACACATTCATGTGCACGTGGTTGTGTGGATAGATGTTTCCATTCTCATGGATGTGTACCTAGGAGCAGAACTGCTGAGTGATGATGGGGTGACTATCTTTAACCTAATGAAGCCGTTGGTTTGTTTCATTTTGCAGATTTTGCATGTCTGCAGAGGCAATCTCTCATGTGCCGAGGAACATTTCTAAAGCTTAAACTGCCATGTCATGCTCAGGCAGCACTTTCAGAGTCTTAGATGCTGGAGCTGTAATGACTTTTGGGTGTATTGTTTGAAAATAGAAGTGAGTATGCCGTTTCTAAAGCTGGTACTGAAATGGTGTAGACAGGACTAATTTGGTAAAAAAAATACACTGACAAGCATTTCAAAGAATGGTTCCAGCAAAAGCTGATAAAAGCAGTTTCATTAAATAAATTCAGATGTGACAAATACTGCCTGAGTACCTTAAGTGAGCCCAGAGCCAGACACAGGGATGGTCTTTTTTATGGTTGTTGTGGGCTTAATTCTCATGAAGACCTTACTGGGGAAATATTACCTTCTTCCATGTGTCACGATTGAGACTGACATTGTGGCTCTGAGGGGTTTGTCCAAGTCCCAGAGCTGCTGTGTGAGGGAGTCAGAGTTCAAACCAGATCTGTCTGCCTTGAGAATCACTTTTATTTCAGTGAAAGAAGAGGAATGTTCTGCACAGTTATTTGTTTGGGTTCATATGTGCATACAACTGAGAGGGCTCAGCAGTCACTTGAGCTAAAATTTCCCCAGTTCACTTTGCAATGTGAAATCTTTTGGATGGAAATGAGGTAGAGACAATGTCTTATAATTCCATGTATAAGTGGAGGAGAAAGGATATTAAGCCGTCTCAAAGAGGATTGTGCTTTTTGTGGTTTTGTATTGTTCTTTCTTGAGTGCTCACTATATGTCAGGCTTCTCTCTTGGTCCTCACAGTGCCCTTTAAAGGGGGTCCCAGGCATGCACAGCTTCATAGGACAACATTCTGAGCAGTACACCATTAGGTAGTTTCAGAGTTTATGCAAAGGTCATAGCATGTACTTATACAGACCTAGGTCAGTCGTTCCATGTGTTCCCTGAATGCAATCAAGAGACTCACTAAACACCAGATACATGAGGCTACTGTCAGTGTAAGATGGACCCCTTTTTTTTAGTCAGCAGAATTAGTCTAACAATAACAATAAAATCACAGTGTAGTCAATGCATATGGTGGTAACATGTTTATTATCATTATTGCGAATTCTGTGCTATACAAAACTGTATGTGCTGTGTTTCTATATGATTGGCAGGCGAAGTTCACTTGTACCAACCTCACCACATGCATGTGAACGATGTACTATGCTATGATGCTATCATGGCTACAACACCACTAGATGAGAAGAATCTTTCAGCTCCATGACGATGTGATGGGACCACCAATCAACCATATATGTGGTTCGTCACTGACTGAAACACTTGTGGCTCATGACTGCAGTAATATGTGTGCTTTACAAATAAGAGGGAAAGGGTATTTGGAGTGCTATGTCCTTAAAGTCCACACAGCTGGTCAATACCAAAGCCAGGATCAAAATTCAGGTTTCCTGGTTTGAGAGCCCTTGTTATATTCGCCACACAATCCTGTCAGCTCAAAGTTCAGACTAAGAAAGAACTAGGATTCTTCTTTCTGAGAAACGTGGTGAATGCATTGAGAGAACAGAGAGGGGCAGCAAACACCCCTAAACCCTGCATTGACTTCTGAGTAGTGTGCGTGTGGAGAGCAAGATCTAGACCCGCCTAGGGGAACAGGCCAGGGAGCCTCACCCGGTCCAACTGGGACGCGCAGGCCAGAGGAGGAGAGCTGCCCGGAGGCCGCTGTAGGATGTGAGACAGTGTGGGGCTGCCACCTGAAACTGGTTTCATCTGGATGGCTTTGCTTTTCCCCTTTAGAATGAGGATAAGTGGGGACTTGTGGAAGGGCTAGAAGACAGGGAAAGTGAGTTTGAGGCACGGATTCAGCAGACCCCAGCCCTCTCGGGCCACAGCTTTAAGTGGTCAGACAGGGCATCATTCCTTACCTGGGAATTCTTGGAGGCTGCTTGTCCTCCTATGGGGAACCAGGGGTTCAGTCACTGCTGAGAGGCGGGGTCCCACAGGCTAGAGTCACAGCAGCAGGCCCTGGGTGGCAAGGTGATTTGGGCAAAGAGATCTGCAGAGTGTAGGGATCCAACTCAGCATTCCTCAGCCTGCAGCCTCCTGAGACTGGAGTCACAGAGATACTGCACCCCCACTGGTGACTGCTTCCTTGTTGCTAAGAGACCAAATAGCTGATATTAAGTTCCTGTTGATGAAGCTAATTGCAAAGGTTAATTGTCCTCTGAGATGAAAAACGCTCCAGGAATGTATTTAGGAGTTGGTCTTTGTGAACTTCTGAGAGAACATGGTTTCATGAAAAAGCCTGTTTTTCAGACAGTGATGGCATCAGCACTTTGTTCTTCCTGTTTTGTTCATCCCCTAGAGAGCAAGTTTTCGAACTGAGCACCGCCGAGCTTTCTTTTTTCATGAGGGCTTTCACATGGACCCGCAATATATGTGCGAGATCACAGGTCTTATGTGGAGGGGCAGCTGCCACCAGGAGTCCTGCCTCTCAAGCCCCGCTCTCCCAGAGCCCCGCCCATGCCGAGCTAGATTGGAGCCCCTTCTGCTGCTTCTCCCAGCCAACTGGGCCAGTCTTACCTGCTCAAGTTCTTGACAGACAGCTGTGCTCCATCGTAGAGCTCCAGGCGGGGCAAATGACCAGCAAATACATCTCTAGTAAGAGGCCTCCATCGCTCTCACGAGCCTGGCTGGGTCAGGTCGAATGCAGCTAAAATACTTTGAGTTAAACATCATACAACACAGTTCCACACTTCTCCAGTTGCTGAGTTGAGGGTCCCTGAGGGAGCAGGGATGTGAAAAAGACGCAGGCAGGTACAGCTCTCCAAGCGACCTCCAGCAGCTTCTTTTCCTATTTCACAGCTGAGGACTTCAGAGGGTCTTCTTTCCAGAAGATGCGTGTCTTCCCTCTGGAGGGCTGCGAGCCATGCTGAGTGAGGATGTGGAGTCCTGGTGCTCTCAGGGCCACCTATCACTTACTTGGCAGCATCACTGAGCTGAGGGCCTTCCCGGAACGCAGGCGGAGCTCAAGTCCCCGGCACCTGCGCCCTCAGAGGAGCCACTCATTCAGAAGGGGCCTGCGTTCATAAACGCCGAGCATCATTCATTCCTTCCCTGCTCACGTTTTCTTAGGGAGCTCCAGTGGTGTGTGGAAATGAGGGGATACAGAAGTGGAAGACGAGAGTCCCACATCCCAGCTCTCATAGTCTAAAATAGGGTTGGCAAACCTTTTCTCTAAAGGGCTGGAGGGTAAATATGTTTGGCCATGTGGGCCATATAGTCCGCATTGCAGTTATTTAACTCTGCCATTGTAGTATGCTAATGACCGAAACAAATGGGTGTGACCATGTTCCCAATAAAACTTATGGGAAAAATCACATTCGGTCCAAGGCTGTAGTCTGCCAACCCTGATATAAAAGGAAAGGCAGAGGAATAAGCAGATCCACACAGTGCTGTGTGGCAGGTGTCATCCTGGAGATTAACACAGTATGATGGGACCTGGTGAAGGACCCGGTGAAATTGCTTGCAAAATTTCCTGGAGAAATGGGCTGAGTGCCTTTGGGAAAGTCATTTTCTGATCTTGACTTTTGACCTATGAAATGGGTACATTAATATTAGAGCAAAAATTGAGGATTTTGGCATCTAACATACTGAGTTACAGTTACGTCCTTAAGCCAACTTGATAAATGTTAGCTCCAATAACACGGGTGCTTCTGAGGGCTCTTTATGTGCTCGATACTCTTTCATGTGCTCTACACGCGTTATCTCATTTTAACTCGTAACTGTCTCCAGAGGCACCTATAATCACTCCTTCCATTGCACAGGTGAGAAAACTGAAGCATGAAGAAGTTAAATAAATTTTTTAGGAAGGGTGTACCCAGGATTAAAGGAAGGCAGTGACCCCAGAGCAGGATCCCTCAACCCACACCCACTACATGCATAATCAGCGCTGAGGTTATGCTTTTGGGCTTCACTGGGCCGAAGGAAAGTTTCTGCTTAGCAGATCAGTTTTGTCAGCTGTGGGTGCTGGGTGCCATAGCTTACCCTTTGGCAGCAAACAAAACCTGTCAGAGACTGAGTGATGCCTGAAGCCTCTTATTGTGCCCCCCGAGAGGTCTTCCCATCCCTGTCCACCTGGAGGACCCAAGGGCATAGGCGGGTGATGGTGTCTCCCAACAGTTTCTTCCCATAAAGGATGGGACACACACACAGCTGGGGCCAGAGTGTAGGGATCCAGTGTCAGGAAATGTGCCCGGCTTTCTAATTTTTGTTTTCTTACAAGCAAGAGAGTATTTCTGCTTTATTTAATAATTGAACAAACAAGCTCAGGGAGGTCAAGTAACAGCATGTAAGAGGGATAGCTAGAATTTAAACAAAAACATTCTCATTTTGAAACTGATATGCTTCTCACTGTATCAAACTTCACTCTCTCCTAGCTCTCACTGCCCCCCATGATTTCTAACCATCAATTACTTCCCCATAAATGAAGATGTGCATAGAATCTTTTACAGGTGGCAACATATCCTTACTCAGTATTTTTGACCCATGTCTTTTGAGTTAAATTTTCAGGCTGTCTCCATTGCAGGAGTAAATGAGCCAACTCCATTAAGAAGCAAAACTGGGCACACCATGGGCTAAGGATGCCTACGTCTGCTTGTTGACTAATGGCCTCCTAGGGATGGGACAGTCTGACTTGCTATCCATGCTTTTAGCTGCTAATTGCATTTCTTAACTTACTGCTTCAGACAAAGCTACATGAAGTTCGCTTCCTGGAAGTCTGACACAGCTTGTTAGAGCAGCTGGGCAGAGCTCATCTTACTGGAAATCTCCCTTGGTCTCCAGAGGGGCTTCAGTACAGCAGCGATCACAGACCCTAAACCCTTCACATGCCGAGGCTTCCAATTAGATTTGGTGCCTGGAGCAAGGGTCAGGCAGTCCATGTAAGACAGCACATGACCTAGGGAGGCCACTTTCCTATTCTGGAGCGTATCTCTTTTTGCTCCTCCCAGAGTCAAGCTATATAGCTAATCAAATGCTTTCTGGACCAATATCTAATGGAATATCAAGTCTAAGAGGGATACATTTGTGGACGCCCTTCTATCATCCCTTGAGCCAAACTGCTACACAGTTTGCAATGCCAGGTGAAACAAAACCATAACAGAACCTCAGATGTGAAAATCTCAGACTGTGACCTTCATGCTGAGCTGGATTTCATCACTCATCCTCAGACCATGCTACACACTAATAAATAGAGGACAGACTAGGAATGGTCTCACTGGGTTTTTTTTTTCTCCATGTGATCATGGTGGGCTCCTCTTCTGCTGGTTTTGACAAGCAATGGTTCCCTTCAGCAGACACAAAGAGGAATGTGGTGGATACAGTGCTAGCAGGGGAACATAGGAATATCCCATTTAATAATTTCTCTTCCAGTTAGTATTTGAGCTCAGATTGGATTCTCTCCAGTGGCGCATAAGTGGACACCACATTTGCCACCTTTAGTCCTGGCTGTGAACTCTGTGTGCATCAGTCCACTCTCTCTCTTTCTCTGCACATCCCGGATGCAACAAAGGACTTCAGTTCAGTGCAGTCATGATGAAAGCTGATCTTTTCTTCATGCTTCATGGTAGCGGAAGCATTTGGAGAGGCACCTGATCCGAGTTAGGCTGTGTTAAGCATGGAGAGCTGGGATAGTTCACTGCTGGGGCTTAGCTCACAAATCTTAAAAAAGCAGGGTGATGGTGCCCTTCTAGCCCTCCTGTCTCCCAAATTGACACAAGGGGAGAAGTTAGTCTCCTTTCTGACTCTCTCTCCTCAACAGCCTTTGCCATGCTGGATCCTGAGGAAGGCACAGGAAGGTTTTATGGGCACTCTTGTGTGTGTGTGACCTATCCTGATCAATTTCCTGCCCATATGGGGGAAGGATTTCGGAGAAGCAGCCTGCAAAACTCCAGACCTCCTTTGGTTCCATCTGGTTCCCTTGGTTCCCTTTCAGCTCTGTTCAGTTTTGTCCCCATCCTTTGTTTCCTACCAGAAAATGAGGCTCCACTGTCAGGTCCTTTAGGACATTAGACTGTGTGAATTGGAGTGTCTGGAGCTCCTTTTGGGCTGATGGTAATGTGGAGATTCTGATGTCCCTGGGAGGGAGGAATCAGGGTGTCCCTGGGGCAGTTTCAGAATCACTTTCTAAAAAGTGGTGCAGCTAATTCCCTCAGAGGCTCATCTCAGAAGCAAGAAAGGACACTTTGCTCAGTAGGAAGTTTTGACTTCATTCTTTATCAAACTGTGCCTCCTGCTATTAGCATGTGGAAGGAACCCTTGTCTCTGGTCTCAGCCTGGATGACCTTGTAAAGGCCACAAAGGAGCTTTCTTTTTGGTCTTTTTGAGACAGGGTCTCACTGTGTAGTTCAAGCTGGCCTTGAGCTCACTTTGTAAGCCAGGCTGGTCTCAAACTCACAACTATCCTGCCTCAGCCTCCTGAGTGCTGGAATTACAGGGGTGAGCCGCCACGCCCACCAAAGGCCACAAACAAGCTTCAAGTGGTTCCACCTTTATCACCCAGAAGACACAACAGCCTCTCTGTTCTCAGAAGGATGGTTGCCAAGTTATTTAATTCTGTTGGGGATTCCCAAGTATTCCCCAAATCACATATGTGTGCATGTGTGTATACACACACATATACCTAAATATATACATATTTATCTAACTAAATATATGTGTATATTATATATACATACACATGTAAGTATACATGTATGTTGGCCCTAAAGTCAGATAACTTTATCCCCAATCGTGGCATCCTCACCCCAGGGCCTTTGCAGTTACTCCTCCCTCTGTCTGGACCATTTCGTCTGCCTCGCCCCTTTTCTCCTTTAGGTTGTAGCTCAGATGCCACCTTTTGAGGAAAGTATTCTTTGGCCACCCTCTCAAATTGCCCTCCCCACCCTCCAGCAACCTTATTTCTTTCCCTGCTTTTCATAATTTCACAGCCCCTCCAACATGGCTTGCTTATCTATTAGTTTGCTGTACCTTCAACTAAACAACATGCAGCCCCCAAAAGACAGGGTTTTCTCGTTGCTCTCGCTCATCCCCTGCATCTTAAACAATGCCTGGTACATGGCAGATGCTCAATAGATGTTTGTCCAGTGAATTCATGATTTCCTTTTACAGATAAAGAAAGTCTCAAAGGGGGTACTTACACTCCAGGCTAGCGAGCATCAAGGAAGATTTCAAACCCAGGAATTTCTCCTTCAGAGCATTTTTATTTTCTGCTCTGACATCAGACTTCAGATGTGTGCACCAGGCCATGAGGTTGTTACACTGGACAATGTAGCCATGAGAAGAATATTCTCTGTCCAACAGCAGACCCAAAAGAGCTGACTCTGTTCCAGTGGCTGCTCTCTGTAAAGTTTCCATTCTACCCACAGAGGCATTTACGCTGTCAGCAACATCTGCAGCCTTTGGAATTGCTTCACCTCTCTGTGGATCAAACACCTTCAGGTTCCTATAGGCAAATTCTTCCACGAAGGTTTCCAAGCCATGCTTTAGTTCCACCAGGTTCGAGGGAATTTGGGTCAGGTGTTCTGTGACCCCATTGACAGCCACACATACTTTTCATTGGCCTACTGAGAGAGGCCCCCTTTCCTAGGTGGCTCCTGCCCTAGGAGGGGAGTTGATAAGGTACTTAACTTACGTTTTGCTGATTTAGATTTTGACTGCCATGTGCACTTTGTGCAATGAAGCTTTCCAGAGAAGGGATGAAATCTTACCTTAAATCAGTGGGGCTGTAAATAACATTGACACCTGCATCCCACAACTACAGATTCCAGTGTACTTGACCTGATTATTGAAATTTTTAAAATCCCCACAGGTAATTAATTCTAAACATGTAGCCCAGGTTGAGATACTGCTTAGGCTGGCTGTAGAGTTTCTGAGAGGAGAGGTGGGAAACACAACACATCAGCAGAAACACTTTAGAAAAGTCAGAGGTCATTCTTGAGTTCTCCTCTGCTCCCACCCACAACACTGCGCGGACACCTGGATGCCACAGTCTTTACTTCCACGGCAGGATTCTGATGTTTCTGCTTTCAAGCTGCTTCTCTTACTGGAAAGGGTAACAATTGCAGTGAGAAGCAGGCTCTCCCCTTTCATCAGCGGTGCTTCAGCTTTCTCGCTGCTGACGTGGGCGCACGGGCATGTCCAGTGCTCCACTTCCCTGCTCAGTGTACTGCTAACCACCGGACTGAGGGTCTGCAGAGTTGAGCTGTTAGTCCCAGTCACTCATGAAAAGACCTCCCCAAACTGGACCCAGGAACTTAGAGATGGGAGCCTAGAGCGCTGTCCCCAGACCAGGTTGGGTCCACACCTGGCCGTGGCCAGGAGCTGAAGTCACAACAGAGTGATGCAGGTAGTGCGGTAGCTGTCCCCATCTGGAGGCAGAATATGCCGCATCTATCGACTGGACGGACTGGGTGACTCAGGCAGCATCCCAGCCCTCTGAAACTGTAGGATTGGTGGGACAACGTGAGTGACCATGTTGTGTGGCAGTTTTATGCCAGACATTACAGGTAGTTACAGGAGCAAGTTCCAAAGATTCCAATTGACATTGACCTCCCAGTGGCAGCTACTTCCTTCCATTATGATGGAAGGCTGTCCCATGACAAACCTAGACTTTACCACCCATTCCACAGAGCAGAAGCTAAGGACACCATGCCTGTCCTGTGGTGGGCTATCCTGGCCAGGCATCTCTGAAAGTAGGAATTATGTTGTCTTATTTACCTCTGTCTGCAGGGCAGAGGAAAGGGTGTGGCTCTCACAGACACTCCGAGTATTTCTTCAGTAAGTGATGAGTGCATGGACTCTCAGATGAGTCCCAGGGAAGCCCCATGGTGAGAATCCAATGGGTGGTGCACAGCAGTCCACATGCAGATGGCAGGTTGCAGGGCATAGTGTTGCCAGTGAGGTAAGATGAAGTCTCAGCTCTCAAAATGATTGGAACTGGCATTTGCATCAGGGACCTAGATAAGACCAAGATAGGATCAAGATAAGCACAGTGGTGCTGCAGATAGTCTCTGGCTGGTTGCAAGGAGCTGGAAATTGTGATTCTAAGGCAGAGCTATGTTCTGGCTATGGCCAGCACACTGCATCCTAAGGATGCCAGAGAAAGCTTCAGTCCTGAGTGATGTGGGCTGAGGTAGGGGGAATTGATTTGGGACCTAGGTAGGGCTGGCCTTTGGGTAGGGAGTCAATGGATCTATTAGCTGGGACCGTCTTCCGATAGGGGCAGGGCAGACACTATAATGAAAAAGACATCTGGTCCTTTCAGGAGATAGCTAGTTAGGGAAGAAATCGCTCTGAAATGGATGCAGCATCCACAGGCTTTAACCATGGATCATGTCATGTTTGCAAAAACATTTCCATGTGTTGACAATTTTACTTGTTCTGCAGATTGTGCCTGATTCAGGAGTCATAATTCCTGCCAGTGAGGCTAGGCTGGTGTCATTTAGGGTCCCAAATTGGGTTTGCATGTTGCAGCTAACTGGCCATCTTAGCTTAGAAGTGATCTGAAGGTGTGCTGTGAGCACAGCAACAGTGACAGATGAGAAGTTCCCAGGCCAGTGTAGTGTCCCTGGGCAGAGCTGACTGCACAGCTGGAGGCCTGAAGTGGCCTGTGTGCTATGGGGGCAGACAACCAGAGTCCAGAGCTTGGAGGCCACATGTTGTACAGGACAGCCACCTCCAAGTTTCCCCACGCCACAGCTCAGATGAATTGGTGAAGGGGAGAAGCACTGGGATGCTCCCTGGAAGCCCAGGCCGACCTCCAGGGACCTTGGATACCCGTGTGAGGAAGACCCCATGCGAGAATGGATCCTGGAAGACCAGGCTTCATGAGGTCATGGCAGGAAATGGTCCAGAGATGGGGCTATTGGGGCTATTGCAAGTGTGTGGGAGCATGGGGTAGCTTGGGATAGCTCCTCAACTGACCTACATTCCTTCTGCTTTCCAGAGTTTCTGAGATCAGACTGAGCAGCCAGATTCTTAAAGAACTCTAGAGCTCAATGTTAGCAAGGCCAAGAGCTTATTTTTCTGTAACAATACTGATGAGAATTTATCCATTTTCTTGGATCTATAAGTAAAGACCTGAAGTTGACATCAATAGTGCTATCTGTCCCCACATTTCTAAATGGGGCCACCTGAGCTGTCCTTGCAGGATGCTGCTCCAACACTACCAGGCGGCAAGAGAGGAAAGTAACGGTCTTCGGGCTTTCTCTTCCCTTGGGGGAGGTGAGAAGTGGTTTCCACTCTGCATCCAGCCAAGTGAAAGTGACCCAAAGGAAATGGCAGGGCCCCAGCACAAGGCTGACTTTTAGCTCACTCCTGGGGCAGATTCTTACAAGGGTTCTCAGGCATCAAACTTACCTGCACCCACAGGAAGGAAGAGGGCTGGGGGGGTCAGTGGGCTGAAGGTAGAAGAGTAGCAGGCCCTGATCCCTGTGTTTGGTGAGAAGCATCCTGGAAAGGCAGTTTGGCCTTGCTGTCTTCCTGACACCTCAGCCTGGAGACTGTGGGGGTGGCACTGGAGAGAGAAGAGGAGCAGTGTAGGTCACATGCTTGCCTCTCTGAGGGCACCGAGTACAGGAAGGCAAACGGCGGTACAATTTGGGCAGCAGACACTTGCCCTTCTGCTGCTGTTCTTCCTGGGCCTCAGGCCATTGGATGGGGGGGGCGCAGGAAGAGCAGTGCCCGCCTTCCCACTGAAGATAACCAGTGCCAGGACCAAACATGGGATAAGGAGGGGAACGAATTTACTTCCATATAAGACTAGTGCTTTAAAACCAACTACACAAGACTGGACTAAAATCAAACCAAACTAATCCAAAACAAAACAAAACCCAAAGTGACCAGATGGCTCTGGTTTCTGCCCTAGATGTCAGTAACAGGCTGACCAAGGAATTTCCACAGGGCACGGGTGAAGGAAGTAGTTGGAGAGAGAGCAAACCATTTCCCTGAATGAAGATGGTTTTCTCTATTGGTTTTCGTGGCAGGGTTTCCGGCAGGAACTGGAGGTTGGAAGGGTCTGGGAAATAAGAGCTCTGCTTGGAGGTAGCTAATCTGCTTTTGCATCAGTCATGTTCAATCCTAGGTCACTTGGCTGGAAAACAGGTTGGTTTTACTGCAAACAGAGCTCCGGCCCAGTCCATCTTAAGAAGGAAAGCTCAGGCCAAAAAGAGGGTGTATGCACTTTTAGAATTTTGTCAGTCAGATGAGTAGAAAATGATATCTTTCTTCTTCTTGCTGTTGTTGTTTTTTTTTTTTGGCGGTACTGGGGATTGAACTCAGGACCCTGCGCTTGCTAGGCAGGCGCTTATTCCACTGAGCTATATCCCCAGCCCCACTGCTACTGTTGTTGTTTTGGTACTGGGAATCAAACTCAGGACCTTGTGCTTGCCAGGCAGGCGCTGTGCCACTGAGCTACATCCCCAGCCCCTTATTGTGTATTTTTATTTGCAATTTCTTGACCATGTAGGACTTCCAGAACCATTTCATATGCTTGCTAGAATTTAAATACAACTGTTTTCTGCCTATTTATTTCCTTGATGATTTTATTTTGAGATGTCTTTCTTCTTAGGAATGTGTATTTTATAGATATTCTTGTATCTGCTAATTAGACTATACTCCACTGCAAGTATACTGCTTTTTCCTATCTTTTATATTTCTAAAAATATCTGTTTTATTTTACAGTTTCTTAAGAAGTTCTCCCCAACATCTACTCGCATCTATGGCTTTTTTAGTATTAATGATTTTTAACATAAAAGTCTTTTAATCCATTTTTGAAATTTTAATATAGAGCAGAAAGGTTCAGCTGATTTTTCAGATGGATGTGGTCAGTTATCCTTGGGCCACTTATTCAACATAACATTTTTCCTCCCTGAACAGAAGTATAATCTTTTTCATATATTCAAATTCTGTAAATAGTACAGTGTATTTTTGAGTTCTGTGTTTTGTTTACTGATCTTTCTGTCCCTGCCCTACTAGCTCTGTGATGAGTATGTGTGGGGAACAATAATTCAATTGGTCTAGATTTATAGATTAATACAAATGTGTTTTTTAGTGAAGAATGATGTTGGCTGATGGATTTGATAAATAGACCTTTCTATTTAAGTAGTCTTCTCTTTCTCCTTCTCCCCTCCTCCTATTTCTCCTTAAGGCATGACTTTAAGTTTTTATGGAAAATGTGTCCCAAATTCTATGAAATGATTTTTCAGCATCTACTGATATGATTGTTTGGCTATCTCTTAATAGTGGATACTTTCATAGATTTCCTTATATTGAACCAACCTTCTGTATTTCACATAATGCTTTCTTAGTTACAGTGAAATTTTTATACTCTGGTTTTTGTTTGCAAAATTTTTTTGACAGTTTCTGTGTTATTTCATGTAATCTGTAACATTGGTCTCTGCTGTCACCTGTTTTGTGCTGCCTTTGCTAATTTTAATATTAACCTTATGTAAATTTCATAAAAATGAATTGCTTATTCCACTTGATGAGATTAAGTTGGTTCATGATTTTTTCACTGTTTTAGGTGATCTGAAACATTGTTAGTATCAGAAATTATCAGCTTTCCAAAGTTTAGGTAGGACTTGTTAAACCATGCAATCTTAGCTGTTTTTGAAGGAACAATCTTCAAAACCCTTTCAATGGTCATTCAGGATTTTGATGTCTTCTTGGATTGATTTGGATAATTTGTGTTTTGTAGAAAATTGTTCCCTCTCCTTTGGTTTTCAAAAGTCCTGCCATCTAGTTGCATGCGCTGCTCTCTTACACCTTCTTTGATCCTTGCTCCTATTACCCACACTATTATTGCCCTGGAACTGGAGAGAATCTAGGGAGGCTCAAACCTGTCAAATGTCTGAGATGCAACCTTTCAGATGTTAGATTGAACCAAGGGGTTTATATAAAGAATTGGGTGGTGGTGCTTGGGCCTTTTATTGACAGAAGATTGCTTTAGATCAGGACAACACAGAATGCTGAGACCTGAATTCTCTTGCTGAAGGTTCATGAAAAAGATGAGAAAAAAGATGAAAGGTAATTCAGACAAGCCAGAGCTCATATCTGACCCCACCTCCCCTCCCAAGGAGATGTGGGGTCCAGGAATCAGGGGTGAGCTTTGCAGGGGTTGTCTTCACAGGGAGAGAAAGGTCAGTAAGAACACGAACAAAAGCACCCACCACCCGGGCTGACTGCATCATGGCCTTTGCTTTCCGGCAGGCTAACATGGCAGATAAAGATTTACAAAGGCACCAGACCAAATCTGTGTGGTTTTCCCTTGAATGGCAGTTCTCAGCATGACTTGTGGATGCTGGTTACCTCAATGGGCTAAGAGAAGGGGCCGATGAACACTGCTACAGTTAACATTTTCCGAAGACCTGTTCACTTCATCTGAGCAAGCCCTGGATGCTGTTGGTATACTTTGATGGGTTAAAATGAAACAAGCAAAGAACTTTTTTAAAGGTGATTAACCCTGAAGGCAGGAACCGCACTTTATCTCATTTCTCCCAGTACTCACTCAAAAACAGGAAGAATGTCTGTCTCAGTGTCTGTCTCTGTCTCTCTCTCCCTCCCTCTCTCCTGAGATCCACTAGCAGTTGACCTAGGAGAGGCCTTTGAGCCCCACAGGGGTGCTATCTTCCAGGTTTACTTCTCGCCTTCCTTGAACGGTTGCCGCTCTGCTCTCTTCATGGCTGGCAGCCTGGACTGAATGGAGCCGAGCCGGGAGGCCGTTCTGACTGCAAACACCAGGCTCCACTCCGACTCAGCCCTCGTCTTTCCCACTCTGCTTTCTTTTCTTTCCTTCCTTCCTTTTTTTTTTTTTTCCCCTTCTTCTTCTTCAGTACTGGGGATTGAGTCCAGGCAGGGCTGAGCTATATCCCCTGCCCTTTTTATTATTTCTATTTTTTAAATTTGAGACAAGGTCTTGGCAAGTTACTCAGGCTGACCTTGAACTTGCTCACATTATAATCATGAACCACCAGGCCTGACTGACTTTAGTTTTCTTACTGAATCAGTTATGTGTCTGCCTCCCTCTTCCCTTTGGGTTAGGTTTCTTCTCAGAAACTCTTTAGTATGTCAAGTAAACAATCTGCTGTTTGGCTGGCCTCACCAGACCCAAAGATGGAACAGTAACAATAGCGGATGGTGTTTATAGCGTTTACTGAGTACTTACGCTATTTGAGGTACTATATTAAGCGCTTTCTATAATTTAATTGCCTCTATTATCAAAAAGTCTTATCCCTTAAGATTCTTTTGATTACAAATTATACAATCTCCCGGGAAGACCAGCTTATACATAGAAGGCAATTTATTGTCTTGAGTAATTGAAATTACCTCTGGGTGGATCATGGATACCTTTTCTTTTGCTCTTTCTGTTCTGTATTACGCATTTTCTACACTTGACATTTGCTACTTTCATAACCAGAGAAATACGATTCAAAAGGGGCTCGTATAGCATTGATCACACTGTCACTCATAGTCACAGGGCCTCTTGTTCCCTAGACTGTGATGTACTCCAGGGCAAGGACAAAGTCTTCTGTGTCTCTGCTGCCCAGCTTTGTCTTTCCAATTCCCTTTTTTTTTTTTTTTTTGTCTTTCCAATTCATGTTCAAGGACGTATGTAAAGTGGATTGAATTCTCATGTCTCACAAGGAGGCTTTTTGCAGTCCCAGGTCTTCCAGAAGGCAGATGATAATAGGAAAGTTTACACTTGATACCTGACTCCTCCGGATGAGCTGTGGAGCCTGAGTGCATGCAGTCGTCTCAGGTTATGAGAAGCTCCAGTGAATTAGAGCCCCTTGGGAGCTGTAAAACTCTGTACATCTGGCAGTTGGTAATGGCCTGGGTTTATGGCACCTTCTCACTTCCAAAGCCTCTATCCAAGGTGAGTCATGTCTATTTCTAAATTTTGTATGAACCATCATTATCTCTTGATGAAAAGCAGTAGTGGAAGGAAGAGAGACATGGGGAACATCAATTTAAGGACACAATGATTAATCTATGTGCATACTCCAGACCCACACAACCCTCTGGAAGAGTGTGCTGGTTACTTTTCTCTTGTTGCTGGGATAAAATGCCTGACATCTAGAATTAAGGAAGGAAAGGTTTATGTAGTTCAGTTTGTGAAGGTTTCAGTCCATACTTGGTTGGCTCCAAGGCAGGGTGGCACATGGCAGAGGGCAACAGTTCACGGCAGCAGAAAACCGCAAAAGAAGCAAGAGCAACAGGGAGGAGCAGAGCAAGGCTCTCTTCCTCCCTCATATGGTATGCAGGCTGCCCGCCCCAGGGCGGGTGTCGCACTCACACCCATAACAAGCGCTGGACCATCACAAATGCAGAAAGCCCACCCCATGGCTGCATGAGCCTTTGGGGGGACCACCAGACACAAAGCGTGGCAAAGGGTCTTCAGACACCTGGTCTGGATGTCTCAGAGTCCCAAACCCCACATCTTTAAGACTGAGTTCAGGATCCTGCCTCCCAAACCGGTCCACTGAAGTGTTCTCCCTTCCGTTAGAGGAGCCTCTCTTTGTTCTCAGCTCTACCCCACGTTCCATGTTCCCATTTGCTCTGTCTCCTCTCATCTCTGCAGTTTAGTATCCTCTCCATCTTCAGGGCCGTAGCCCTCTTCCAGGTGACTGCCTCTCCCACTTCCTGCCCAATCTGCATTTCTCTGGTCACCTCTGCTCAAACAGCAGACTGTTTAGTATGAATTGGTTTTTCTGTACCTTTGTTTTCTCATCTGTAAAATGGGAGAGATGGTAATAGTGCCAACTGATAAGATCGGAGTGCTCTTGTCTTCTACCAGCCTGAAGTTTCTAGCGCCCTCTCTCACTGTAAGGATAAAGACCCTGTTTCCACAAAGCTGATAAAGGCCCTGCAGGGCAGGCTACCTCCACCCTTTCTTCACTGGCAACCCTCCTGTTCTAGTGCCCCCGCCCTGAGCTTCCTTCCAGGCCCCCTCTCCTGCCTGTCCAGGATGGAAGGTCAGGCAGTCCTCTGCCCTGCAGGAAATAGTTCTCAGGTGCACATCTGTTCAGTCACTTCTTTGGATTCTGCCCTTATTTCCCTGGCTAGTTTAATCACTCACACTCTGTCAGAATTGTGCGTGTCTTCTTCTTGGTATGCACTGTGGTGCAATTTTAATGATTTTTTAAAATTATTTGATTAATCTTTGTCTTTCCCACTACACTGTAAGCTCTAGGAAGTAGTGACAGTGCCTCTTTTGGCTCATTGCTGTATCTTCAGCACATGACACATAGGAGAAGGTTAGTACATGTATATTGAATGAATGAGTGAATGAATGAAGGAAGGAAGAAACACACACAGTGCCAGGTACTCTGTAGGAGAAAGGAATATGAGAACAAATCAAGAGCTGGGAGTGGTGGTGCAGTGTAATCAAGAATCAAGTGTAATTCTAGCACTTGGGAGGCTGAGGCAGGAGGATTATTGCAAGTTTGAGACCAGCCTGAGCTCCAAAGTGAACTCAAGGCTGGTCTGAACTACATAGTGAGACTGTCTCAAAAAAGACAAAAATAAAAAGAACAAATTAAATGATGTCTCTCTCCTTAAGGATCTCATAGCCTGGTAGGAGGGGTGGGACAGGTACATAAATGATTCTAAGAGCTCTGTGAAGACTTTCCAAAGAACTGTTCAAGGGGATACAATAAATACCAAAGTGGATGAAAACAACCCCAGTCACACCAATGACACAAAAACCTCACCTACAATACAACATGAATATAGAAACATGCACACTAACACGTATGTGCACCAACATACAAACTCATTCCACAACTCATTGCCAAGTATGACTTAGGGGCAAAAATATCTTTATTTATGCTCAGGCACACCTGCACAGACAAGCACACCCCTCTCTCACAGACTTCCTTCCTGCCTGCTCTTATACACCCACACACATACGCCCCCACACACTCACACAGGAAAAACTGGCCTTGTTCTCCTATTCATAGAGGGCAGGAGCCTGAGGTTTGAAAGATGGGTCACTGTAGGGCCAGTTCCCAGGGGAGGGCTATACTGCAGCCAGACCAGCTTCCCAGCCCCAGGGAGGGGCTGAGAGGCCAGCAGCAGGTTGCGAGGGGTCCAGGCTGAGCAAGGCGGCAGCCCTTCTGGGTGCACTGCTTGCCAGGAATCATGGTGGATGGTGCACCTTGTATCTGCTTGTTCCTATGTCCAGGAGTCGAAGCTGTGGCTGAGAATCAGACTGGAATTCAAAAGCTGAGTCTGTGGGGGGAGGGCTTGGTCTAATCCCCACCCCCTGGGAGGAGGTTGCCTAGCACACCGATGCTATTCCCTCTGTCCCTTCTAGAACTCGGGGTGGGTGCTGGAAGCTCAGGCTTTCACAGGGCTCCACAGCCTGGTGGGGAGGAGGAGGAGTGGGTGGCTAATCTTAGCACCTCCAAAAAGGGGGCTGGCCTGACTCTGCAGGCATTGGGTTCAGGGGAGATGAGTTCTGAGCTGAATCCCAAACACCTAGTCAGCATTAGTTGGGGGATCTTAAGGGATTCATCTGCAGCAGGAGGCCCCCATATCTGTGGTCCACAATCTTCCTGCAAGATTGTACAACCACACTGGGGACTGGGCGGGGCAGGTCACGTGCTGGGAAGCGTTGGTGCAGAGCGGTTTAGGTCACACAAGGCTATAGAGGAGGAGGTGGCAGTGATGTCAGTGTGAAGGTGTCACGTAGTGCAGAAGAGATGCCCCAGAGCACTGGAGACCTAGCTTCTGACTGAGCCCGGTCTGGGAGATCTCCCTGTGGAGGTTAACTGCTTCTTTTTTTTTTTTTAATTTTAAAGATAAAAGAATACAAACTTGAATAACACAAAAACAATAAGGAAATACACAAATTATGGGGAAGATAGTACGGGATTGACAATGAATGCTGTTTTACATAATATCATCTTCATATTTGTTACTCAGTCATCTCAAAAACAATGAAGGAAATACACAATTATACAGAAGATAGTAGGGGATTAACAATGGCTATTGTATTACATAATGTTATCTTCACATTTCTTAGTTATAAATCAGTATAATGCATAAACATTAAAGGAAATACACAATTATAGAACAGATATTGAGAAATTAAAAATGGATACTGTATTACAAAATGACATCTTCACTATCATTACTCAGTTATACAAATGATAACACATTCCATTAATCATACAGTTTTCTCCACCCTCATCTCCATTGTTCTCTCACCCAATCAATCATCTCTCCCCTGACAGTAACTGTACTTTTTGGTTTATTTACTCCCTTGGGCTCTCACATTGGGAAGGCACATGGCTGCTTCAAATTATGCTGTAACAAACATGAGTGCACTCAGATTACTATGGCACTAGGTGGAAAAGCACCCATCCTCGAAGAGGGTACATACGCAGGGAACCAAATACACTTATGGTCATACCCAATTGACAAGCCCTTGAGGCCCTCGGGGGTCCAGTCCAGTCTGCGGGTTCGCTCTGCAGACTGCCAGGCTCTGCCTCAGCGAGGCGCTCCTGGGGACCCAATCCAGTCCGTGAGATTGCCCTCACAGACCGCTGAGCTCTGCCCCAACGAGGCGCTCTCGTGGGCCCAGTCGAGTCCACGGGGTTGCCCTGTGGAGGTTAGCTTTGCATTTATGTGTTTCCTCTTGGACCAGAGGAAGATTTACAATGCATGAACAAGTGGAAATTATGGCCTGAGCCTGTTTGAAGCTCTCCTTTGCTACCTATCACACATCAGAGAGGTCTGTAGTAGCTGAGGGCCCAGGCAGCAGAGGCCTGAGGAAGTAAGGGAGGCAGCTTTTGTTCCCCCAGCTTTTGCTGCTGCACGGGCCAGTGCTCTGCAAAGTGAAGGGCAGACTGGGGGAGGACGCGAGCCATGTCCCTGTACCACCAAGAGACTCACGTGAAGGACGCTGATGATGTTCTGATCGTTACTCCCTTTTCTACTCTCACCCTTCGCATCATCACTCATTGTGCTTCATAATTTCTTTTCCGTCCTCACCTTTCCTGCGCCACTACTCTAAGTCAGACTTAACTCTTCTTTCTAGCTGACAGATCATTCTCTGCCTTTGCAATTTAGAAAACTTCTGTTCATCCAACAAAGCCCAGGTTATAATCACCACCTCTTCTCTGTGGTGTTCTCTGACTGTCCCAGGCAGACCACACACACACACACACACACACACACCATGGTATAGGCAATTCCCCTGCGTCCTTTGGGGGATTGGTTCTAGGACTCCCTTGGATACCAAAATCCAAACCTCTTGCACAAAATGACATGATATTTGCATATAACTAATGGACAGCCTCCAATGTACTTGAAATAATCTCTACATTCCTTATAATACCTAGTACAATGAAAATTCAATGTAAATAGCAGTTGTACTGTTGTGTTGTTTAGGAAATAATGACAAGTAAAATGTTTGTACATGTTCAGCACAGGCAAATTGTTTTCCCTTGAAATCCTCAAATGTGCCATTGCTTAAGTCAGTGAAGACTGAGAGGCCAACTATATCTACAGTCTGTACAAAACACAATGACGTTGGCCTGGGAGTCTACAGACCTAGACGTGAGTCTGAACTATTCTTCTCCCACTTGCTGCCTCTGAGACCTTGAGTAAGGAATTGATACAATCTGAACTTCCTTTCTCATCTATAGGACAGATATTTGATTTTACCTCATGAGCTATTGTACAACTTGATGAAGTGTGTGTCACAGTGTGTAGAATAGCAACACATAATAACGAGCATTTGCTTGTTGAATTTTTTTTTTTAACTTGGGGCCACTGTGGGCCCTGATAACCTACTATCCCACAGAGGGCATCCTTTCAGTTGTATTAGTCAGCTTTCTTGCCATGGAGACATGATACCAGACCCCCACAGTTGAAGGAGGGAGAGGTTTAATCTGGCTCACAGTGTCAGGAGATTCAGTCCATGGTAGGCTGGCTCCAAGGTAGAAGGACTACGGCACAAGGGCTTGGTGGAGCAAAGCTGCTTAATTCATGATGGCCAGGAAGCAGAGCAGAGGAACAGCACCAGAGAGGAAGCAGTGAGGGACCCCAGGATTATTCATCTATATCCCACCCAGAAACAGCCACAAGTGTGCTCCATCAATCTCCTGGTGGATCCCAAACCTAGGCAAATTGACCTTCCACCCTAACTGCCACAGTAAGTGCTTTATGACAGACATGAGTTTAAAAGTTACAGGTGATAGCCAGCAGGGAAATGACCAGGTGAACCTTGTGACTACTGGAGAGATGCTGGAGACTTGTCTGATTTTGGCCCATTTGGAGGGGTTTGGGTGGAATGGTCTTGTTCAGTGTCCCCAGTGTAGTTACTCAGCTAACCATGAAAGAGAAGTTTCTGCCTGTTACCATGCCCTTACCACTCATGGTGGTTTTTCTTGATCTGTAAAACATGAAGCTGCACTCTGAACCTCCCTGACCGCAGTCCTCTCATGAAAGCGTGTGAGTCCCAGGAGGGCTCTATGGCCAGAGCTCTAGACCTTCTGACTTCTGCTCATCCCTTCTCCAGGGCCACCTATCCTCTAAGCCCCACCCAGATGTCATGATATTAACACAGAAGGGCAAATATAGTCTTATATTTCAAAATCATTAGGAGGATCTGATTAATTTTGGAGGTGAACAACGCAAAGATTCATCACAAACTTTCAGGTATGAGCAGCAATAAACAAAACCAGAGCAGGGGGTGCTATTTATTTATTAAAACAGTAAATTGAAGGGAAATGGGCTATTTATTTTGCACAATGTCTTCCACAGAAATAATTGGCTCATTAATCACATTCTCACCATGGTCACGTTTGGAAGGTCAGCTTTAACAGGGAATTGAAACAGGAGGTAGTGTTTTTTGCCCTGTAGCATGTGAAGCTGGAGGATCCTGGTTTCCAGGCTTGTCCTGTGGCTTCTGTAGGAAGTTCTTAGGCAGCTGGGTGGTGGGGAGATTGTATGACATACAGATTATGATCACAGATTGGTATGAGGAAGCCTGAGTTTGAAGTCCCAACCACTATCATAGCTAGCAAGTTGTATGACTTTGAGCAAGCTGTTGCCTCAGTTTCTATATCTGCAAATGATGCTAGAACAGGTACCTACCTTGTAGAGCACCACTCACAGGTGTGTTTGTAAAGCACTAGGGTGTTATTGGTGCTACTACAATTGCTGATTGTAATTGCTTCTTTGGCCCAAGTAGAATGTCAGGGTGGAGCTCTTTGATATCAATGGAAGCCTAGAGCTGATTCACTGAGGGCAGAAGCTTGGGGGCTGGTGTCTGAGCTGGTCATTTAGAATCTGATGGAAGCCAATGGAAATTTGAGGAAGGAATGGGCTGGATCATATTTATGTTTCAGAATGAACCATGTGGTGACTGAGGTACAAAGGGAGGACAGATGAGCCCGGAGGCAGAGTCTGTGTGAGTCGTGAAGAGCCACAGCCAGAGAGGGTCCCAGAGCTGTGTAGCAGGCAGCCCTGCCACGACGTGCTCAGTGACAACTAGTGGAGGTAGCATGTGAGGTGTGTGCAGCTTGAGCGCTGGAGGAGGTGGCCACACACTTGTCCTGGGCCTGTTAGCAGCAGTTCAGGCCTGGACCTCAGAAGAGAGATGTAGATTTGGGGTAGGAAGAATTGGCGTGAATTTCTCTCCCAGAAGCAGACCCAGAGATGACCATTTGGGAAGCTGCTCCTCAGAGTGCAGATGTTGTGGGGGTGGACTGATGTTGCGGTTCTCAGGGGCAACATGGAGAATGGGTGGGGAAATGAGACAGAGAAAAGAGGAAGGACAAAGGGTAGTTGGGGCCCACGCCCAGCAGGGCTCTTAGAGGCTGAGGGAGGAGGCCTAATGAGTTCCTGAAGGGCGAGGAAGCCTGTTCCTCACTGGCTAGGGTTATTTTGGGGTTGTAAGCCCTCTGCCCTTTCCAGTCTCCTGTGTACAGGCTTAGCAGGTACCTGTGGCCAGCAAAGGAACTTGGGCAGAGCTTCAGTCGTGTGGCTGTTGGCAGGTGACCTTCAAGGATGGCCAGACCACAGCCTGGCCACTGATGGCCTCTGTCCTTACTGCTGCTGCCAATAACTGTGTCTGCCTTCCAGTGGGGAGCGAAGTGCCACCTTCTTCCTCATCTCATAACAGACGGGACCCAGGAAGGGGTTGGGCGAGGCAGGGGCCAAGTTAGGGAATGGAGTGGGACCCAGGCAGAGGCTGGCAGTGCACAGGGTCTTCTGGGAAGGAGAGGCTAAAACTGCTCTTTCCAGGATCAGGGAGGCAGAAGTGGAAAACAAAGTTGTTTAATGTGAAAAACCATTACGTAAAGTAAAAATTTCACTCCAGGATGTGAGAGAGCCCCTGCACTGCTGTTAATTAGCTGGTTGCGGGAGGCAGCTGGGGCTGGGATGACTTGAAGCTCAACATGGTGCTGACTTCCTCAGGTTCTTCCTTCCCTTAAATTCTGACCTGCTTCTGCCCACACCCTCCCAGCATCGAAGCCTCTTACCTTTACATGTAGGAGATATGGAGGTCCTGGGCCAGCCAGCCACATGCTTCCCATGCCCAGATGATCAGGGTCTCTAAGGACTATTTCAGGGCCTCCAGTCCTTCTAGGGCAGCTGGGCTCAAGGAGATGGGGAGTCGGTGTCTCAGGCAGGAGTTACTCCCTCGCAGTGTCTTAGCTGTGCCTGGGTTAGCTTATGGGGATGGGTATTATTTTGGGGTTTGTTCCTCAGAACGTAGATGCCGTGAGGAGTGGGTTGATGTTGGAGTGTATTTGATAGGAAGCGAAGATGCGAGGATATGAATGGGTGTGGGTGCCAGCAACAGTCTGTGAGAGCAGGTGCCTCCAGGCAGGTGGCACAGACTCCAGAGGGCTTTAGTACAGGTGGGTGGCATACAGATGTTGACAGACATGACAAAGTGGGGGTGTGAATGGGTACAGAGGTGTGAGGATCGGTGACAGCAGCTCGGTGTCAGGATGTTAATGGGTGAAGTAATAATAGTGAAGGCTTTCTAGCACTTACTCTGTGTCCTTTATGAGTCTATGTGTTTTATATAAATTTAATCATTTAATTTTCACTATCACCCCATAAAGGATATCCTAGGAGCATCCCTATATTTTAAGAGGAGGGAATGGATTCACCAGGAGCTCAAGGAGCTGCCCAAGATTCTCCAGCGGATAAGGGGCAGGGCCAGGATTTGAACCCAGGTATTGTGGCTGGAGCCCCCTCTTTGTCCTCCTCCTCCACACTGGAAACATGTTTGAGACAGTGAAGATGTTAGTGTAAGTGTGCGCAGGGGTAACACAAGCAGCAGTCACATGGTAGAGGCTGCTGTGAACAGGCAGAGCTGTGTGAATGGCTGTTTTGAAGATAGCCAGGCTGGTGCTGGGCAGTGGGATCCCACCATCACCTAGAGGATGGTTAAGACTATAGCCTGGTGTTTCTGATTCTAAAAGTCTAGAGTTTGGCTCTAGAACTGTATTTCTGGGAAGTTCCTAGGTGATGCCAGCACTGTATATCTGGAGACCAGACTTTGGGAACATTGGTGCTGGGCATTATGTATGGGTGATTCTGAAGACCAGAAATTGATGGCTTAGAGATGGAGAGAAGGACGTTGAGTCTAGAACAGAGGGTGCCTTTGGAAGTTTAGAATGGGTTGCAGGTAGAAGATGCTGATGGAAGTGAGTGTGGGGAGCAGTATAGTCTAATAAAGTGTGGACGCAAGTGTACATACACAGATACTGCAGCCCTTGATCCTAGAGTGCAGCAAAGCCCATGGCTACAACCACATAGGAGATACTGTGCTCTTGAAGGCTCCTAGTCCTGCACTGACTTCCCAGATGGTGGACATTGGGTGTGACCAGACTGGTAGATATCTTGGTATCCTTTTATTAATCTACCAGAGAGAGCTCAAGGGGCTTTTCATGAGTTAATTGTAAACTTGAAGGGGAGCCAAGGTAGTAGCCTTGAGGGTGTGTGTGTGTGTGTGTGTGTGTGTAACCAGGGGCATCCTCCAGGGGAATCCTGTGCAGGATGAGTTTCAAGAGCTGCGAAGATGGCTCAGACAACAGGCCTGGGGTCCCACAGTGCAGAAGGTGTCTCTGTGCTTCTCAGTTTTCAGCTGTAAATTACTGAGCCCAGACAGGTGACTGCCTAGGCTATAGGTCCCTAGGAACAAGGACCAGGGAACACAGGAAGGTGAGTGAAGCTGCAACTGTTCAGAGCAGGGCTACTCTCCTTTAGCCTTAGGGTTGGGATTGTGATCGTTCTGCTCTGAGCTGGAGCCCTGCAGGTAGTACTGGGGGAGGAGTGCTGAGCCTTTCGTCTTAAAAACAGGAGTCCTCAACCAGAGGAAGGGCTCAGTACACTATGACCAAGCACACTCAGCTGGAGGCTGTTGAAGGGAATTGGGGGTGTGGGCAAGAAGCTCCAAGGAAGAGGGCTCCATCCAAGGCTACTGTTCCTCCACACTGGGCTCAGAAGCCATGTGCTATGGGTTGCACTATGTTCCTCCACCCCAGACGTGTTGACCCTCAGTACCTCAGAATCTGATGTGAGTTGAGTCTTAACAGAGATAAACAAATTCAAATTGGTCACCAAGAATGGTGGACTGCTCATGGCTTAGGTTGAAAATGTCTCGCACAAGGCTCAAGCACTTAGAGGTGGGGCTTTTGGAGGTGACTGGATCATGGGGGCTTTAACTTCTTCAATGGATGAAGTCACTGATGAGTGATAGAAACCGAGACCCCACACAGAACCAGACCAGACCTTCTGACATGAGCTAAGTCTGTACTGGGGGAGGGACAGAGTAGCAGACTGCCTAGCAGACCAAGGTAGCCCTCAAGCTGAGGAAAGCGTGGGCCTTTAAGCTCTTTTTTCTGGTGGGGGTGGGGTGGGGTGAGGAGATGTCCCTGAGCCAGAACAGGCCAAGCCCCAAGTGGCGGGGAGGGGCGTCCAGGCCAGAATCACCGAATGACAGGATTTGCCCCTGTCAGAACGACCCGAGCAGGTGAACTGGCAGAGCGAATGAGGGCAGGGTTAGCTTTTGTGGCCCAGGGGAACTGAAGTGGAACAGGTAATGGAAGGAGAGAAATATTGAGAGTTAAAGTTTTCCCGTGAGGGGAGTGAGGCTGGCTGCCTTGTGACTTATCAGTGAGGTCACACTTTGATAACATTAGTGAGAGGAAATGGGAAGTTAGGAGGTGAGGCCTAGTTGAAGTGAGTAGGTTATGAGGGCATGAACTTGGGGACCACATCTTGTCTCTGCCCTTTCCTTCTGACCTTCTCTCTCTCTCTTTCTGCTCCTGGGCTGCCATGAGCTGATAACCCTTTCCTCTGCCACAGGCTTCTGCCGTATTTGTGTCTGCACCAGCCTGGAAATAGTGGAGCTGGCTGACCATGGATTAAGATATGAAGCCAAGAGCTAAACTACTTCCTTGTTGAAACTGTTTTTCTCAGGTATTTTTCCCAGCAACTGAAAGCTGGAGTTTCCCTTATAAGGATGGAAAGCTTCAACTCGAGAAAACAGACACCTGCAAAGCTAAGGCCACAGGAAGACACAGGGAGAAATGGTCAGCTATAAGCTGTCCGAGGCTACCAGGAGCCACGAGAGGGGAATGGAAGTCTCTTATAGTCCTGAGAAAGAATCAACCCTGATAACACCTTCATTTTGGACTCCTGGCCTTGAGAACAGTGAAATAATAATTTTCTGTTGTTTAAACCACCCTATGTGATACACCTGGGTATGGCAGCCACAGGAAACAAATATACCACGATTCATGGGAGGAACCAAATTGATCTTTACAACTGGAGAGAGGCAAGTGTCACTGCTGATGGGGCTGGACAGTGGGCAGTTGGGAGATGTCTTGGTGACTTCAAGAGTGGGCAGTATAGCCTGAAGCCCAGCAGGCGACACTCCAGTGATCACATAGCACAGGAAGGGAGAACAGAGGCTGTCTCCCAGGGAGGAGCTCATGGTGTGCAGGAGCCAGGGAGACCTGAGGCTGCTCACTGCCTTGGGCCTCACAAAGTAGGCTGCTATTTTGAATAACAAGTTTTGGCTGTTTGCAAGGGTTTAAAGCCTCCTGTCACAGGAGTATGAAAAGAGAAGGGCAAATCAGGATACATCTTTGGCCACCAGAACTCCAGGTTCAAAGGAGCCAGGCATGAGTCTCCACAGGGCATCAAAAGACCACAAAAGTTTTTTTCTTAATCAATTGTATTTTATTGTCAGTTATAAATATTTTCCATTTGTCCCCATTTGCAAAATAGTTTATGATATTATACCTTCACCCACCATTCAGCATCTTTCTATAAACTCCATGAAAATTAAATAGGAAATAAAAAGCTCTCTTGGGGGGCCCACTAATCTGGTTCCCCCAGACTCCAAACAACCCAGGAGGACAGCAGGCCACGTTGTGGCAGGTGCTACACAGTAGCAAAAGGGTGGCGGGTGGTGGCTCCAAGTGGGTCAGGAGGCCAGGCTCCTCAGGACATTGGTGATGCTCCAGTGCTGGCCCGAGCATTTCTGCAGCACCAGCTGGAAGCCGAACTCCATATCACTGTTCTCCTGCAGCTCTAGACAGCGCTTGGACTTGCGGTTCTGGATGGGGCCTCCCTAGAGACAGAGCAGGGAGTGGGGTCAGAGGCATTGAGACATCTCAGTGGAATTCAGGGAGCCCAATGGCTGGTGGGGGCTGGAAAAGCTGTGTGGATTGGGGACTAGCTTTCATGCTTCAGTCTCCTCACAGTGCCCCTGGCTCTTTACGAGGACCAAGACTTCCTTGCTCCAGCTTGTGTACCTACCTGGACTGAAGCAAGCCGGTTTGCTCCTTTACCTCCCACCCTGGGCTCACCCTGCTCTGAAAGGCCCGTGTCTGTGAGACTACCCTGCAATCAACCTGCCTTTGAGCATCCCCAGAGGCCCAGAACCTTTTGCAACTGGGGTCTTTTCTCCAATGGACATCTTGGGAGAATAAGATTTGGGATTTTGATACTATTCGTTAGGCCACTGGGCCCCCCAAACCCTGGAAAATGGTTTTCTGTACTACTGATCTAGAGCTGTGACTATTCAGTCCATGTCCCAAATCCTTTCAAAGGCAGTGATGTTCTATTCCTGAAAGTAGCCCTAGAGCAATGAAGAGAAATCTCTAAGCAAGATCCTTTCAGGACATAGGCATCATCCTAGACCATTTGAGTATCTTCATTATCACTAATACAGTGCTCAGTGGGCCTGGCCTCCCAGGTAGCTAGAACTGCTGGGGTAGCTGGTGGTCTTAACGAGTATATATATGGTCAAAGTCACTTTTCCTCCAGAACGTACTTCTCCTGTGTTTCTCATTTTGGCTACACCTGAGGATTTGTGTGGGTAACCTGGACTTTTTTTTTTATTCATCCTTCTGCTCAGCATCCAATCAGGCACCAGTTCCATCTCCCTCATCTTGTGGTTGGTCCTCAGCCCTCTCCCATCTCACTTGCTCTGCTTTGGGCTACTTTCATCTCTCACCTGGACAACTGCATTAGCCCCCTGCATGAGCTCCCTTCCAGCCACCAGAGGCAGGGAGTGGTGCCCTTCTAAAATGCATGTTTGGCCTGCAAAACGAGGTCCAAGCTCTCAGCATAGCACTGGGCCTCCCTGGGCCTCCATGGATCAGGGCAGTGTATCTTTCTAAGCCCATCCCTGACCCCTCCCAGCTCTACTCCTTTTGCCACAGCTATATTGAACCCCTTATGGACCCATGAAATTTATCTCAGGGCTCCTGGGTGCTGCCCTTGGCTTAGGGTCCTTTCCCATGCCTCCATAGCAGGGTAAGCCAGAGCTATGTCTCAGAGCCCAGGCCCTGCTCCATTTCTTCCAGGAAGCCTTCTTTACCTCCTACCCGGTCCCCTCCAGCCCATCCACCTGGCTTGGTGCTTTTTGTTATGTGTGGGGATTGCACTGCAAGAGAAGGAGGTACCAAACCTCCTCTATAAAGAAATTATCCCAGCTGGGCTCAACCATCCCCATGGTAACCACTGGCATCACAAGCAAACACAAAGACATGGTTTTCACAGCTATCCAGGAAACTGGCAATTACCTCCTACAGTTGGACACATGTCCGCTGTGACCTAACAGTTCCATGCCTAGCTTGATATCTAACCAGAATGTGTGTACCAAAGACATGTGTAAACTCTGTGATGGAAACAACCCTATCTATGGAAACAGCCTAACAGCTATGCAGAGTACAGTAGATAAAGGAATCGTGGTGTGATTTTATAATGAGATACTATATAGCAATAAAGCAGCCTAGAGCTGTGCTCAATAAGAACCAATCTCACATGCATGATGTTGAGCAAAAGAAGCAGAGAAAAGAATATACACATAATTCTATTCATATACATTTCCTAAACGGCAAACTAAAACCATGGCATTGAAGTTAGGACGGTGATCTGTTTTGGGGAGATGGAGTCTGATGATTGGTAGGAGGCAACAGGGTGTTTCTGCAGTGCTGGAAGTGGGCTGATTTCCTGACCTGAGTGTTGGCTACCTAGGCATTTACTTTGTCTGATACTGTTGCATTGAATATGCATTTTGTATATATTTCTATATCTATATGGTTAGACTTCAGTTAAAAAAATGAATGCAAAAAAATGCACCTCCTGAAGAAGGATGTTTGAGAGTGGGTGAAGGAGGAAGGGGTTGCAGAGCTGGAGGTACAGGGGTGCAGGGTGTGGGTGGAGGTGTTGGGGAGGGGCTATAGGATGCTCCACTTCTGGCATGGGGGAGGTGGCCAGCAGGCCACACAAACCTCTCCAGAGGCAGCTCTGTGGATAAAGTAGGGTCCCTCCACCTGTAGCCTATACTCCAGGCCCTGCCCAGGCAGAACAGTGATCCATTGTCAGCAACAGCAGAGACCCTGCAGAATAAAGGGGAGACTGAGGCAGAGCACACCTCTGGGGCTACAGCTGCAGCTACCTGTGTGGGCTCAGCCAGAGCAGAGCAGAAGCACAGGGAGATAGCTCCCCGAATGGCCTGTAGCTCCCACGTTGGAGAGAACTGGCAGGCCAGGTATTTCTCTCATCTGCAGGCTGAGCTGTCTCTACCCTCCAAATTCGGGGCCATCTAGCCCTTCCTGGTGCTTGCAGGGAGGAGGCACTCAGCCACTCGGCCTTCCTCAGTGGCTGCTGTGCCTTGGAAGTCTCCTTCATTGAACTCAGACCCTGCTGTAGGATGCACCAAGGTGTTGTGGACCTTCCCTGAGGCTTCCATTGCAGTCTTCTGCTTCTCTGCTCCTTCCTCTCACGTCCATCCCTGCCCAGGTTCAACTCTGCCATAGCCTGTGGGAGAACTTTGTGATTTGTCCATGGTGGCTGTCCTCTCGTGGACAAACACTGGCATTTTGTGTTGCTTGGGACTGACCACAGGGATGTATCCTAGACCACAGGCTTCCTCATCATGGCCAAGGAACTGGCACTTTCGGTGGCCAAACCTCACTCTTGGGCCATACTGGATAGCACAGAGGGCACCTGGCTTTGACCTCTTAGGAGCTGTGATCCACCTTGGAGTCCCTACTTTGTCCCCCAGAGGCTAGGCTTTTGAGCCTGGGGCACCCTTGTGATGCCTGCTGCATACAGGGCCAGCCCATCACTCTGTCAGCTCAGGTTCCTACAGCTTCTGGGTCAACTTTAGCCCCAAAGCCTGAGCACACCTGCTACTCACACCTAGACTGGGCCAGGCCACTGCTGCTTCTTAAGTGGCCCCTCCAACAGCCCTGCCAGCTCAGCCTCCTGTCCTACCGGAGGAGGCTTGGAGCAGAGCTCAGGCAGGGGACTGACACCAGACCAGCGCCCTATGTTACACTGTCTGCTGGGTTTCAGGTGTGAGGCAGAAAGGGCTGAGGGGTGAACAGGATGCCCAAGGTGTGGCTTCTCTTCAGGCTGTCACCTGTGTGGTCTTGGACCAGCCTCGTCCCTTTGTTTCACTGTCTGTAGGGCTATAGGATAATTTCTGTCCTGATTCCCTAAGGATGGACAGAGGAAGGATGGAAAGCCCCACTGTCAGCTCTAAATCTGCAACTGGATGTGGGGGTGTTCACAGTGTCAGCAGGGGGATGTCAGAGGCTCCGCTTTGCTGAAGATCCTGCTAGCTCAGCATATCCTCAGGGCCCAGACCAAGCCTTGCTTCAGAGCTCCTGGGTCCCTGGAGCTTGGAGAAATTTGTCCAGAAACAGAGGAGGCCACAGCCCCCTACTTCCCCCAGGCACTCAGGCACATTCTTACTCTGTCAGCTGTGCCTGCCAAGGCCAGAGGGGGAGGAGGGAGCAGAAGTCTCTGAGAAGTACCCTGTCCTTCAGAGACTGTGTGTTCCCGGCCCTCCCCAGCCCCCATGCCCTCAGCACCCTCGAGGTGGGGAATACGTGATCCTGAGCACACACATCCAGTGTGGCCTCCTGGAAGGATGTGGAAGAGAGGGACTGAGGCCAAGAACATGGTGGGGGGCTTGGGAAGGGACGCAACTCAGTGAGAATGCCTGGGCCTGTCAGGGAGGCCACAGGGGAGGTGAAGGAGCGCTCCCTCCCCAGAGCTGAGTGAGGAACAGCTTGCGGAACAGAGCCAGCAGCTCTGGAGTGGTCCCGGGGACTGCATCCAGGACACACGGGACACAGGGGGAAGAGCCAGGTCCCTTGGGTGCTAGAGCTGGCGCTGGTCACCAACATTGTCATCCTCCTCAGGCCTCCACCCTCTGTCTCTGGTGAAATTCTATTTGCCGAGACTGCAGAGAGGGCTTCCTTTCCTCCTCCCACTACCCCCTTGGCAGCCTCTGCCCCTTGTTTCACTGTCTGTAGGGCCATAGGATAATTTCTGCACCCTCAGGAGAAGCCTGGTGTCGTTCCTGGTTGTGCCTCTGCCAGTGGACGCCTGCGCACTGGAGATGAGTGCAGTAATGAGTGACACTTACTGACCATTTCCTCATTCTGGGCCAAGTGCTTTCCCCATGCACCCCTGGGTCCTCACAGTGCACAGAGAGATGGAGTCCAAAGAGCTCCTATTTCACGGATCTGGAGGCTGAGGTCTATAAAGGCTGGGACACTTGCCCAACGGTTCCCTGGCCAGTAAGTTGTAGAGCCTGGCTGGAGCCTAGGGCGTCTTCATCTCCCACAGCATCCCTCAGCAGGATGAGTGGCCAGCCCCATCCCACCGCTTATCCCCCCATGTCTGGCTCAGAGGGACTGGGCTAGGGCAAGGGGCTGCTGGTGCTCTCTTAGGAGCTTCCAGGGCTTTCAGAGACCCACTTGGTCTGTTCCTTTGAGTGCTTTCAACAGAGACATGGCTCATCCATTCTTCTACTCACGTGACAAATATTTAATGAGTACCCACCTGTGCCAGGCACAGTCTTTGCTGCTGTGGGACGTAAGTGGCCAAAGAGGAAAAGGCCTGCTTTTGTGGAGTGTGTACTCCAGAAGACAGAACAGGCAATAAGTTCTATAGTGTGTGAGGGAGTAATAAGGCTGCGCACAAAACGGGTCAGATTCTAGGGTGCTGGGCAGCAGGAAGCAGGAGGTGAATGTAAGAGAGGCAGGGAGATTTCCAAAGGTGAGAGCTGAGCAGAGACACAGTGGAGAACAGGAGGGAGCCCAGAGCCTGGCCGGGGAGCCCCATGTGATGGCACAAAGCTATAGTCCCAGTGGCAAGCCCGGGGAGCTCAGGGAACCATGGGAGGCGAGTGGGGAAGGTGGGAGGGCGGAGATAAGGCCTGAGAGGTGAGAGTGCAGCCAGCGGTGTGGCCCTGTGAGTCACTGAGCAGACTTTGTACTGAGTGACAGGTATTATTGTTTAGATTTAAAATGCCCCACAGTCTCCTGTGTTTGGAAAGTGACTGGATCATGGGGTGCTATACACAGCAGTGGATTCGGCCATTCGTGAGTTCAGTCCCTGAAGGTGCTGTCAGGAGGCAGGGCTTGGCGAGAGGTGGGTCACTGGGCGTGTGACCTGGAAGAATATATTCTGGTGCCCAGCTCTTTTTCTTTCTCTGCTTCCCGGCTACCATGCAGAGAACCCCCGGTGCTCCTGCCTTGGCCTGCCACCATGCTGTTTATGCCTGGGAGCCAGCCAACCACAGCCTGGAACTCTGAGCCAGAATTAACCTTCCCTCCTTTACATTGCGGGTGTCAGGTGTCCTGTCCCAGTGACGGTTAAGTGGCTAAGACATAGGGTGGACCATTGCAGGTCCGATGGGTATGTCAGCTGGTCACCATGGGGGCTGTGTCAGGCTCGAATGCTGGAGGAAGGAAGGAAGGAAGGAAGGAAGGAAGGAAGGAAGGAAGGAAGGGCATCTCTTGGGCAATTCTCATCCTGACTCCCCGGGCCTTGTTCACAGCTCCAGGGCCAGGGGCTGGATGCAGAGCCTCTCTTGTCCCTGTCCCTCCCTCTGTGAGGGCACCGTCCCTGGGTTTACCAGCTCAGTCATCTCCGTTATTTGTGTAATACAACTACAGGATCTGGAAACACACAATACTTTTAATTAAAGAATTTAAATAAGGGCCATTAAACCTGGCAGGAGAGAAGCCATAGCACACAGAGAGCTTAATTGGAAAGGAAACCAAATTAAATATGGACACGGTAGTTTAAGGAAATCAAAAGTTGAATGTATAGAATTAACAAGGCTGATAATAATTCCTGGGGCTGGGTTCCCAGCCTCCAGCCCCTCTCTTCCTCCTTCCGGGTCCCTCTGGAGTAGTGACCGCAAAGGGCCTGAGCAGAACCCAGAACTCTTTGCCCTGCTGCCACGGAGCAGCTAAGCCACTGTTGGCTTCCATCTCTTCAACTGCAAAAGGAAACTGAACACTCTACGGTACCTGATTCAGGTCTCAGTGTATGGATATGGAATCCATGGCTCATGTGCCCCCTGGGCATGGAGGAGCAGGTCCTAGATAATCACACAGTCAAGCACCTCTGCCTCAGTTTCCCCAAGTGTGGATCAGTGGCAGCTAGATGTGGACCAGCTAGCATTGAACCAACCCTGTTCCCTTTGGGGACATAGGCTGGGTCAGTGGATCCGAGAGTCAGAGTCACATGGGGGTTTGGGAAGCCATAGACCAGTATGCTTCTTTCTGATTCCAGAGGACGAGAATGAGGCCCCAAAATGTGTCTTTTTAAGTTCCCTGGTGCAGTTGCACTGGGGACGCTGGGCTGGCCACCCTTAGAGGACCACACGGGAACTGTGACGCTCCTTCAGGCAGCTTGGGCCAGCACATGGCACCCAGAGTATCTGGCTGAGCCTGGGTGGTCTCACTTACAGTCAAGGTGTCCCTGGGGAAGTCACATGTGTCTTGAATCCTGTGTTGCACATGTGAGAGCACCTTCTCCACCTTTCCCACTAATTAATTTTCTCTAGTAAGCAGCTGTCTGCATCTCTGGGCTTTAAGCACCATGAGCTCAGTAGTCCGGGTTAAGCAATTAATGATTAATAATCAAATACTTCAAAGCATGGGTGGGATTGTAAGGCTGGTTAAAGAAAGCCCCAAGATTAAGTCTTTTTGTAAAGTAGTTTCCTGTATTATGAATATTCAACCCCTGATTTGTTCAATGAGCACTTTGGTGTTAGCTTTCTTAAAGTGGGCTCATGTGCCTGAGTGAGGTTCTGCATGAGACGTGTTGTGAGGGTTCATTGGCCAGAGATGGGGTGATTCCAATACCAAGTGCCAAGGGACAGGTAGACAGGAGGCAGCGGGATGGCCTGGGATGCAGGGATCGAGCTAGTTCACACACACCAGAGACCTAGTCCCAAACTCCCACTACACCCAACTGGCCTCCTAAAGGCCACCCATTGTATGGTGGATGAAAGCTTGGACTCCAGAGGTCAAATTCCCAGGTTGAATTATTTAACCTGCCCACATCTCAGTTTCCTCATCTGTGAAATGGGGATAATTTTAGTAACTACTCTATGGTGCTGTCATGGTTATTAAGTAATATTTATAGGAAAGAATCATGCCTAGGACTTAGTAAACACCTATACATGTCTGATAAATACATTTTGAATTCTCATCCAGCTCTGGGTGGAGGGAGTGGAGCCATCACACCTGGTCCTGTCCCTGATCCCTGTGTGATGAGGAAGAAGAGGAAGAGGAGGAGGAGGAGGAAGAAGAGGTGCTGGCTGCCATAAACTAAGGGTAGCTAAGAAAATACCCAGAGCCTCAACAGAGCTTTATCAGTTCCTTGAATCGGACAGCTCCACACTTGCCCCTTCCTCTGACATGACTATGAAAAACTATTTTATTTTAGAGCCATAATGAAAAACTCCATCATAGCCTTTTGTCTCCAGCACAAAAGGTTCCTAAAGTTGGATTTGCTGCCAGTGCCTGGGGACCAGAGCGGGGCAAAGTCAAAGACTCCCCCCTCGTGTCGGGGAATGCTTTGGCAGGATTAGTGGTGTGCCTTGGGAAGTGAGCTCTGTAAATAGGTCTGTTTTTGACTGGGTTACTCATCTTATATCAAATCATCACATTAGACCCCACAAGCCAGAGCAAACTGTCCCTTAAAGTCAGGCCTGACTCTGGGCTCTGCTGTCTTCCAGCCACCTCCCTACACTCCTCAAACCTCTTCTTTAGTGGCATGGAGCAGAGATCTATGTTGCTATCTCTGACAGTCCCCGTTTGGAAAATGCACAAATGCTGCTCTGAGGAGGAAGCAGGCACGGGGCCTGAGATATGAGGACTGCCTTGTGCTACCTCGGACTCCAGTGGGGTCTCACCCGCATTGCCACTGAAGAACCCAGAGACCAGAGCTGGGGGCAGCAGGAAACACAGCCTGATACTTCTTTTTTTTTTTTTTTTTTTTCAGTCAGCATGCATGCGCCTCCGAGGAGAATCAGTGAAGGTAGGGTTTTGTCTCTGGACTTCCTATAAATCAGTTTGAGACCCGGCACACAGGAGGTTTAATTTAGATGTGTAAAATTTTAAGGACTGCTTCGCTTGATTGGCAGCATGGAGGTTGCCTGCTGGCTCAGGGTTTCTGTTTGCTGTGGAGATCCCAAAGGTGTGAGACAGGATCTTGCCCTCCCGGGTACGGGCTGACAGAAGAGAGGCGAAGAAGTGAAAGAGTATGTAAGGGATTCCACTAAGTCTAGTGAAGACAGTTTAGCTCATTCTCAAGATTGTGGAGCTTTGTATTCAGGCTGGTCCGATGTGACTTCTATGTGGGAATACACTTTCTCCAGGTTTGCAATCTAACTTTGGGAACTTAGAATTAACATTTAGAGTTGGTAAGCCCTTCAAAGCAGCTGGTCCAGAGCTCTGGAGCCTCTGATGGCTGCTGATAATCCTTGAGCCCTGCCCATTCCCCACACCCTCAGGTTCATGGGCAATTCTGACAACAGGGCAGCTCTGTAAATTGCCCTTGCTTTTTTCCCTTTGGCCCTCCCTGCAGGCTACACAGTCAAGCCTCCCCGACCTTACAGAAGGGAGACCTGCGGTACTTGCAGCCAGAGTTCAGAGCCTCCTGAGCTCTCTCTGGTCTCCTGCAGTCTCTACTCCTTCCCTCAGGAATTCAAACGTGTAGGGGGACTGAGGAAACTAGAGGCTAGAGGACACGTGTGACAGCAAAAGCCTTCATAGGGAAAGAGTCCTGTTCGTGACGTGTTAGAGGGAGGACTGCAGCATCTGCTTCATGATTTGAAGTCATGGAAGCGGCCAAGGTTGGGGGTAGTCTCCTTACTGCTGAGGGCCATCCACTGCATTGCTCCACTGGTGTGCTGCCACAGAGAACATCTCGGTAGTGACTTAATATCTGCTTCCTCCTTATCTTTCCTCTGGTCCTGGGATCACTGACCAAATGCATCTTTTACTAACACCACATCAGTGAATCCCAGAATCCCCCAGATTCCAAGTATGAATGAACGCAGAAGACTGAAAGGCACATACTTAGTGCATAAGCAGTGTTTGCTTTGGCAGCACATATACTTAATGCATATGCATTTATAATCCTAGAAGTCAGTCTGGAAATTCTTTAATTCACAGGGAGTTAGAAAAGTCATGGAAAAAAGCATCTGTCACCTCTCATATGGATGAGGTTTCACAGTGTGCTGATGTGGGAAACACTGGCTATTTAGAGGATGGTATGTTGTTGGTTCAAGGGGACAACACCGATGGCTGACCAACTGCTCTTCAAGCCCAGACTTGAGGTTGGTCCTGGATGAGAACTCCCAGTCACCATCATGTAATCCATTACTCTGTCCAATAGAACAATGAGATGTCCCTCGAAATTCTCCCCAACCACTGTCTGGCCTCCTGTCCATGGCTTGCATCATTTCCCAAGATGGTGGAATGGCCTCCTCCCCAGCTTGCTTCCCTTCTCAAGCTTCTTCCATTCTGCATGCTATGATTTGAAAATGGCTATGGTTTGAAGGTGGTTTGTCCTAAGAGTTGGTTGCTGGATTCTTAGGGTGGCAATGTTAGGGTGGTGGGACCTTTGAGAGGTGCAGCCTAGTGGGAGGTCCTTCGGTCACGGAGGGCACTGACCTCTGAGGATATTAAGGTGGCTCTTATGGGACCCTGAGTTAGTTCTCCTGAGGGCAAGTTGTTACAAAAGAGAGAGCTGAGCCCTGGGCCATGCTCTGGCTTTCTGTCTTGAGATGTGATCTCCTCCACTCACACGTATGACCTCAATGTCTCTTTCCACAGTCATGCAATTCTCTATGAGGCCTTGGCCAGACCTGAGCCAATACCAGCTCCATCAACTTGACCTTCCAGAACTGTGGTTTAAATAACCTATTTACTCTTTATAACCACCCAATCCCAGGTATTTCATTATAATAACAAAAATGGACCAATCCAGAGTCTGTTTGAGACTCCCTCGTGATGTCACTCCCTTTGCTCTAAGACACAGTCCAAACTCCTTGGCATTAACGATCCCAGTCATCTGCCCTCACATGGTTTTTTGGTTCTGTCTCCCTCCTGCCCCATCACAAACTCTGAACTCTAATCTCACTGGAGTCACTCCTCAAATATACTCTGCTCCTTCACGCCTTCGCCCAGGCAGAGTGTCTGCTTGGGACATTTCTCCCGTTCATCCGCCAGGCAACAATCTCTACAACTTTCAGGATGTAGATCAAACATGCCAAGCATGTGAAGCCAGGCCTGACATCTGCAGGCAGAGCCGTTCACCCTGGGCTCCCAGAACACCTCACACCACGCCCGGTTTCTGCTCTCATCAAGCAGTTTAATTGTGTGTTTACATGCCCTTGCATTCCTTGAGGGCAAAGGCCATGTCTGATTCATATCTGCATCCCTCCTGCCAAAACGCTGTGCTCAATAAATGCTTGATGAATGACTGAAGGAAAGAATGTTCATCATCAGAAAATTGCTCATCAGTGCCCTGCACATCAACATTGCCAAGAGATGTTTTCATCAAATGTGGCTCCTTGTTGTCAGTATGTAGCACTGCCCTGGTTCAGCCTGAAGAACTGGCAATTCAGAAGAGCTTGCAGGGGTTAGAGGAAAGGCGTTTTATTTGTTAAACAGAAAATCAGAGGAGATGGAACACTAAGATATGCAAATAACTACTTTTTTTTTCTAGAAGAACCTAGCAGAATCACATTAGATTATTTTGAAATTAATTCAGGCCGACTGCTATGGAGCTTAAATTTGTTCAGGAGAGCAAATAATGCATAATGTGAAAGGAAGTTTGAAATGTAGCTGGTGCAAGCCCCTTCCAACCCAGCTTCTGCAGTGGGACATTCCAACTGGTAGGATCCCTGTGCTTTGTTAAAGCACTAAAACCTGTTGCAAGGAAATTAGTGCAAGCACAACTTTAATCCTTTAAGAGGTTTCAAACTTTCTCTAGCCTTGTCAGCAGCAACTCCTCATCGGTGGTGAGAGTTTGAGGATGGATTCCACGTTGCTTGATCAATATTCGTCATTTTGCATTAGGTGACAATTGCACATATGTTAATTATTAAATAGCAAATGAGACTGGCTGGCCAGAGTTTGCAAATTACAAATTTTAAAATGTTCCTTCCAAATAATTCCCTTTGGTGGAAGGATCAAAGCTGTGGTTGCCAAAACACTCTGGGAGTTTTAATTAGACATATGCTAATGTGGCCCAGCACTGCCCAGGCCCCAAGGCACCACTCATTTCTCTGGTTGCTGGATCCATCTGAACAGGAATTCTGTGGGGTTGCCTGTTCAAGGCCAGGCCCTGAGATGAGGGAAGGAGGCAGCTGGATTTCCGGGTGTCTTTGCCTCAAGACCAAGGTTCATGCACAGCTTTGTTTCCCTGCTGACTGCAGAGCCTCTGGCGGGGGTCTGTGCTCTGAAGGGGGCTGACACTAACTTCAGTGAAGCACACTTGCGTCTGGGTGACCAATTCCCCACAGCCTCAGGCACTTGTTTGGGCTGTGACTTCCTGTGGCTATTCCAAGACAGCCTGGAGGCCACTGCCTCTGTCTCCTTTCTGCTTCAGGGAGGCGAAACCTCATGCTCACCCACCCAGCACTCCCAGACATACCAGTCTGCAGGTCCAGCTCCTTCAGATCCTGGCCTGAAGGGTGGCTTTGTGGCCCAGGGCCCAAGGTCATAGTAGAAAGGGAGGAGACAACGGCTCAACTTTCAAACTACATTTCTGCTTCCTGTTAAATCTTCATCTTTTCTCCTTCACTTTCTAGAATCTTTTTTTTTTCTAATTCTACTCTACCATCCTCTCCAGAGGAGGCTTTCAAAAGCTCAGACCTGAACACACCCTGGAATTGTGCATCCTTATCTCCCAAGGGACTGAGTCCCCCAGTCCACGTGAGTCCTGCCAGGCTCTTCTCTGGCTGCTCCCTACTGTGCCTTCCAGGACTCGGCCACACCTAATGGAGTGCCCTGACCAGGCCTCAGGTTTGATGACTCATTCCTTAGGCCTAATCTGTTCCCTTTCCCTGCAACACCCTTACTCCTCTGATGGAGTGAGATCCTACATACTCTGAGCATTGCACACTGAGTACCCTGAGAAGCCCCCAGCCTTGCCCCACCCCTTTCCCACTACTATCAACTCCCTTTTCTGTTCCATCAACTGTCCTCAGGAGGAAGCTGAACCCAGGGACCCAGGGGGCCGGGCTGAAGGCAGCAAGGAGCGTTGCCTGAGAAGGAGCAAGGAGCAGCCAGAGAAGACCCTGATGGGACTCCACACAGACCTCTCAGTCTCAGGCATGAATCCCATGTCACCTGGCAAAGTCAGCCACACTCATCTCCCTGGGCCTGGGGGTCCCTTCTGCTGCCTGTGCCCACATTCTGCAAGCCTGCTTTGTACTTTGCATGGAGCCACTGCCCCATGCACAGACCCATCTGTTCCTGGGCTCCCTGGCCCCAGGCCTCCTGCTTTTCAGTGGGAAGGAGGAAACCTCTGGGCCAGAAGTGTGATAGGAAAAAGTCACAGACCACTTCCAGGACAGACTGGGTCAGCATCAGGCTGTGGGTGGGGAACCTAGGATTGCAACCTGAGAGGGAGAGGGGAGGCAGCCACACTGCTCAGCCTGAAGCTTCCTCTGGGGCCCACTTCCAACTTCCTCCAATGGCTAAACCCATGGACTTGGAGATTTTTGATGAATAGTAACCAACAGGAGTGGCTTGGGGAGGTAGCTTATCTTTTCTGTGCCTCAGTTTTCTTTTCTATGAATTTAGATTAATTGTAGCAATCACGCAGTTGTGAAGATTAAATGAGCTAATATATGCTATGTCCTAGCCTCTGGCACCCAGTAAGTACTGTAGGAGCATTAGCTGCTGTCTGTTGGGATAAGGCTTAATGTTGTAACCCATGTCAGAAGCCCTGCCCACAGCAGCAGGAGTCACAAGTCCCCTGTGCGTCATCTCCTGTCACTACCACCCTGGACTATTTTGGCAGCCTAGGCAGGACCCACATTGCTGCCAGTTTGTCCCCTCTCCCTTCCTGGGAAGTGTTCTGCTGGCTCCCTGTGCTCCTTCCTGCATCTGCTTTCCTAGTTTCACAAAATGCTGCCCTGGCTTTTGTTCCTGCTCTCTAACTTGCTCCTAAATCTGTGACTTAGTCTTAAGCTTGTTGCTTGGTATTGACCTTCTTTGCCCATTTGGGATCTGATCAAGGGTCTGTGGTTCCCCTACCCAGGCCACAGGTCAAAGGCAACCTGTGCCCGTGGAGTATGGCGTAGCTGGGGCTCCCCTTACCACCTCCTAGGAGAGGGGAGAGTAATGACACAAGGACTGTAGCAGCAGAGCTTCCAAAGCTCCTTGTCACAGCCTTATTAGTGTGGAGACAGCTTGCTGGGAGGCTCAAGACCTCTGCTCAGCAGTCTCAGGAGTCCCCAGTCCTTGTCTGACACCCCTGAGAGCACCCACAGTGCACAGCCCCTCCGGCAGCTACGGGCTCCTTTGCCTCTAGTTATAAGTGCTTCATGTGCACCATCTGCGAGGCCAGAATCCTTGGAGATGGACCCTAACGGAGGAGAGTCTTTGGGACTAGGAGGCTGCTGAGCAGAGGCGAAGGTTTTCCTTCAGACTGAGCATCTAGGTCTTTGGGAATGACTTTATAATGGGAAGACACATAAGCAAGAAGTCAAATACGGGCCCTGGGTTGATGGAGACTTAATCTTCTACAGTCACTAATACAGGGGTTGCTCTTCCTAAGTAGCCCCAAGACACTGCTCTGCTAGGACCCCTCCTCATCCCTACAGTGACCCCACATGGGAGCCAGGTGGGAAGCCACAGACCAAAGACCCGGTGCTGTCTGGGGCACTGGACTCTGTCTGTGAGAAGGTGCTTGTGTAGAAAACGTGCTGAGATCTAAAGTTGGAGAGACTTTGAGCTCACACCCCAGCACGCCTTCGCATGTGCGCCCTTGGGCAGACAGCCCCCTGCCCTCTTGGGGCCTCAGCTTCCAGGCTCCGGGGCTCTTACCCGAGAGAACTGCCAGTGGAGCTTCATCCTCTTGCTTTCGGCGTAACTGCACTCGATGAGGCGAGGCCGGCTGTTGACATCCACCAGACACCGATTGTCATCATCGTCGATCGTGGGGCTCAGCACGCCCACGTGGATCTGCTGGGTGCTTGTGTAGTACACATTCTGGGGGTGCAGGGAAGGAGAAAGTAAGAGCGTTGAATGTCAATGCCCAGAGACGGGAGGGTAGACGGTGACAGTCAGTCATCAGGCAGCTGGCCAAGAGGTCACAGAGAAAACCCTGGGTTTTTTACATCCGGTGAGTGGCCTTCATTTTGTCCACGTGTATGGCTAAAACAATATTCTTGAGAAAAAAACGTTTAGGTTTACTCTATGGAATATGTTCTGACGTTTTCGATTCTATTCTTTCACTGAAAAACATTGGCTGTAACCTTGTTAAATGGATTTCACCACCCAAGGTTTTAAAAAGTTCCTCTTGAATCCATTCTGTACAGACTTGCTCATTTCCTCCATTGGTGTTTTGTGCCAGATAAGACACTCAGCCAAGAGACAGAGACAAAAGGCCTGGGCCACACCTCCAGGGAGCTCAGGGTCTTACGGGATGGGAGATAAGGAACACAGAATTTCCATCCCAGCTAAGGCTGTGCGCGGCCTGTGTTGGCCAGCTTTTCCTTAAGGGGAAGGAAAGCACGCAGTTTTGGCATTGAGGGCGTGCTGAGGGGAGGGTGTTGTCATCCTAGGCACTTCCAGATTCAGTGTTTCTCTGAGAGGACCCAGCACCCAGCACATCACTCTCTGCACAGTAATGCTTATTGCAGTGAACAGCCACATAGCAAAGCAGCAAAGGGAAAAGGTACATGGAGGAAAGTCTGGGGAGCTAGACACGAGCTCCCAAAGTCCTTTCCCAGTGAAGTCACCTAGAATATACTCCATTCCCCAGCAATGACTTACGGCAATGTTTGTGAAGTGCTGTTTACCAGGGAAGCCAGTTAGAGCCTCAGCTCTCGGAGCTTCTATTGGGCCTGGTCGCATAAGCAGCCTCTGCCTGTTATGTACCAAACTTCCGGAGTGCCGGAAGGAAAGCAGGTGTTCAGTGCGAACGGTAGTGTTTGTTTCATCAGTTTAGGCATGGTGAGGCCTTCCTGAGATCCAAGCTCACAGATACCAGTCCTGGCTGTTCATGGTCGTAGATCAGCTTGACTGGGTTAAGAAACCCCTAGGACTGTGGTGGCGAACCTGCTGCACTGGCTGTGTTTGTTATCATTGAAAGGTCTAAAAAGTTTGCCATCACTGCTCCAGGAGATGAGTAAAGCACACATTAGGTGCATCTGGGTGGGTCATGGAAGCATGACCATAGGTCCTATATATGGTTCCTGGCCAATTTCCTCTCTGACATTGTTCCTCTGTTCTGCTTCCTGACCACCATGAACTAAGCGTCTTTGCTGCACCATGCCCTTCTGCCTGATATTTTTGCGCTGGAGTCAGTTGAGTATGAACTGGATCCCTGGAAGCCATGAGCTAAATTAAACCTCTCCTTCTTTAAGGTGTGGGTGTCAGGCATTGCGTCCCAGCACTGTGAAAGCGAATGCACCAGCCAAGGCCACCCTACTGGGAGGCCTCTGAAAAGACAGCAGTCAGGCCTGCTGTGTGGATGCTTGCACAGAGGGCCATGCAGTCTCTGAGTCCTTAACTCTGTTGTTGTAACATAAACATACCCACAAATGAGGCAAAAACAAATTGCTCTTTTCCAAAAACACTTTGCAGTGGACCCTCAAATTACAACTGGCATGTGAACAACCTGGGTTATGATCAGAATTCTAGTTTGTTTTTTAAGAGAAAAAAACAGTAAGAACAATGATACAGAATTTCAAAACACATTAATAGGCAATTAATAATGGTTAATATATTGTGTATTGTTATCTTCAAAGTAGTTGCCCAGATTATAAGATATAGGCATTCAAGATTGGTCAAACAGTATGAGCACAAACCGTTCCCTTCATTGAGCCAAAGGAAATTAGTAGGGTTTTTTTTTTTTTTTGGTACCGGGAACTGAACTCAGGACCTCGCACTTGCCCAGACAGGCACTGTGCCACTGAGCTATATCCTCAACTGAAGAACTTAGTAGTATAACTATCTTAGCTACCTTGTGTGTGTGTATGTATATATGCATATATTTTTTTCTTTTCCCTTCCTTATTTTCTCCTTTCTCCCATCCCAGTTGTTCTTTCCTTTTGGGAAGTTCCTTCTCTTTCACAATATCTATGGTAGATTTTGGATCTTATTTACTGTTTCAGTTTCTTAGCTAGGGAGACAATATGATGTTTACACATGCTAGTCTGATTTATTTCACTTATGAGTGTGGTTTCTAGTTGCATCCATTTACCTATAAAAGCCTCAAGTTTATCCTTTATAGCTGAATATACTCCATTGTATAAAAACACGACATCTTTTTTATCCATTCCTTGGTTGATGGGCATTTGGGTTGTTTCCAAGATTTAGCTATTACAAATTGTGCTGCTATAAACATGGGTGCACATGTATTGCTGTGGTATGATGCTTTTAATTCTTATGCTTCCAGATGGTCTCAGATACAGATTTAACCCTTAAAGAGCTCTGGAAGGAACACAACAACATCCTTTCCTATGTGGGGTTAATTGAAAAATTCTAGACCAACGTTTCTCTAAGGACACTGAGATCTGTCTGTACACAGGCGAGAAACTCTGAAGGATGTGTAGAGGAGCCTGAGCCTTCAACTGACAACTTGTGCTACAACCAGCCCTTAGGAAAGAATTGAGTTTGTAAGTCAAGGGTCCACCGTATTTACAAAACTAAGGGGCATCTCACTGGCTGTAGTCTGGCCCTGGTCTAGAAGAAATCCACAGGACCCTGGATCTTCAAAATTTTCTATAACTTCTCTCAAACCTGAGCCTAGCAAGGGTGGTGAATAGGATGCCATAGAATCCTGTGAGCTCTCTACCTCAAATTGCTAAAGGAATTGACACTCTGTCCCCTCCGTTCCCATGATTAGGCCCCCTTAAGTGACAGACGTAACTTTTCCATGCTTTAGGTTGGAGTTCAGTATGGTCCTTCTAGTTACCTCGAGCTATTCAAAGGTTCTCACTGGTAAAAATTGGCTGATTGATTAAAAATGGCACAGTGAAGTACTTCTTGCTCTAGTAAAAGGGGTAGCTGACAAGTGCTTTTTAAACATTCATACAGGACACAAATGGACTGCTAAAGTAAGGAGAGTAAGGGGTGTCTTTCAATGGACATGTTCTTTCAACTGGAGTTTGAGGGCAGCCAGGGTCACCCCTCACTCACAAGGAGTGTCTTGGGCCAATATGCCAGTCAAGGTCTCAATAGGAAACAAAGGGCACACTCTAGGAGGGTGGGACAAAGCACCATTTTCCAAGGCATAGGTAGGGGTGTCAGGGAACTATGGGGAGAGTATAACTCCCTAGAAATGATAACAGAGCTCTTATTACCCCTAGGCCCAAAGGAATGAGAAAAGAGAAGTTCTTTAGAGAACGTATCTTGAGAGGAGGGTTGGGGGACACAGCTTTACCCTCTCCAGTAACTCTTACTTGTTGGGCCAGCCTATTGACCAAACCCAATTGGAAGCCAGAGAAATGGGAACCCATTGAAACATTCTAGCAAGTCTGCCTCCTAGGATGGGAGAAAAAACGTAAGATGTGCATCTGGAGGGACAAGTGGAAGACACTCAATATAGCTCAGATCTACACACTGAGGTCATCTTATAATTTATCAGGGTTGCTGGATACTTGGATGTGGATATCAAAACTACTACAGTGCTTATCCTTCCCATAACAGACTGAAGGACCATAATTACCAAGGTTCTGAGCAGAAGCCAAAAGTGCAACGTCCAGCTCAAGATGGAAATATAACCATAACGCAGAGGCTTTCAAACCTATATGGGAGAAGAGATGGGCTTCTAATTGTTATCCTGACACTGTTCATCATGTGGTCTGGATTTTCAGGTCATAACTAAGGAAAACTTATGACCTGCTTGGCTTACAGCTTACTGGAGGTGAAGAAGAATTTTCTACCTGTTAGAACTTAGGAAAATCAATAGTTGTGCAGTTAGGGATTCCATCCATCCATCCATCCATCCAACAAATAATCACAAGTGGGGCTCTAGGGATACTAAGATGAGAAAGCTATGGGTCCTGTCCTAGAGGAGCCACAGTCAAGTTGGAGAAACCAACAACATCCAGGAAAAGTTTCCCTAATTGCATTATGAAAACTGTCTCTACTTCTGCCGTCCACTTTGCACTCTTGAAAATAGAAATGAAACTCACTACTTCCAAAAAGCATTCCCTGAATTTGTAAAGGTGTGAGACCCCACTCCAAAAGGTACACACCTGCCCATGCCCTTGGATAGAAGGCATCACAGTCTCCTTAGGTCAGGGTGGCTCTTATTCACCTTGTAGGCCAGGATCCAGATTCCCTGAGGCCCAGGAGCACAGGCTTCAAGACGAGGAGAGCCAAGGACCACTCACTTCTACCTGCTTCTCCTTGCCTGTCTTCAGGGCCTGGTTCTAGCACCCCGGGTGGGCTCAATAGATGCGAGTCACCACCCAGGTAAACCAGTTTTATCCACTTAGCTGCTCTGAAGTGCTCGGGGAGATGCTTGGAGAGACATGTGCATACTTACTATCTGGCACAGCTGTCACCAGAGCTGTTTACTGCTCCAGAGTCCAGGAAATCATAATAGGGACAGACAGTTGTTATTTAAAAAGCAAACAACAAAGTACATTGTGACTGGTGTAATCATGAAGGCAACAGATCAGAGAGAGGTTTGGCGAAGAGGCCTCTCTCAAGTCCTTGCCTGGAGGCCTCAGAAACCCAGTGGTGCATCAGATTAGTAAATGATCTGAACACAAGAAAGGGGGAAATAGTTTATGTAAGATGTCCCACTTTTGACGCCGGCAGGTCCCCCAAGCACAGTGGCATTCTGCTGCGGTCCTCAACGGTGGGGGCAGTTTTGCTCACTGGGGCATGTTTGGGTTCCAGGAGACATATTTGGTAGTCAGGACTAGGGAGGGGTTGCTCCGGCATCTAGTAGGTAGAGGTCAGGGGTGCTGCTCCACACCATATAAAGCACAGTGCAGCAGCACTCAGTCCAAACGTCAGTGGTGCCATTTCTCAGAACCTCTGACAGACCACTAATAAAGACTGCTGAAATATCTTCAGTTCTTAGTATGTGCCAGGCAGTAAGTGATTTACATGCTTTGTCTTGTGTAATCCTAATAATACCTCTGTGAGCCAGGTGCAGGTTGAGTATCCTTTATCTGAAATGCTTGGGATCAGAAGTATTTTGGATTGCCAATGTTGGAACATTTGTGGATATAAACATAATGAATTATTTGGATATGGGACTCAAGTCTAACCACAAAATTCATTCATGTCTCATATATACCTTGGGCACATAGCCTAAAGGTAATTTTGCACAATATTTTTACTCTACATTTTGACCGCAGCCTCTCATATGAAGTCAGATGTGGAATTTTCTGCTTTGTGGCTTCATATGGGTGCTCAAAAAGTTTTGGGTTTGGGAGTATTTTGGATTTTTTCAGTTAGGGATGCTCAACATGTATTTCTGTTATTCCCCATCTTGTACATGCGGAAACTGAGGCGAAGAAAAATTATGTGTTCAAAGTCACGCAGTTGGTGACCAGCAGCTATGGTCTGATCTGAGGCCATCTGAGTCCAGAGTCACCAGTGGGACCATTCAGTTACCTGCCCACAGTCCTGCCCCAGGGAGTAGGCTGGAAAGGAAGAGGGAGAGCCAGGAAGCTGGTGCCCAAGCCACCTCTTCGCATCACAAAGAGTAACGGAGGGCTGGAGCGTCCCTGTAAAGGCGCCTGTGACAAAGATGTCCCAGACACTGAGACAGCAGCATCCCTCATATAACAGGGCCGAGGCACGCTGTTACACTGTCTCTGGATGTTTTACAAACCCCAGGGGCACAGAAATGACACCTGACCACTCTGCTCCTCCTCAGCTGGGAGTGATTGATTCAGCTTATTCTCCATTTAGTCCCATCCAGCTCAGCAGGGTTGCAACCCAGATCCACGGCATTTCATCCTGAGGCTTGCTAGAGAAAGAGAAAAATTACCTGCGACTGAAAGAACAAACACATGTGCATCTTGGGTTTCAGACCAGTGGCAACATTTTCCTCCCCTCCAGGTCAGGGCCAGGAGCTGGGAGGAAGAGCTGAGTTGCATGGCCAGCCACCAAGCACACAGCGCCCTGGTCACATACTCCCACCCTCAGGGCCACAGAGTCGTGACAAAGACGTCCAGGAGGAGTTTCCTGTTGCTCAGTCATCCCCTCACCCTGGGCAAGGCCGGTCTATGGGATGCAGATGGGGCCAGTGTGCCCTCAGCACCCTCCCATCCTGGCAGCACGCAGGGCCCTGCCTCCCTGCCTTCCACAAGGTGCATCCCTCCCATGCGTTAATCTTCACCTCACCGACAGGAGCTCTGCTGCTGGGGGCGGGAGGGGGCATCTTTCAGAACACTACACTGCAGGCCCTCTGCCTGGCACTTCCTCTGCCCATGGTCACTTTCTGTTTGTGAGGAGAAGGAAACTGAGGCGTGAGAGCTGGAGTGCCCGAGTAGGCACGCGTCTCCCATCCCTACCTGGGGGACCTTCCCTAGGTTGAGGTCTTTGAAATTTGGGCCACATTTGGGCCTCCCTGGAAGCAAACGGCTTAGTGGTCCCCCATTCCTCAGCAGGGCTGCCTCTCTGCCTGACTTCAGCCTGGGCTCCACCTGCACCCCCATCAAAGCCTCAGTGAGGCTGGCTCAGGCACAGAATTGGGCTTCCAACAGCCACGTGAATTCATCTCAGGGCCAACCTTGGCACTGCCAAGGCCACACGAACGCCTGCTGGCTCTCAGGGTGCCATCCCTGAGGCCGCCATGGATGGCGCCCTTGGGCACATCTTCTTTTGACTTTCTTCCACTTGGCTTTACAGGATATTTTGTCTGAACAAAGGATTTCAAAGGCTTCTTTAAAACACTTTGACACCCACTGCTCTATGGCACTAGGCATCCCTCCAGGAGGACGTTAAGGTTCAGGGGAACTTCCCTAGCTTCTACCCATGCTAGCTTCTGCAAACATCTGGATGAGAAGTTCTAGCCTCCTGCCCCCACCCTCCACCAGGCCCACTTCTTGTATTCTTTGATACTGCCAATTATCCCCCCTGCTACTTAGACCTCGAGATTCACATCATGCTTAGCCTCTAGGGAAAATCTGGACCCCCTCACCAAGCTGAACAGCGGCTGGAATGGGGGAACCATGGCCTGAGCAGGAGGAGTATTTCTTCTAAGACTCTGAGGAGGGTGGCCAAGAGGGGAAGAAGCACTATTATTGTTCAGGACAGTGTTACGCCAAGTGTGATCCTAGCATCACATGGGGGCTTGTTAGAAATGTGTGTGTTTTGAGGCCAACGTTGGATCTGAGGAAATAAAAGCTCAGAGTGGGGCTCAGAAACCTGTGCTTTAATGAGCCCTCGAGGGAAGATTGGTGCACACAAACATTTGAGAACTACTTGTCTAGGAAGAAGGTGGTCTGGTGGGACACAAGGAACATGGGCTTCCAAGTCAGGGAGGACTCCAGGGTTTCCCCTCTACACTACCATCTCCTACTTCCTAGCTGGGAAGCTATCTGCGCCTCAGTATCTTAACCTATAAACTGCAGGTGGTGTGGGGATTAAAACACTGGTAACCCCTAATCTGGCCACCAAGACTGTGGACAGGGACAAGTTACAGGGACCACAGTGTCCATGAGGGGGTAAGTAAAGGCCCTTCAGGGAGTGGCTGCTGGCCCACCTGCACTGCCTCCTGCTTCATCTCTGTGGCTCTAGCCAAAATGGACTGGCCCATAGGTGAAGGCTCCGGGAAACAGCAGGCAGGATGCCAGAAACGGCAGCGAGCCGGGGAGGAAGAAGGAAGCAGAGACTTGCTTTATTAAATTTCAATTTACAGAATGGTGACTGTGACATCCAGAATGTGTATTAGAAATGGGTTCTTTGTCCTCTTTAGCCACGAATGAGACGCGGGCCTCTCTGCAGACAGGGTGCACTGATTTAAGGGCTTAGTCATTGGTCATTAACCCCTTGACACAAAGGTTCATAACTGTGTTGAGGGCCACAGTGCACTGATGCTAAGTCAGGAAGGAGGGGAGCGGCTTCCAAAATGATCTTCTGTTCACCAGCCACAGCACTAGGTCCGTGTGGGGAATAGAAGGCATTTGTAAACCCATTTTTGCCATTCCTGAGAAGGAGCATAAGTATGCAAGGTAAAGTTTCCAGCTCAGCCTCTCTCCTGTGAACCCACTTTACAGGGTGCAGGGGAAACAGGTAAAACCAAACCCCTGGATCCCCCAGCTTTGTAACTGAGACTTGGCCCACTAGGCAATGATGAATCCAGTTTGATCCAGCAAACCCCCCCTAAGGTAGCAGACTGAGCCAGGAACAAGATATGCCCCTTCCTGAAAGAGATGCTGGCCCTATGCAGAAGCATGTATAGGATACTCTTGTGGCCAGGCTTAAAGCAGATGATAGGGCAAGGTGCTGTGATGTCCCAGAGCTGGAGTGATGACCTCTGCAAGGGAAGCCAGTGAGCAGTGAGATTTGAGAATAGCCTGGGAGGAGAGTACTTTTCCAACACAACTGTCAAGGGCAGAGGGCTCCTGGAAGAGGAAACATGGTAAACGAGGCCACCAAGGCTTGAGGAGACAGTGCTGTATGGGGGGGTCGGTGAGGAAGAAAAGCAGGGGGCAAAGAGTTTGGACAGCACAATGTTGGCCTGTGGAGTGCTGTGCCTTAGTCTGTGCCCCCTGCTTGTTAGTACATCTGCAGGATTTTAGTCTTTTGAGTCAAAAACAGCCAAGGGGTAAGGAAAGCAAGGTTGGGCGAGAAGTGGCTCGGGCAGCATCTGTAGACCTGTCTGGAAGGTTCCGGTTGTGCCTGCTGAGCAGCAGGAAGGAAATTAGAGCTTTTGACCAAGGAACTGTCTTTGGACTTAAGACTGAATAAAAAAGGCTGAGCTGAGCCTGGCTTCTGTCTCCCACTGTGCAGCTAGGAAAAGCAATCACACAGCACTATCGCCAGGCCTGGAACATTTAGTTTAGGTTCATAGCTGCTGTTGTGTTTAAAATGTTTCCTGCCCTGTCCACGAGGCTTCTCTTGTGCCCCTCTCTCCCGAGCTATTATACACCCCATGTCATTAATGTCAGATGTGGCCTGTGTTTATTGTTGACCAAATGGAATGTGAGCAGGAGTAAATGTCGTGTGGGGGTTCAGCTTAGTTGTGTTATCCTGCTTGGCTTAGGAACCACCTAGGGGATTAGGGAAACACACTTCTGGGTGCATCTGGATGAGTCAGCTTGAGTACTGTTTATGGTCCTTGGCCTTTCTCTCTCTGGCACTGTTCCCTGCCCTGCTTCCTGACTGCCAGGAACTAAACATCTTCTACTATGTCCTTCTACCATGATGCTTCTGCCTTGGAGTCACTGACCATGGACTGTATCACCTGAAATGTGAGCCATGTTAAACTTCTCCTTTAAATTGTGCATATAGGGTGTTGTGTGCCAGTGACAGGACATCTAATCTATTTTACTTCCAATCTGAAACTTTAAGAGCAATCTTGTGATCCAAGATTGTGATCAACCTTGTGATCTTATTTTGTCATTGTACTTGTAGTATTCCAGATAGGTGGAGTTCTTTCAGCCCTAGAAAAGCAGGGATGACACAGAATTGAACTTGACCTCTTATTATCAAGCAAGAAATAAGTACTTCTAGTTATAAGCCACTGAGATTTGAGAATCACCAGCCTAAAGGTACTGGATGACAGGCGCTGCCAAACCCTAAAATAAGGAACATGGACTTTGGTGCCAGAAGCTGGTGGTAAGAAAAGCATCCCTGGAGACTGGGAAGATGGTGACCTCTCCAAGGCAGCAGTGAAACATTTGGCCAATCTGCTGCCTGCAGTATCTTGGAAGGCTGATAACATGGCAAATGAATGTGTGTGCAGACAAAGAGCCAGGCTTTGTTACTATCAGCTGCTTTGGACGAGGTATTGCAGAAGAGAGATAAGATCAGAAAAGAAATGGACATTTTGCACAGTTGAGAAGGTGTTTGTTGTCAGCCACTGAGATTTCGAGGTATAAGCTATTGGAGCATAACGAAGCCGGAACCAACAGACAACCATTTTGCTACGTGCCCTCGCTGAATCATCACACAAAAATACTGTGTGTGCTGTTTGGCAAAGTACAGGGACTCTGAAAATATTTACCAAGGGGACTTGATCTAATGTGGGGAGGGCAGAAAGGGGTGACTCAAGACAGACTGACTCAGGATCCAAACTATCTAGTCCCTGCCTCACTGTTCATTTGCTAAGTAGATACACACAATTTACTCAGCCATCAGCCTCTCAGTCAACTGTTCTATAAAAACAGAGGCTAACAGTGGTGCTCACTATTAGGGGTTTGGCATAATTATATGGAATGATTAGTACTGGGAGTTAGCTGAGAGTGACACTGTATAACATTGGTCACTTACTGTTAGATCTCAAGATCCTTGAAGGCAGGGACCATACTTGTTTTACTTATCATTGTATTTTAACACTCATCTAGACATATAACATATACTCAAAGCATATTTGTTGATTAAACTAATATTAATAAATTACTCCAAGAACACTAGAACTTCAGCTCTGAAATTCACTCAGGCCTGTTCCCTGGTACCTGTTTCATATGCCTTTCTCCAAGATTCCTACAACCTTCCCTCTGCTCCCTTTTGGACCAGTATTTGGGGCATCATTCTTCACATGGGTCTGTGGATACATGAATTGGAAAGAAGAGGGTATGTCCCTGGATAAGATTTTTACTCTTTGTCCCAAGGACACAGTCTGTGCAGACTTAGCCCTTCCCTGGCTCCCATGGAAAACGAGGAGGCTCTGTCTCTTGCTCAGACACCAAAGCTGTAGGGATGAGCTCAGGGATGCTCTCTGGAAGAGAGGCCGTTTATTTGGATTAACAGATATTTTGACATAAGGTCAGTGTGACCTCTGGACTCTCCAACAATCTCACCAATCAGGAAGATGCAGGAAAGAGTCTGGTAATAAAATCCAGAGGTTTAGATCCAGCAGGGAGATGTTAGTGTAGAAAATGGAATTCATGTGGATAAAACAATTGTACTTGATTCTAATCTTCAAATACTAATCTCTCTATTTTACCTGTTCTAACACCATCTCCATCTCCATCTCCCTTGTCCAGGAGGAAAATATAACGTGCTTACTGGGGGAAAGAATGAAGTCCCAGCTCATGTCTTTACTGCATGTTAGTGATGCCAGATGGACTGCGTTATGACCGAGAAGGTATTAGAAAACTAAGGCTATTCTTTTCGAGGATCCCTTTTCTTGTTGAAGCACATGATAGGCACTCAACAGATACTTTTCAGTGAGTGAGTGAACAGCTGAATGAAATAACACAGAATGAACAGAATGGACACTGTGGTATGCTAAAAGGCACATAGATTTTTCTCATTCTTGCAAACAAACCACTTTGCAATGCAACTCTGTAGCTGTCCTTTGCAAGGGTGAAATTTATTCCTCCTACCCTTGGGTCTGGGCTTGGTGGTATTACTCCAGCTGATGTAATTTCCATAGTGAATGTAACACAAGCAGAGACTGCACAAGCACTCATGCATTTTAGTGTGTCCTCCCTGGATGCCCTTAGGATTTCCTGTCATGGACACTATCAAGAAAAGCCTGTTTGGCAATGACACACACATGGCCAGAGGCCCCCTCCTTCCATGTGACAGGCAGCCAGGCTCTAGAAGCAGGTTCAGCAGGTGTTGACCACAGATGCCTGAGGAAGACCAGCTGAGACTAGGAAGCTCCAACCTAGTCCAGCCCAAACTGCTCACTGCTGGATCTCAAGCTCAATAAATGGAGATGCTGCTGCCCATTCAGTGTGCGTGTTTATTATTAGTGAACATGCACCGATAGAGGCAGCTCATGTCCCGGCATTGGGAAGGGTATGGCATAGAGGGCAGGTGTACAGGAAATCATTGCTATTCCTTTTGGTCCCCTCTTGGTTGAAGAAAATAAAATAATAATGATGATAGTATATTTCCTGTTTAATGAGTTCTTTCTAGATGTCAAACCTGCTAAACACTTTCCATATACACTTGTTTAATCTTTACTTTAACTCTGGGTAAGAGTGAGTATTTTCTCCAGTTTTAGGTGAGAAGAATGAAACTTTGGTAAATTAATGGGTAGAAGTGGCAGGGCTGGGTCTGAACTCAGGTTAGATGGTGCTGAAGTCCACCTTTCAAACACAACACACCCTGCACCATAACACACCCTGCCTCTTCCTCAGGAAGGAAGGAAGGAAGGAAGGAAGGAAGGAAGGAAGGAAGGTTGGTTCTGGCTGTCCTTCCCCCCTAGTGGGCCCAGTCCTATGTGCTGCCCCTGCCTGGTTTCTCCTGGTGCACACGCTGCTCTTTTCCTGTCAGTACCAGCTGCAGCTCTTCAGGGAGGCTTCCCAGACATCCCATAACCCAGCTCTCTTTTCTCCTCCACAGCATGGACTCTGACCCTTCCCCTGACAGAGCGGAGGTTCCACAACTCTGCTGATCCTGCACCAAGTGCAGCGTGGAACCTGGGAATGATGGGTCGTGATGAGGACAGAGCTTGATTGTCACCAAGAGAGCACAGGAAGTGGATGGTTTTTCCTGAGAAGCAAAGCCGGTGATAAGGGTCACTGCAGTGGCTGTAGGAAAAGGAGATGTTATTCTCCTCCCATGGGATCCTGGGACCCCTTCCCATTCTCCCACAGGAACTCTTTATGGAGTTCCCTTAGCCACAGGAGAAGGCCCCAGTGGACAATGGTACATTAAAACTTCCTGGCAGATAATCTCAGGCAGGAGTTCCGTTTTCATATATCCCATTTCTTGGTCTGTCAGGAAAAACCTCACTGTGGAAACCTCACTGCACAGATTTTCTGGATCATGTCAGCCTCAAACCTCATACATTTTGTGATAAGTTGCCTATTTCATGAGTGTATGTTCTTTCCAATAAAGGCAATTCACTAAGTGGGTCATTGTATGAGATTGAATTTTTTTGTCTTTACGGGGCTTTCTCATCCTCCTCCACCCCTAATATGCCCTGTGCTTTTTCTCCAGTTCATTTTCCTTCCTCAGCCTTTGTTCGCATCTTCTGAAATTCTCATCAGACCAGCAGTGTCTCTCCGGGATAGTCCTCTCCAACAAAAGGGACTTTTTCAGCCCCCCAAAAATGGCTTGTCTTGTCAGATGCTGCCTCTCATGTGTGGTTCTGAACCTACGGACTGTCTCATCAAGGACACACAGGGTGGTGCTGCCACTGGCCTCCCCTCAGCCTTCTCATCTGTATCGCAACCCTTTGTCCTACTATACAAACAACCCTTCTTTAGGGAATCAGACAACAGGCACTGCCCGCCCCGCCCTGCCTACTTTCTTCTCACTCACATTTTCCCAAGCAGTCTATTGCAGCCATCAAGAGCTCTGGTGTGTGTTGCAGCTTCCTCTACACCCTGAGGGGCAGCACTCACAGTGTCAGTCAATGACCCATCCTGCACACTACATCATGGCTTTAATTATGGGAGTGGGCACCCTGCTCCAAAGTAGGCACCACACCCACACCCAGCCCCTCATGCTCCTACTGCTCTACCTCTAAAATCCCACCCTTCCTGATCCTTCCTTTACCCATGCTCCCGTTTATCTTAATAACCACTCTCTTGCTTCCCACACACCTGCTCAGTAGCCCAGTGGAGGCCTTCAGCATAACAACCTTTTCCTTTTCCTTCCCTACCATATTTTCTCTTTCCTGGCCTCTCCATGTCCCCGGAAAGGCTGCACTCAGTTTGCCTCGGTCACCCCTTTGCCAGCCTCTTCAGGTCTTTGCCTCCTTGTTCTCTTGCCCTCTCTGTGCTGTCACTCTCCCCCACAGACCGCTCTCCACCACTACTGTTCCCTGCGTGCTTGTGCTACCAAAGTGTTCATGGAGTGGTACAAATTATATCCACCACAATTCACGACCTTCAACCTCAGCCAGGCCCCGCCACACTAGCATCCTCCTCTGCACACTTGCTAGGCATGTGAGCCTTCCTTCAACATGGTATCTAAATCTTTGCTACCCCGCCCAAGTGGCCAGAAGTCCCACGTTTCATGCGCAAGACTGCCTCCAAGCGTACCCTGAACCTCGCTCTATCCTTCGCCAGAGCCTCAGCAGAGATAACGCTCCCTTCTCACAGTGGAGGACCAACCTCCACCTGTCCTTGGATCCCACCTCCTCCTCACCCGGTCTGCACACTGGAGGAGGTGGCTTCATTAATTACTCCCTTTCAACCCATCTATCGGATCTGTTTCTCTACTGACTTCCTCTCTTTAGCCTCCAAACATGGTCCCTTATTGGTTTTCTAGGAAAGAAATAAAAGTGTGCATCTTCCACAGTCCTGTGTACCTTCTGGTGGGTGGCCCCTTTCTCTCCATCCCTTCATGGTAGACTGGAGGCAGAGCTGTCTATGCCAGCTGGCTCTTCCTCCTCGCTCACTTCCTTGGTCAGCAGCCCCTTACTACTGTGTCCTCTCATGTGCCCCATGGCCACAGGATGCATCTTGTGGCAGAGAATTCCTTGGTGTTGGCTGCCCTCAGGTTGCAAAAACAGGTCATTAAATGACCCTTGCTACCATAGAAACCCCTAGAGGGGATGGGAGGGCAAGCCTCAGCTCATTCTGTTTGGTGATTATCACTTAAAAAGGTTCAATTTCTCAATAACTGTATTTCTTTACTTAACCCATATTTGCTACGCACCTCTAATGCCCCAGGCAAATGCAACTGGGTGACTTCTGAGCAGCCTAGTACAGTCCAAAGATAGCAAAGATACTGCGGAGATAGAAATCTTTTCTGTAGTTCATTTCTTTGAGGATTAGGACCAGAAAGTCCTTTTTCCCACAGAAAAAAATTGTTACAAATTTTTCCTTTTCAGCATGTCCTTCACCCAAGCCAACCTCTACTCTCAGACATGTTACTGCATTTAATACTATAGTTTTGAGCAAGGAAAAAAAAATAAAGCTAACCTGGTGATTGATTTAGAGGACCTGGCTCTGCTTCAATTCGCAGTACATTAATACAGTGCTAACCTCAAGGATTCCACTAAAGATCTACCTTTTAGGGCTAAAGCAGTGAACATATTTCAGAAAAAGCATCTGAGACAAAGGCAAGGTGGTGACAATGGAGTTAGTTGGGGAAAATCAAATAGAAGAATCCAGTTATGCCCATGAAATATTCTGAACACATCTCCTTAGGGTTTCTCTTGAAACCGATTAAGCATATCCTTACACTGCACTGATATAAACACCATTCAGACGTCCACACTCAATGCCACCACCCATTTCCAAGTCCTTGAGCTCTTTATTGATGCTCCTTTCTGAGATTCTCAGCTAAGGGGAAGTAAATGCATGGGGAGATTTCGATCACATATCGACAGTACTGGTGGTCAGGGCCCAGGGATGGTGAGTGTCTTGCTTTGACTATAACAGGCCACACAATGAAGAACTGCTCCACCCAGAATGTCAGGGTATCCCACTGAGAAGCAGCAGAGAGGGGCCCCAAAGGCAGCAGCCACTTGCAGAGGGCCAATCCTGGTGTGAAGTCACCAAAGCACCATGTAAATGATGAAGCACAGGGACTCTTGGGAGGGCACTGCACCTATGCTCCTCAGGAGATGGAATGCGTGTGCTGTCTACTCTGTTGCCAGCTCCCTGTTCTTGTCCTGGACTCTCTGAGCGCAGGCCTGCAAGACCATCATGAGTGGGGAGTGAGTTACAACCACTGCAGGAGGAACATTAATCAGTGCAGCCTGACTGACAGTAGAACCCTGAGGAGGTTACCTGCTTCTTGCTTGGGGGTTGGGTCACACACAAATGCAGGGCCAGCTTCATGTGGCAGCAAGACCTGGTGGCAGAAGGCACACTGATGGAAAAGGTGTCCTGCAAGTCCTGTTCATAGCAACCTGCCAACTATTCAAAAATAGGATGAGGCTCTGGCTTCCAGTGAATGAGGGCACATCCCCCAGGATTTCATTCTCATTCTTCATGGAAGACATTGGGTCTGAGAGAAGAGGTGAAGATCCTGCCAGCTCTTATCTTGATTAATACTGATCCTAATACTGATATAAGAGCAATTATCATACTGATCAAGGGCTTAATACTAGTACCAACAACAACACTTACCACATACTGATTGAGGGCTAGCTGTGCGGCAGGCACAGTGCTATGCATCCTATGCAGCTCTCCACTGAATCCTCCCCGACCTCTATGAAGGAAATCATTTCAACTTCTTGTTACAGCTTTGGGTCAAGGTTAGGGAATGGCGAAGTCAGTGTACTCAGGCAGGCTCCTCGGACTACGCTGACTGAGTGGTACTGCCTCATCTTTTCCAGCCCAGTTCCCCTTTTGATTCTAAAAGAGTACGTCTGGGTGGCTGACCAAGTCAGTGCCTCTCTCCCTGTTCCTCCCCCTGCAGTCTTTATTTATCTAGCAGGTGTGCACTCCACACCTCCTGCAGGCCCTCCAGGATCACACCACACTGTGGTTCATTGTCCTGCTTTTGCCCAGAGAGCCTCACGAGACCAGAGCCACGTAGTTTTGTAAAGTATGAAAGCCATATTGAGGCACAGCTCTGAGCCTGGGGTCTGCAGTCGGCAACCTGAGGGCCATGGAAAGTTCTAGCACCACCCTGTCATTATGTGACTCAGAGAAAGTCACATAATTCCTGTAGGCCCTGTGAAAATAGAGTAACACAAGCATCTATTTCAGAAGGGTATCAGGGGTATTCACCGAGCTTAGAGATGCAAAGCATTTGGAAAGGCACCAGGAATAAGTAAGCAATAAATGCAAGCTGTTATTATTATGATTATCTTTAAAAATTATAAATGCTTGTTGAGAGATGGCTCCAGCTTGGGGAAAAGACCATTAGCGAGGCCAGTTCTATGCCAGACTTGGTGCTAGGCACACATAGGTCTGATGCTTCATCTAACTCCTGGCATCAGCCCCCATGTTACTGATCGGGAAGATGACACTCTGAGGGGTTCAGTGACTTGGCTGAGAACTCAGAGCCAAGTCAGGATCTAAATCTAGCTCCTCAGTCACTGGGTTCTTAAACTGTCTTGGTGGCCAGAGAGGCCATGGAAGCAAAGTCCTCCAAAGAACAGTCTGGAGAAGGAAAACGACTCAACCTCTCCCTGTGCAGTGAGGCTGATCTTTGGCCACTGTGGTGCTGCTAATAACTGCTTTTTCCAAACCTGTAGGAGTTTAATAAAAGTCATACAAAACTCACTGTTTACAACCCTAATTGCAGAGTTTGGACATGAAGTGAAGAACATATCCCGTGGAATGAATAACAAATCAAGTGGCTCCTTTTTTTAGCACCAAAGCTGCGGGAGCAGCGCAGAGTTCAGCATCAGTCAGTGCAGAGGAGGTTAATGCCGTGGCACCCACATCTGGTGCCTAACATGGCCATCTGCTCCCCACTGTCATTTGCTCCCCCATGCTGAGCTGATGAGTCCCGGCCAGGGTTCTGCCTCCGTGTACAATTACTAAAAGAGAAATGGAAATGAGGTGCTTTGGGGAAGCAGCGTGGAAACCGGCTGGACACTCATCTCTTGCAGGGACCAAGACCAGCCCCTGGTGGGCTGGGAGCTGGAGTAATCCAGTGGTTGGCTGTGGTAGAGAGGGAAGCCTGTGACAGTCACCTGGGCTGTTCTTATAGAGAAAACACTGTGGTCAGTCTTCCTTTCTCCCACCTTGACCCTTGGACAGGTTGCTCCTGGGTGTGACATAGCATTGACAGTCATTTCCTAGGACTCGCAGCCTATATCCTCCATCTATCAGGAGTTAAGCTTTGGGTACATCTCTACATCACTGAGCCATAGCAGCCAGCAAGGTGGCTTTAAGACTTAATGGATTGACATATACAAAATGTCTAGCTGAGACCAACACAATAATTTTATGTCTGTGTATATATATGTAAATATGTATATGCACATGCATATGTATAATGTACTATTATATACAGTGCTACCTCCACTTAAGAACTTAATGTGTTTTATAATTTGTGGGGAGATGGCTGTGTTTGCTTGTGTGTGGGGAAGATGGTGTGGTCGTGTTTGTCACCTGATATGGAGTTTGCCAACAGAAGCATAATTTTGCCAGTTGCTTTTGTTTGTGAACCAAATTGTTTGCAAATACAAGCATTCATGAACCAAGGTATTACTGTACTGTGTTAGTAAATAAAAATAAGTCTGCTGTGTTGGTGTACACATGTAATCCTAGCACTGTGGGAGGCCAGGACAGAAGATCACAAGTTTGAGCCCAGCCTAGGCAAGTTAGCAAATTCTATTGTGAAACCTCTCAAAATGTAAATAATAAATAAACAAAAAGACCCACAAAAAACAAAAATGAAAAACCCAAAGAAAAACAAAATTAAAGGACTTGGCACATTTCAGTGAGAAAACCCTGGTTTCAATCATTAGTAGCACACACACATGCACACGCACCCACAAGCTCATAGTTAACTAGCATTGAACCAAGCTTTGCTTTATAGACTTTTTTTTTTTTTTTTTCGGTACTAGGGATCGAACTCAGGACCTTGTGCTTGCCAGGCAAGCACTTATTCCACTGAGCTATATCCCCAGCCCCTTAGACGTTTGAGTAAAGACAAATGAAGAATTCTGTCCCATGTCACAGAGCCAGTAATTGGCAGGGCCAGGATTCATAGTCAAGCACCCACACCAGTGGTCCAGCAAGGTTAGTTCACTTCCTTCTACGGAAGGAGGAGATTACAGTCTGCACTGATCAGGTGCCTTGTTCACACAATGCTCCCAGAGGAGCAAGAAGAAGTTGCTGAGCTTTGGATGCAGGCAAGATCGATTAGCCATCAGGTTTCCACGGACTCCTCAAAGGACATGGCAAAGGATGGCAGGGTGACTACAGGGGTCAGCCCTACCCTTCCCAGCTTCCAATGTCACCCTGCTTTAGCTATGGAGAGGTTTCTAAGGGGAGGGTGACATTGTAACAGCCACCATCGTGCTGGCAGCATGCTGTCATACACAGAGCCCTCGCAATAGTTCAGGGATGTGTACATTTTGGTCCCAGGTTCACAGATTAGAACAGAATGTACTTAGAAACATCAAGTCACTGGCCCCAGTCACACCTAGGGTGTGGGCAGAGCTGGGACTGGGTCCCAACTCTGGCTGACCCTGCGCTCCTGCTCCTTCCATCACTCCTTCGGTCTCTCCTCTTCAGTCAGAGCCCTGGGTCCTGGAGCAAAGACCACCCCTCAAGCAACCCATGCCAAGAAAGTAACAGTGCAGCGGGGAGGCACTGAGGGGTACCCAGAGGGTGCAAGAGGACAGACCATAGCATGACCAGCCCGTGTCACCTCAGAGGCTCCATTCCCTTTGGATCCTGCAGAAATGGTGGCCCTGAAACTGTGTGAGGCAACAGTTCAGAAGACAATAAGTAAAGAGATCCAAATAACCTGATCTGGATTAATTATCAGATGGTGCAGGGCTGTAGGTGACCGGACAAAGCTTGAGTGCTGCACGAGGCTCCCTGAAACAACACAGTCAGCGCCTCCTGCCAGGAGTCAGTTGGCGCCCGGATGACCCGAGCGCAGCCAACGAGCCATGGAGGGCATGTTCTAGTGACAGGAAAGAAACACAGGGACAGTTTTCAAGCTGCACAGCCACTCCATGCCTGACATTCTATTTATTTATAGATGAAAACAGAAGAGAAGAGCAGACATCTGCCAAAGGTCACCGAGAAGTGGAAAGCCATTTAAATTCTTGGCCCACAAAGGAAAAAAACTTTTGTAATCATCTCTGAGATGTTATGTGAAAGTTTTGGGGTGCAAGGACAATCCACAAGGGACCTTTAATGTCACTGCTATTACAAGGGCATTGCCATGCAGGGGAGAGAGATGGTGTCCTCATGGGCCACAGGAAAACGGCCGCACGCAGAAGTCAGTCAGCAGACAGCAAGATTAGCAAACTTTCCTACACCACTGCCCCCCAGCTCTCTCTGTATTTACCCAAGCAAGAACTTTAAACAAGGTAGAAGGCCAGCACTCTGGCAGGCTGAGGCAGGAGGATTGCAAGTTTGAGTCTTACCTGGGCAACTTAATGAGGCCCTAAAAAAATTTTATAAGGGCTGAGGATGCTTTCTCAGTGCAAAGACCCTGGATGCAACCTCTAGTACTTGCACACACGCACGCACACACGCATGTATGAATGCATGCACACACCAGATTCCAAAAAGCAAACAGCCACAGAGTTCATCTCCAACTCCACACTTGCCTTTCTTTTCTTAAGCACACTCTCTGATCCGACATGGAATTCATCTCCAGGTCTTTCCTCTCCATTCTAATCTTTATACCTTGAGTCAAAGCTCGTCCTGAAGCATAACTGTGGCAGCTCCAGCATTTCCAAAATTTTAGAAGGAATTAAAGTCCCTTTTATCTTTCTTCTTCTACAGCCAAGGATTTGCCTTCCCAGAGGGAAAGCACTTGTTTTTTTTTTTCCTGTGTCTTTTATAGCATAGAAACTTTCAGCAAAAATGAATGGGAGAGGTCCCCAGACCCTGCCTTGTCCCCCCGACCGCATGGGCTAATGAGAAGGTTGCTTGGGGCAGGAGGCGGCAAAGTCTCTCACATAAGCTGTATTTATCGCCCTGCCTGCCTGCCTCCCCTCTCCAGACGAGACTACTCTAGCACAGGGACCTGGGCAAAATGGCCTTGTTTGCTTGCAGTTCTTGGCAGAAAAGAAGATTGTGTGTTGACCGAGCAAATGAATGAATGAGTGAGTGAATGAGTGATCAATTGGATAAAGAGTCTGTGGGGAGACTCCATTATTGTACTTTTCCCATTAGAAGAAATTTTCCAGACTGTTACACTAATTAGGGCTAATATTCTCAGTTATTTTGAGGACTGCTTAAAATTTGCTGCTAATTTAAATAAAATGGTCACATTTACTCATTTACCAATTAGCAGGCTTCCCGGCAGCTTCACCTCACTAATTTGATTAGTTCTACTATGCTTTCTTCTACCCAGGGTCTTGTCTGAGACCTGGGAATATCACAACTCTCTCCAAGGGTTTAAACACAGATGTGAAGCTGGCTCCTCTTTCTAACCCCAGCTGTCTTTGGGTCCCTCATGTCTTTGCTCTACAAAACCACTCCTAGCAGTAGACTAAATCTGTTCTGCGAGGGAAATGCAACTTCCCAGAGTATAAGGATTTCATGAAAGTCTGCTGCCGTGTCTTTGACCAATGAGTGAATGAAACATTGGAGGTCAAGATACTAACATCCCTCCTCATCCTGTCCGTAATGGTGCTGTGACCTCAGTTCACACATGAGACACCATTTTTCTGTTTTATTTGTCAGGGGGAAAGCTGACTTAGAAATCACCTGAACTCTTGTGACCGAGACGAGTTCTTGGGCACCCAAAAGGCCATGCCTCCCCACCTCTGTGTAGCAGGCGGGGCGGTGTGACTAGCCCTGGCCCATGAAATGGGAGAGAAAATGATGTGAGGGGCTCTCCAGCCAAAGTCAGACTTCCAGCCACATCCTTCCCCTTTAGGGGTGTTGTGGGTTCACTTGTGTGCCCCCAAAATGCTTATATTGAAATCTTAATTTCCTGTACAAAGAATGGGGCCTTATTTGGAAATAGGGTCATTGTAGATATGTGAGTTAAGCTTGGATGAGGCCATACTGCAGAGGGTTGGGCTCCTGACCTAGAATGACAGGAGCCTTATGAGAAGGGAAAGTGTGGACACAAGGAGGGGACCCACGTGGAGAATGCCATGAGAGGACAGGTGAGGCTGAAACTAGCCAAGGAATCACCAGGAGCCAGGAAAGAGGCTTGGATCAGAGCCCTCCCTCTCTCCCACCTTTAGAGGGAGCGGGACTGCTGGCTCCTTGGTCTTAGACTTCTCAACCTCCAACACTGTGAAACAATAAACTCCTGCCATGTAAGCCACTTGCTTGTGGTACTTTGCTATGGCAGCCATAGGAACCAATGCTGAGCAAAGGCCACTTGGTCAGACTATGAATCCACAAGGGGGTCATTGTGAGCCACTTGACTTTCAAAACCTGGAAATAATACAAAAAGGAAGGTGGGGGGAGATGGTTTGTCCTTGCAATATCCTTCCAGGGCATTAACAGCCCCGCCAACAGCACATTATTTCCTAAGGGACTGTATTCCTGTTATCTTTGCTATTTACCTTTTGACTAGCGCCCAAATACCAGGAAGTTATATGCTAACTGCTAGATTTCTCCCTGGGTAGAAAAGATCACACTAGTATCTGTAATTTCATTTCCATGTAGAACATTAACCACATTGCATCTAATCTGTCCATCTTCCTCTAATATTTTCTTTTGGAAAATACCTACAAAGTCTCCTTTTTTGAAATGCACTCTGTGTTTACTCAGACATCTCACAAGGTCAGCAGGATGAGCATGGCCAGCCTTCCCCCTTCTTCCCGACACTTGGCCACGGCTGCTAGTATCAAGGAATAAAGGTCAAATGAAGCCATCCCACACAGGGCTTGAGAGAGGAACAAATTCACTCTTCAGCTGTGGTGAGGACTCAAGGAGTAAAAATGGAGAAGAAGCCAGGCATGGTGGTGCACATCTGTAATCCTAGCACTCCAGGAGGCTGAGGCAAGAGGATCACAAGTTCAAGCTAGTCTGAGCAATTTAGCAAGACTCTGTCACCAAAGCAAAGCAAAGCAAAGCAAAGCAAAGCAAACCCACCCAACCCAACCTAATCCAACCCAACTCAAATCAAGCTAAACCAAACAAAAGAACAAGCTGGGATATGACTCAGTATGAAGGCCCTGGATTCAACCCCCAGCCCTGGGGGAAGAAAAAGGTAGAGAAAAGTCTGTCTCTAGAACAAGAGTATAAACTCCATAAGGACATTGGCTTATTTTCTGATTTATCACTCTCAGAGCTAAGAACAGTATCTGGCACATGGTAGACTCTTACTGATTTAAAGAGAAATGCATACACACACAAGATAATGAATTAAAAAGTCAGACTTCCAGAATGGTAACAGCCTTAGGGAGGTTTTAAGATTATGTGCCTACAGAACACAGAAACTCTTCATAGTACCCCTGGAGCTCACTGAACTGTGTTTCAGTATAGATAACCAGATAGTATCACATCTGAAGACTGGAAGAGTTTCTTTATCCTTAGTTAAAAATGTGACTTTATAATTTGGAAGGAACTTCCACGACCTTCTTAAATCTGTTCTTTTCCAGGTTAATCAATTCCAACTCTTTTAGTTCAAGGGCACAGTTTTAAGAGTCCTGTCACTAATCTTGCAATAGTAATCATGGCTTAGTAAGCAATGACTATGCACCAACCTTCACTGCCTAAATGTTTAATGTGCATTCATTTATTTTTCTATTTATTTTTTATGCTTTTTATTTTAAAGAGAAAAAATAAAAATAACTCTGAAACAGAATTTCAGAACAGGTTAGTAGGAGAGTTACCATAATTAATACATTGCATATTGTCTCCATAGTAGTTATTCAGAGTACTAGATATAAGAATGATATCTTGTCCAAATAATATTAGCACAAACCTTTCTTTTTATGAACTAAGAGAAACTAGCTGTATAACTATCTTCACTATCTTGTGTATAATTTTTTCTTTTCCCCTTCCTTCCATTCCCCTTGCCCCCTTCTCTATTTTTCTTTTCTTTTTAACAGTTTCTTCCCAATTTACAATATCTATTATACATTTCGGACTTTATTTACTCATTCAGCTTCTCACACTAGTGAGAAGTAACTAGTGACTATAAGATGTTCACACATATGGGTCTGATTTATTTCACTTATGAGTATGGTCTCGAGTTGCATCCCATTTACATATAAAAGACTCAAGTTTATCCTTCTTTATGCCTGAGTAGTACTCCATTATATAGAAAGCCATCTTTTTAAAATCCATTTCTTGGTTGAGGAGTATTTGGGTGTTTCCAAGATTTAGCTACAATAAAATGTGCTGCTGTAAACATGGGTACACATGTATCACTGTGGTATGATGTTTTTAATTCTTCTGGGAAGATCTCAGAAGGGGAATAGCTGGACAGAATGAGACTTATAATCCTAGTTTTGAAAGGAATCTCTGGTTCCCACAATAGTTACACCAGTATACATTCCCACTCATAATGGGGGAAGGTTCTTTTTTCCCCACAGCCCCTCCAGCACTTGGTTGACTTTTTTATGATAATCATTCTTTGTGGAGTGAGATAGAATCTCAGTGTTGTTTTAATTTGCATCTCACAACTGATCAATGATGTTGAGCATTTTTTCATTTATTTATTTGTCATTTGTATTTCTTCATCTGAGAAGTGTGTATTCATCTCAGATGCCCATTTTTGGATTTGGGGAGTCTGATTTTTTTCAATTCTTTATATGTTCTGTATATAAGCCCTTTGACTGAGGGATAACTGGCTATAATTTTTCCCACTCTATGGATTTTCTTTTCACTCTCTTAGTGATTTATTTTGTTGTGCAGAAGCTCTTTAAGAAGGTGAAATCTGATTAGCTGGTTCTTTATAGTATTTCCACTGCAGTCTGGATTTTGTTCATGAAGTCTCTGCCTACATTATGTCTTTGAGATTTCTACCTATATTCTCTTTCAGTAAATTTAGTGTTCCTATTTTAATATTGAGACCTTTGATTCATTTTGACTTGCATTTAGTGCATGGTGATAGACATGGGTCTCGTTTTAGTCTTCAGCATGTGGAAAGCCAGTTTTCCCAGCACCATTTATTAAAGAGGCTGTCTTTCTTCCAGTGAACTTGTTTGGCCTCTTTGTCAAAGATAAGGTGGCTGCATGTGTGTTTAAGGTTGTGCCTGCATCTCCTATTCTATTCCACTGATCATTTATTTAAACCTTACAGCAATCCTACAAGGGAAATGACTCTACAATCTCTATTTTACGGAGTCACAAGGAAGTGATGATACCACCCAAGGAACCCAGTTACTACATGGTATGATTGAGATTGGAACCCAGCCAGTGTGATTATTTTCTCACTGCCTGTGTTGGTAAGTTGTTGTTACTGTGACTGAATTCTTGACATACACATCTTAAAGGAGGTCAGATTGATTTTAGCTCAGTTTCAGAGGTCCATGGCCTTGCTCCAAAGCAGAAATAGCGTGGAGGAAGACGGTAGGAAGAGGAGCAGTCAGGAAAAAACCAGAGAGTTAGGAAAAGAAGGCTGTGGGAAAGAATATATTCTTCCGGGTCACAACCCCCATGCCCACTTCCTCGAATGTGGCCCCACCTCCTAGTGGCATGTTCCACTATGAAGCCATCAGTGGGATAATCCACCGATGCATAGAGCAGCCCATGACCTATAGTCACCTTCTAGGAGCTGCATGTCGGAACACATGAGCCTTTTGGGTGACATTTTTGACCCAAACTATAACATCACACATTGTTTTCTTATTTGCTTGTTGGTATTTCCAGGCATCCTACCAAGGGTGATGCTCAGCAAAGAACACATGAGGTTTCTTGATAGAGGCCAGAAAGACTGTCCCCTTGGGTTGCTCTACATTCCCCAGACAACAGTGTGAGGCACTACTATAACCCTCTCATGCAAGCATGTGGTGTGCAACCTGCACAGTGACACGTGAAGTCCCATTGGTGCCTATGTGACCTTCCCTGGACTGTCCTTGACCTGTGAAAGAGTTTGCTGAGAAACACCAGTAGGAAGAGCAACATTCCTGGAAATGCATGTTTAACATTTCATTTGGACCCAACCTGGGGAACTCAGAGTACCCTTGGGGCCTACATCTACCCACTTTCCTTCTGAGCAGTGCCCTGACTTCATCCTCAGATAATACAGCCCTGAGTACCTCCTTTTTCCATCCTCTCCATGACTTGGTGAAGTTCTTGAGGGCTGAGGATGCTTTTGAGGAGCCTTGCCAGCCAGAAGCCCCAATTTTCACCCGTCACTCATTCTCTACCCCCCATTTCCAAGAAAACAAATGCAGTCCTCTCTGGCTCTCCCAGGTCTCTGGGCAGCCCAGCCTCAACTGACCCCGGCCACTGCAAAGTCTTCAAATCATATACTGCTCTGGGAAACGTGTGTGACCTGAGGTTGGTCCCAAGCCTCCTGAGCTTGGGCACTGAGAGCTGCGCATCTTAGCCTGGCCCTGTTGGGAGAGGGCAACCGGGCTCCAGGGTTTCCTGTACAACCAAGTCACACAGTGTTCTGTAGCTTCAGGGGGTGGAGAAGGGACCCGGCTCTTTGAGATTTGCTGCAGATCCACATCAAGAAGCTCCCAGCTGTGCCAGCAAGCACAGCACAAACTCACAGCTTTCCAGGTCAGCTGCATTTGAGAACAAAGGAACTAGAGATAAGCAGGTTGTCAGAGCTCACAGAATTGGGCCTAGAGATGGCCTTGTCCAGTTTCATCACCCAGACAGGAAGACAGGCCCATATGAAACTGATCAAGAGACCAAAACAGTCACTATCTTTGAGTGAAGATGCTGGGCATGAGGGTGGGCTTGATCTGCATGGTAACTCCAATATGCACAAACACAGGGATTCACTGAAGTGTCCATTTAAGATCTGCACACTTCCATGTAAAACCCACAAAAGGCACAAAACACAATAAAGAAAAGGTGCAGGGGATACTGCAAAAGTACTGTCAGATCAAGCCCAGGCCTCATGTACCCTCATGTACTTCACTGCCCTATTCCTGGTTCCACTGCATTGCTGCTGCCATGGCAACTCCCAGTGGGCCAGTGATCTATGTGTAGGTCCTGGCCAGGGCAGGAATGCATGACAGATGACATGTGAAATTTAGGGGAGTCACATCGTTGGTGTTGCAGAAAACCTTGAAGGTGCTCATACGGAGACTTAAGGGGTACTTGTAATGGTGACCACAACATACACAAACAGGAATTCATGGAAGTATAATACTAACAGCTAGTGTTCACTGAGCACGTAGGATACGCCAAACACTATCTTAAATACATCTATTAAATCCTCACAAAAGCTCTTACTTGGTACATCATTTGTATTCTTTTGGTTTGCTTTATGATGAAACACCCAAGGCAGGCTACTTTATAAATAAAAAGGTTTATTTTGGCTCATAATCTTTGAAGCTTAAGGGTGCAAATCTGCGGATGGGCTTCTTGCTGACAGAGTCCTGGGTGTCTGAGGGCCTCATGTGGCAAAAACAAGGGTCAGACTTACCGTTCCGATCTTCCTCCCTCTTCTAGGAAAGCCTCCAGGCTCAGTCCTCCAGGTTCAAGTCACACACTAAAGGCCACATCTAATTCTAAACACTTTTGAAAGGCCTTGCCTATGAACACTGTAGCTGGCTGAAGTTTCTGTCTCCTTAATACTCACCAGGGGGAATAAATTTTAACACATGAGTGCTTGGGGAGACACATTCAAAACAAATCCAAACCACACCACCATTGAACACCTACATTTTACAAATAAGAAACTAGTTCTAGATTGAGAAAATTGCTAAGATTTCACAAGTAGAATGTTTCAAAGCTGGTACATTAGGCAATGTGGTCCCAGAACTCATGTTAAAGCCACAACACAGAATGTCCCATACTGAATCTTCTACAGCTGGCTGAGCACCAGCTGCCTCTGCTCAAGTCAGTATCACCTTTGCACAAAGCAGAAATCCAACACCAGCCCAATGGGCCAGAAAAGACTATGAGTATGAGAAAGCAGAGAGGGAATTTACAAAGAGACTAAAGTACTTGTGGCCTATCCACCTGGGTCCACTCAAGAATAGAATGGGGATGTTCTATGCCAAAAATCCTGGTGCTCAACTTCATTAGTAATCAAAAAATGAAACTCAAAGCACAATATGATACTGCTATATACCTATCACATTGGCTATAATTAAAAAACACAGATAATACCAAAAATGGACCAAGGATATAGAGTGATTATAGTGGATTCTAATAATCAGTTGGTGGGAGTAAAAACCGGAAAAACAACTTGGGAAAACTGTTTATCAGTATAATTATTGGTTTGGGCTACCATAACAAAATACCATAGACTGCATAGTTAAAATAAAAGAAAACACTTTCTGGGTATTTTCCCAGAAGATCTGAAAATATCAGATCACAGTGATAGATGTGTACCCATGTTTATAGCAGCACAATTTGTAATAGCTAAATTGTGGAAGCAACCCAAATGTCTACCCACTGAGGATTGGATAAAAAAATTGTGGCATTTTTATATAATGGAATATTACTCAGCTATAAAAATTATAAACTTGAGGATTTTATAGTTAAATGGTCACATCTAAAGATTATACTCATAAGTGAAATAAATCAAACATGTATGTGTAAGCAACGTATTGTATCATTAATGTAAGAATCTGGAAGTGTGAATAAAAATAGGAGGTATGACAGACATTGTGAAATGAAAGGAAACTGCTCAAAAGTAAACAGCAACTGGAATGAGGGAAAAGAGAAAAGAAAAGGATAATTATGTATGTATGTACGTATATGCAGGATAGCTAACATAGTTGTACTACTGACTTCTATTGCTTTTTTGAAAGGAACAGTTCACGATTAATTGTTTGATCAATCTTGCATGTCTATATTTGTTTTCCTGAGTAACCACTTTGAGGTTATCAATATGTAATGCAACAACCTTTGTTAATTCTTTGTCACCTTGTCCGTAATTCAGTTTTGCTTGTCTTTTCTCGTGCTACTTTAAAAAGGTGTCTGTTTATTTGTATATTTTCACTCTTTTACTTTAAAAAAAATACATAACAGAAAACAGCTTTCTTATGGTTCTGGAGGCTGGGAAGTTCAAGATCAGGATGTTAGCTAATTTTATTTCTGGCGAGGGTCCTCATCCCAGCTTGTAGATAGATGACCTACTGTGACTACTCTTCCACATAGCAGGGAGAGAGAGAGAGAGAGAGAGAGAGAGAGAGAGAGAGAGAGAGACAGAGAGACAGAGAGACAGAGAGAGAGACAGAGACAGAGAGAGAGAGACAGAGAGAGAGAGCCTGTGCAAGTGAGCACCTCTGATGTCAACTCTTTGAAGACATATTATCCTATCATGTCAAGTCTCCCCTTTATAATCTCATTTACCTTTAATTTACTTCCTTACTCCCAACACTGCCAGGATTAGGATTTTAACATATGAATTTGTGAGGAACACAATGCAGCTCATAGTATTTTGCTCCTGATCCATCCAAATTCATGTCCTTCTTGCATGTAGAAGATATACATTCATCCCATCTCAACAGCCCCAAAGGTCTTATCTCATTCCAACATCAGCTCTACAGTCTGAAGCCTAAAGTCTCATCTAAATATCTAAATCAGGTATGGGTGAGACTGGGAAGCACCATTCATCCCAAGGCAGAATTTGTTTCCTGCTATGAGCACGAGAAGACAGACACATTATATGCTTCCAGAAAACTATGGTGGGACCACCAGGTATAGGATAGACATTCCCATTCCAAAATCAAGACATCAGAATCAAAGAAGGGATCATGAACTCCAGATAAGTCTAAGACCTAAGCAAGTCAAAGACCTAAGCTAGATCTTAAGGCTCCAGGAAAATCTTTGGCTTAATGATTTTGTCCTTCAGGCCCACTAGGCTGACAGCATCACCCCCAGGACACTGAGGGGGTGACCCTGTCTCATCCCTGCGGGCAACACCATCTATTCATGCTTTCAGGGGCTGTGGTACTGGCGACAGCCCCAGTGACCTCTCAACGGCCTATAGTATTGTTCTTCCTTTTCCTAGAGGACAAGTGTACATTCATAGCCGAGCAGCTCCATGGCGTAGGGCTGGGGAATCCAAGAAGCAGAACAACTTCTCCTCATTCCCTCCTACTTCTCATGCCTCTCTGCCTGTGTAACCTCCCTTGGTGGCTTCTGCTGCAATGACTAATTCTGTGAATCACACATGGTGCATTTACCATGAGCCACACCATTAGCGTCTTCTTCATAAGAAGGTTTCTCATTTCTTGTCCAGGGTGGAGAGGCTGAAACTTCTCCAAATCTTCAGGTTAAGGTTAAGTGAGGTCACAAGGGCAAAGCCCTGATCCCATAGGATCTTATAATTCTTATAATCTAGGCACCAATGAGCTCATTTTCATTCTGTCTGTGTCTCCCCTGCCCCATGTGAACACCTATGGAGGGTGCCATCTGCAAGACATAAAGAGGGCATCTACCACAGGCCAAGCTGGCCTCTTGTTGATTTTGTACTTTCCAGAACTGAGGAAAAATGAATTTCTTTTGTTTAAACCACCAGCCTGTGGCATTTTGTTTTGGCAGCCTGAGCCAACCAATACAGGCAATGTCTACAATAAGCAAGATATATCAACCCTATGATTCAATGACCCTATTTCTAGGTATAAATCCAAAAGAAATGAGTACGTATGTGCATCAAAAGACATAAGCAGGATATTCACTGCTGCAGCTTTCACAGTACTTCCAACTGGTAATACATCAACAGTAGAATAGACAGTGAAGTATATTCATAACCTGGGGGAGAATACATAGTCATACAAATGAACAAGCTACATCTCCATGAAACATCATGGATGTGTCTCAAATATAGAAGTCAACACAAGAAGGTATATATTATATGATTTTACTGAGTAAAACTCAATATCATGTAGTATAGTTTTTATCTTTTTTAATTTTTTTTTTAAATTTGGACACTGGTTACATGAGTGTGGAAATTCATTAAATTGTATATTTGTCTACTATATGTATATATATATATATATAATATTCACACACGTACATATGGTACTTCAAGAAAAGTTTATGTAAAGATGGTCACACATTAAAACCATCATGGCATTTTATAATAGTGAAGAATAAGCTGCCGTATCAGTGTTAGGCAGTGTGGGGATAAGTGAGACCTGCTGAACTGATACATGATTAACCAGGGATAGCACAGCAACTCAGCCCACAAAAGTGGTCGGATTTCAGTGGAAGAGTCATTGGGAAGTCTCACCACTCATATTCAAAGTAACACACATCTTGTGATGCTCTTCAGTCATGCATTTAAGCAGGTAGTAACTCTTTTGGACAAAGAGAATGCAGTTGCACACACACATACATCTATGTCTGTATCATCTGTTCATGACAGTATTTTTTTAAAGTCATTGTTCTCTTCTGGAGTTAAGTATATTTTGAAGTAACTTTGATAACTTTGTTATCAATTGAGAACATGTCATTTCATGATACTATTGGTCAATAGTTGTGTATCGTACTTTTCTGAATAAACCTAGGCCTTGCCCATGTCTTGCTTATGTCTTGGCATTTTCTTTGTGCGTCTGAAGTCTAGACTACACATGAAAAATTCTTAACGATAACTTATTTTCCTGGTAGCTATACTTCATTCTCCACCAGAAGCAGGTCATAAGGGCTGGAAAGAAATCTCATGGCTATAAATTTTAGCCCCAGCTATGCTCTGTTAAAGCAGAGAGCCTGAGGACCATGCCATGTTGCTCTGGACTCAGCTACATGGGGAAGCTGGGGGAACATGGGCTCCTTCCTGCTAGGGAACAAAAGGCTTGACTGCTAGGAGCAGGACTGTGATTTACCTATCGCCTTTACAAGGAGGGCAGGCAGTCCTCTTTAGAAAACTATCCTCTTCTTTCTCCCCCCTCTAGAGATCCTGGGCCCCTAGAATCCATTCTCCCAGTTTCCTTCCAAGCAAGACAGGATGACTCTCTTCTTAGGGTTGTGGGAAAAGTTCCTGATGAAAATCCAGAGCAGTTATGACAGAATTTAGCTATTCTTCCCCAACACCAGATAGGCAGTCACCCGCCACCCCCACCCTGGGCACAGAGACTCGCAAAGGACTCACCTGGGGGGTCATGCCATGGCAGATGTACATGATGGGCACATTCTCTGTATCTGGCCCCTGGTCAAGACACAAATCGGTCTTCAGGGAATTCTGCAGCTGAGCATCAGAGGAGAGACAACCACACCAGAGAGAAAACAGATGCATTAACTTGGGAATCAAGCACCCCTGAGACAAAAAGCATCTCTTCAATCAACCTCAGGTTCCTTGAACAATGGAATGAGCAGGTATCAGCTTTTTGCCTTGTACAGAGGTACAAGGGAAGCCTGCCTTATGCTCAGTAAGAAACAAGCAAGCTGGCTTTGGGGGATGAAATTGTCTACTCAAAGATAAAAGACACATACACATGTGCATACACAAGGGGGGGCTATGGTGTTCACTCTTCCACATCTCCAGGCACAATGGCTTTCAAGGATCTAAGGCCCCTCTTGGAAAGGGCAGCCTATGGTCTCCATGGCCCTGCTCACCAGTCACAGCTGAGTAGACCACTGGGCACCTTCCCATAATTTAGGCTAAATGAGTCTCTCCTTCTTGTTTCTCTCTTATCTCTGGAATTTGACCAACTCATCATTCTCTTACCCTGTGACAGGAATCTAAATGAGACGAGGAGACTGTGATCAGTGGATAGTGGGCACAGAACTGTGAAATGATTGAGACTAAGCGTAGGGGATAAATAAGGAGGCAGATAGGGTAAGAGATGAAAAAGACCATTCTGCTTTGGCTTTGGCTTTAATGGCTTTCTAGCTCACGAGCCCATGTCCAGCCATACTACAGTTCCTGTGTCCACGAGAGGCTTATGGTACTTTAACCCACCTCTGCCTTAACTTGAGCTAGCTTAGCTGGGTTTCTCTTCTTAGCAATCTTAGTACAGGTGACTAGAGACCAGAATATGGAGAGACAGAGGCCATGGACCACAGCAGGGTTACCTTACTGGGGACAGTCCAGAGACAGGGAGCCCTGGGCTTGTGCAGTCCTGATGCCTCGTGGCATGAATGGAACGGACCCCTCGAGTGGCATGACAGGGAACAGCTATCAGAGGTATATGTGTATTCTAAATACACCCTACTCCTCACAGGAGATGAGGAACAGGTTCTTTTCTCTTGCATTTCCTTTCCTTTATAGGTTATAGCAGCTTAACCCCACATGGACAGTTCAAAGGTTCTGAGGAAGAGCATGTGAACATGTGTCCACTTCCCAGGCAAAGGCAACAGTCCTCCACTGTGCACCCTCTGATGGGCTTGCCTTTGTGGGAGAAGACACTTAGGACCTGCCCTGATGCATCCTATAAAGCCAAGCACTGTAACCCATTGCCAAGACTGTCTAACTGCTATGGCAAAGAGAAAGACCAAGAGATCACTGAGACAAGGCTGGGCTCTTCCTTGTGCTCTTAAATTGGCCTCTGGGTAAGGCTGAGGTTGTGGCTGTTTTTCTGATAAAGTCTACCCTGGCTCTGTATCAACTCCTCCCCTTTAAGCAAGTGGTCTTTTGAAGCAGTGGGGGAAATGCAGTCCTGGATCCAAAGCAACAGAACACCTTCCTGTCTGTTTTCTTCCCTCTGAAATCGAGATAATAATAGTGCCTACCTCGTAGGGCTGTTACGAGATTAAGTGAAACAGTATCTACAAGTGCTTACCACAGGGCTTGGCAAAGAGCAGATGTGCAATAATTGTTAGCTGCTATTATTACTGCTACAACCTACCTGAAAGCCACTCGGGGAAACTAACTGTTAGGAATGCATCTATGTGCCAGGTACCACAAAAAGAGCTTTCCATCTGAATCACACCTAATTCTCAACATAACCCGGGCAGGTCCGTAATATTCTCTCTTAATGTTGAAGAACCCATGGTGGGCTTCCCTGTCTGAAATGCTTCTCCCACTGTGTGGGCACTTGCCCGTGTTGCCCTCTGTTCTGCTCTTCTCTTTACGTGACCAAAGCTCCTCCTTTTTTGGCTTTAGTTTATCTGCCACCTGGAGGCTTTGCCCGGTCCATCTCTAGGGGTGAGGACGCTGCTCTCCTGTTCTCCAGTACCCTCATTTTTCTTACTGCAGCAGTGGAATATTTCGTTCTTGTTGCTTTTTTTTTGGTCTTTATGAGACAGGGTCTCGCTATGCAGTTCAGGCTGGCCTTGAGCTCACTTTGTAGCTCAGGCTGGTCTCAAACTTGCAATGATCCTCCTGCCTCTGCCTCCTAAGTGCTGGAATTACAGGCATGTGCCACCATGTCTGGCACTATTTCAACTGTCTGTCCCTCATTTTTAGTTTCCAAACTGGGTCTCTGCCCTTCTCTCTGTATAAGAGATGATCATAAAATACAATGGATGTTTAAATTTCAAAAAAATGTATTATAATAAAAGACACATTGTCATTGGTCCTCTTCAAAATACTTTCACCTTTCTTTGAAGACACTTAGCCCACGATTCTTGGAATTTTCTGGAGCAGTTCTGGAAGTCCTCTTTCATGAGTATTGTAAGGAGATGTGGTAAAAAAAAAAATACAGCGAATGCTGCTGAGTGTCATCCAACAGAAAGGCGGGCTTATAAAAACATTACAGTGTGCCCTTGCCCATCTGATTCATTCAGTCTACAACTTTTGACTCTTGCTCAGATTCAAAATGATCATGAAAGGTAAATGTTTTTAATTAGTTCAGGACATTTCAGGCACCCATGACAGTAGCACTGAAGAACTCATGAAAAAAAGACTTTCAGAACTTCAGAAAATGACAAGACAAGAAAGATGGGATAAGTGTGCTTAAAGTGAAGAGGAATATTTTGAGGGAGATTAACGGCAACATGTCTATTACTATAATAATTTTTTATTTAAATGCATACTGTATTTTCCCACCACACCTTGTGCATCATGTGGTCCAAGGCACATGGTAGACAGGTTCCACTTGTCAAATTCATGTGCACAGCAGATGGACAAATGAATGCATAACATTCCCAAGTTAGTGGCGTCAGAGTTGAATAAATGGCAGACCTGGAGTCGGTCTACTCCGGAGCCCAGGCTCTTTCTATCATGCAAATGGCTATAATCCTAAGACTGTAAAAGATGCCCCATGAGACAGATCACAATAACCATTAAAGTTTTGCATACTGCGAAGGTTACACAGCAAGTGGCAAAGCAAAGATTCAGAAGCGAGTCATGTCTGTTTCTAGATGCTTGTCCATCTCTACTCTTAGCATCAGAACTGGGATCCATCCAAAGCTATCGTACCTCCCTGGATATGGGGCTCAGGGATCCAGGGGAGACCCATACCCACAATAGGGCTCCTAGGTCCTTCTTGCTTTAGGAGTCATTAATGAGACCTATTAATGGATTAGTGGGCTGGGCTGTAGAGATGACACTTTCCTGACTGAGAGACTCCCATGTTATTCACCAGATAGTTTGGGCATGAATTGAAACAGAAAAAGATAACAAAGACACTCTGTCCCTGAAAAAGACATCTGGTCTCTTCATTTTAGAATAAAACTAATTACCACGAAGAACAATTCAGACCCAGCAAATTCTCTTGGTCTTCTAGCTGCATCCTGCTTGGCCCATCCTCACCCCATTGACCCTATTAAGAGTTCATTATGCTCCCTGACAAGCAAGCATAGCTCTGCTCATGTAGGAGCCCAGACCCTGACATTGTGGTGGGGGAGAGGAGGCTGGCTGTGCCCTGCACAGTGGCTGACAGACGAACATGTATGAAGCCAGAGACCTCAGCCAGCCCCAGGTGGCTAACACAGCCTGGCCCTTTAGGATGATGTGTGCATGCCTTCAGCATGATTGAGTGAAAACAGCCATCCTACAGGCTCAGGCAGAGCCAGATTCCAGTCCTGTACACACTATATACTAACAAAACATTTCTGCGTCTGACATCAGGGACTATCTGATAAACCTGCTGTATGTAAATGCAAGAGACATTTTTGCTTAGAAGACAGGAATACCTTTGGCCCAGAACCACACCTGCAATGGCTACCTGTATCCACCTCCATTGCCCCTGCTTCCTCTGCCTCTGTGGGTGAGTTTGGCTAATCCTGTTCAGCTACAGCTGACCTACTAGGAACAGCAGTCTAGAAGCTGGACCTTGCTCACAGAGGTTTGGAGTTCATGGTTTCTCTAGAGCCACCATGGTGTCACTGTCCTTGCAGTGGCCAAGAAGTGCCCATAGCTCACAAAAAGTCAGAGTCTGGGACCTCAGGAACACTGAGCTCTTGGATGATTCTAGTGAGGTAGAGGGGACTGATGAGCACTTTATGGTGCAATGTGTGTCCATGGTGATGGCAGGATCAGGAGTCTCAGGTAACAGCTGGGCACCACAATTTAGGTCTTTTGTAACCTCTGAGTTCACCATCCTGAGAAGCTCAGAGGCACGAGGCTACTGGGCACTTCTTTTGTGATGTGTCCCCCAATCTTGTTTGGGGACTGTCATGGAAGGACAGACTCCTTCTTACAGACTGGCTTCATGGATAAGAGAGTCTGGTGGGGGACAGGGAGGTCCTGGGGTCTTTCTCTTTTAGAATCCTAGTGTGTTAATGTTTGAAGTCCATAGAGAACACTGAACCAGTCTCTCAGTGAGGACATTTCTCACTTTTGAGCTATTGTTCTGTGCATTCTTGTCCCTACTGAGGCTGGTCTTGAACTTAGACCACATGGCACCAAAGGACAAGCGTCCATTCTTCAAGTTTTCATCCTGGGATATCAAAGAAGGTCTGGGGGAGACTGTGCAAGTGAGGAACGAGGATGGTGTTAGCTGGTGTTAAATGTAGTTTCACTGTCAATTGTCTGTGTGAATGAGACAAGTCATTTCTTGCCTCTGTTTCTGCTTCTGTAACATGAAGAGTGGTTTCAAAGGCTTCCCTGTCATAGACATGAATGTTATACCTTCAGACTGTATGGGAGCAAAATCCAGACAAGATATCCAAAAATCAATCAGGCACCATTTAAAATATCTTAAGGGCTGTTGATACTGGGAATATTGGGAGAATGGAAAAGTATCATGTTCAAAGAACTGTAACCTCAGACAGAAAGTACATTTACATATGTCAGATATGCTTCTGTTCTAGGACAGTATTAACTTATCCCATTGAACAGATAAAGGAACTAAGGCTCACAAATATTAAGATGCTTGCCTGGAGAGTGGTTCGGATCAGAAGCAGGTCTGTCTCTAGATCCCACTATCTGCATCTTGCTGTCTCTCATCAACAGGAGAAACTACTGCCTTGCTCAAAGTACAGTGAGCTTGAAAAGGCTCTGTTTGTCAGAACTCCTTTGAGGATGACTCTGTATGAGCGTGGGAGCATCAACTCTTTGGTTGGGAATGCACAAGGTGGTTAATAGAAACTCACATGCCTCACCTGGGACAATAATGGCTGCTGGTTACGTTATTTTGCAATCTTAAGCAAACTGCTTCTGTGTTTTATTAAGTGGACTTTACAGGTTTGGGGCCAGAGCTGAACTGCTTAGGATGACAGAGGAGAGACAAGTGCCTCTGCCTAGAGACTGCAAATGTTTCAGCTGTGAAAGCAAAAGCTATCTTGCAGGTCCAGAAACCAGAGCTTAGTCCCCAGGTTTACTATAAGTTTCCACATGGGCAGGAAACTTCCCTTTCTCTCTGCATCTCTCTTCAGTCTTGCTTTCCATCTACATCTCAATGGAAACCCTGAGAAGCGGGCTGCTTACCACCCCATAGGCAATGATGTCAGAATACATCCTCATCTCTGGGTACACGCTGACCAGGTACCACCGGAAGGTTTTGCATTGCAGCTGCTTCCTTAGAGCCTTTCTTGCAGTGATGTCCCCAATGTCAATTCCTGAGTCCTGCACAGGGAAACAGAGGCAGAGATGCAGCTTTGCTATGACCAAACCCCACCTTGCTATGACCCATGCTCCCAAGCAAGATTTGAGAGACTCTCTACTGTACTGACCATGTGGGACGTTAACTTATGCATTCTTCCATATAGACCATTATCAACCCTATAACAACCCCTATTTAGACTATCAGCATTGATGGGTACTCTCATCAAATACCATTGAAAATAAAGAGCAAATCCTTAGACTTTACATGACTGCAATTTAACACCGTATCAATTTATATAGAGAGACATTTGCAGAATTGGTCTCAGGAAGGCCTCTGTGTTCTCCTAAAATTCTGAATTTTTTTTTTTTCCTGAATTCAGGATTGGAACGCTATTTTTCTCCCTCTGTATGATCTGCTAAAACATGAAAGAGATATAACCCATCAGGTATACATCTCTAACCTCTGGGAAGCTCCAAAGCTGGCTCTTTGCTCAGCTCATATGTCTCAGTGTCACATCCCTGTTTATTAACTGACTTTTGCTTTTCTGATTTAATGATTCAGCTTATCTGAACTATGTATTTACTATCAACGCATCAGGCCCTTTTTCCACATAAATTGGGAAACACACACACCTCAGCAGACAAGGTCACCTTGGCTCTTACTAGAAAACAGTGAACATATCTTCTTTTTGGGCCAAATGTTTCATGTAGTGAATTGAAGAATTTCCTCTCCTAAAATACTTATCTGCCCAGAAGCTCTGAATGTGACTTTATGGCTTCTTTAAAGATATAATTAGTTTGAGATCCCAAGATAAAGTTATGCTAGATTTAGGGTGAGCCAAAAATCCAATGATGAGTATCTTTAGAAGACAATGGAGAGGGAGATTTGTATACACAGAGACACAGGGAGGAGACCACCTGAGGACACAGCCAGGGCTGGAATGATGCATCTACAATCCAAGAAAGTCAGCAGCCACTAGAAGCTGGAAGAGGAAAGGAAGGGTTAGCCCTTAAAGCCAGAATGGCCTTGCTGGCACTTTGATTTTAGGCTTTTGGCTTTCAGAACTGTGTGAGAATAAATGTATATTTTTAAGCCACCAACCTTGTGGTAATTGGTTTTGGCAGCTCCAAGAAACTCCTAAAATTACCCATAGCAAAAGTGGGCTAGTATTCCTGCCACCGTATTTCTTATAACCAAACCTAAAGAAAAGCCTACATCTAAGGGCCACCCGAACATCCCCGGCCCTCAGTATGTCTTTGCACAGAGGACGCAGAATATTGAATCTTGCTTAAGAAAATATTGATGCCTTGCTGCAGGCTGACTTTCCCTGTATTGATAAAGCAAAGTGATTTTCAATGAAAGAAGTGGGATGCAAGAGCTTGAGGATGCTTTGGCTTCTCATGAGCTTGGGACTGAATATGGCAAGGGGGCAGGTAAGAAGGCCAGCTCTGCGCCCCACCCTGAACCACAGGTAGAGGATGATGCCCGGGAAGGGTGTAAGAAAGCTAGGGAGAAAGTGCCCAGGGCATAAAAAGTAACACCAACGATAAGGGTTAACAATTAGCTAGCACTTTCTAGGTTCTGAGAATAAATCAAAGTCTCAACATATTTTAATGTATTTAATACTCCAGGCAGCCACCTGGGCAGGGTTGGAGGGTTCCAGTTCTGCCTTTGCAGTTGGAATGCTGTAGAAGGTCACCGAAGTAAACTGGTAGCAGATACAGATGTGTCAGTGACTGAACAGGAAGTACTGCCAGAACGCCACATCAAGGGCAGCTGGGATGCCTCCTGGGGACAGTGTGGAGAAGGGGGCAGCCAGCTTCCTCCTCTTCTATCTTTGTCAACTCATCTTTACCAAGTGCCCCTCCATTTTGTGTGAGGCTTTGCCCTGAGCACTGTCTGACCTGAGCAGGACTGTCACGGTCTATGCCTGCAAAGAGTCTGGGAGATGCAGACAGTAAACAGACTGCGCACACAGTGTGAGGCATGGAAGGAAACAGTGTGAGGAGGGACAAAGGAAAACACCCTCATCCTGCTTACTGTGCAGATGGTTGGCGGGGAAGGGCAGGGAGGAGGCCAGCAGTCAAAGAGAGGTTTCTGGCGCAGGCAGTTCCCCAACCCTGCTACCCCTCCGCCATCACCTGGAGAGCTTTTCTCAGGTTCCAGCACCTCTACAGACTCACTGATCTGAGTCTCTGAGAGTGAGGCCCTGATCAGCACTTTTCACAAGCTCCCAAACTGGTTCTGATGCAGTTGCTCTGCAGACTGGCTTCTAGGAGCTACCGGCTGAGGGAGAAACGGATTACATACTTGGCCCGGGTGAACTCATCCGTGGATGAAGGAGTGATGAGAGAGGAGGAGAAATTGTGAGCCAGGGGCTGGAGTTTTAAGGAAAAGGTGGACTCTTCTAAGTGAAAGGCTTTAAGGTGTCCGTTACATCAGGCTTGACAAAGGCAACACTTGGTGGCATATTGAGAAATGAGTGGAAAGTAAAAATCTCTTGACTCTTTGCAGAAGCTTCAGTGAAAGAAGAGGGAGTTTGGACACGGAAGTGAACGGAGGACTCAAGAGAGATTTTTTTTAGGAAACCCTCTGACTCCTTCTGTTTTCACCAAGGGCTTTGTCTGGGCATTGCCACCTCTCATCTGCTCCCTTACCGTCACCCACTTGATTGGTTTGAGGTATCTCCCGGAGGGGGTCGTAAGCAGACACAGAGTTTCATCAGTTTTCAATTACTTTGCCTCATACAGTTCTCTACCATTCACTGGGTTGCTGTCTGTTTCAATATCTGCAGCTGCAGTGGGGACGAGGGCTCAGTCTGCAGCCTTGGGGGACAGAAAGAAGCGGCTGGGCACATGGGCAGGACTCCAACCCTAAGGAGAGCCTGAAGGTCTACAACATCCACTGAACTCCTGGGAAGTTTCCAAATGCTCTTAACAGTTTCTGCCACCAGGGGACACCCACAGCAGGACTCAGTGCCCACCTGATGCAGGATTCTGTGATCTAATGTCCCAAAGGCACACAGTGGTTTCTGCAGAAACACTTCTACTGTCAGGGATGCAATCCCAGGACCGGTTCATTAGGGTTGGCTGTGCTCTGGCTCACGTTACTTTGGCTCCTTACTTGCCCTCCCCACTGAAGAAATCTCACTGATTATAGGAGTCTGAATCCAAACTGGAGTTCCCCTTTCCAGCATGGTAGTTCTAGAGGGAGGCTGCCCAAAGCTCCTCCCCCACCCCCAGGTCTCAGCCTACTTTCTAACAGTTTAGCCAGAGAAACATTAGCTTGGTGGAAAGTTCAAGGTACAAGGCCTTCCTGTGGAAACTTTAGGCAGTGATTGATCTTCGAAAGAGAGCTGAGGCTCTCTAAAGGACTCCCAGTAGGACGCCACAGCCCTGGGAGGAAAGAAAGAGGCTGTGCAGTCAATAGCTTTGTTGCAACATAAGCAAAGAACTCCAGGCCAAAAGCTGGTGTTCAGGTTGGCATCCTGTGGCCGGCATCTGCTGGGTTCCTCCAACTCAGCATTCCAAGGTCATTTCTGTGTGACGCATGGCAAGGCTGAACAAAACTATGAGTGAAACGTTGCTTTTCCCTGACACCTCTTAATGTGTAGATGACTATGGGGACAGAGGATAGCGGCAGACAGTAAGGTTCTGTGCTGAGGTCAGAGACAGCCTAAAAATGTTCAGAATAATTCCCTTTCCTTGCTAAGAATCCTGAAGGAGTATATCCAATCCCCACCCATACGACTAAATAAATCCTCCATGGATATTCCTTAATGCTTGGGCAGGTTAAATGGAGAAGCTTAAATCCAGTCTACAGGGAGATTAAGGTGCACTTTGTGAATTGTTTGTCATTACTGTTATATTTTTAATCCCGGACCATGAATACCCAATGTCAGAGAAGCTGAAGACTGGCAGCAGGCAGGAAATGTGGAGCTGTGAGGCCAATTTTCATTTTAAAATGAGGTTACAAAGGCTAAGAGAGATTAAGTTCTCTACAAAGCATTATGATCAGGCACAGGTAGGGGTCAGAAATGGCTCAGAGCCTCAGGATTAGCCCTTTCCTACATATTGCATGTCTGTGGGTTGGCAGTCCCTTCTAGCACGGTGAACGAGGCTCTGACCTCTGGGAATATAAATTTATTTCCATTATTTTGGGGTTTTTTCCCCCTCCCATTAAACCCAAAGAAACTCAGCCCCATTAGTGTTCCTTACCTCTTGGGGTATGTTCCAGGCCATGTACACATGGCTTTTAAATTCATCCATCCAGACTTCAGCCACCCTGAGGGCATTCCTGCGGACATGCGCTGTGAGGTCCTCAGTGTAGGGCTTATGGGCTCGCTCTATGTGGGCAATCCTCGAGCATGGCAGGACCTCCACGCTGCCGCCACACTGCCACACCTGCAGAAGACAAGGAGCCTCTTGTCAGGGCCAGATTAGCCTCTGTCTCTAAGCCACCACTCAACGGGGGCACAGAGAAATCCCGCCCATTTCACCTTGTCTCTCCACACAGTGCATCAGGCAATGAGTTGCATCTGCTACCTCCTGCCACAGCAGTGTGTCATCGCTTCATTCTCACTGTGTGGGTTTCTTTGCAAAGAATTAATGTACCTTCTCCCTCTACCTATGAGCCCTACTTGGCCAAAGAAGAGACCAGACATTCAGTTGCCAAAGATCTGGATTCTCTTTGCTTTTGAAGAGAGGCTAACAACACCCTTGATGATGGTCTCTACAGCAGCCCTTAATATAAGGAACTAGCTGGGACTTGCAGCGGAGATGTCCATCTTCAAATGGACCTCAGAGCCTTAGGCGAGGATTAGTGAGCACTAGAGAGAAAGCCAGGCACACTTCTCCTACCCCATCGAGCTGCAAGGAAGGGAAAGGCATTGAACTTCCCACCAGTTTTGGTAAATCTGGATGCAATTTGATTTTGAAAGATGAAGAACGTTGGCATTGCATTCTTAGTGTCAGTGGGTAGTGTCCTGAAGCTCATACCACTCTCACTCCCCCCAGTGATCCTAACATGAACACGCACACCCTTTTGTGCCTCTAGGTTTCCCCCGTTCTGTTTGTAATCTTAGAATGTCCTCCCAATTCCTTCATCAGCTGAAAAAAAAAAATCCCGCCTCAAGACCTGGATCACATGGCCCCATATACTGTGAGGTCTTTGCTCGGCTCTCAGGGCAGAGCCAATTTCTCCCTCCTCTGGGCTCCATAGCTCTGGATATCACAGCTCCCTGGGTCATCTCCACTCACTGTGTTGCTACAGAGCAGAACCTGTATCTCATTCATTTCTTATTTCTCATGTCCAGCACAAAGTCAAGAAGTAACAGGTACTTTGTAAATCCTTGTGAAATAAATAAATAAATAAATAAATAAATAAGGGATCGGTGCTTAGTCAGTTAATCAATACAGAAGTGGTTAATACTTGGTAAATATGAGCTGGATCTAATCTATTTGGTCAGAACTGAAGTATGTGGTTTCTGAAAGACAGACATCTTTTGTGGACAAAGTGGTCACTTACCATGTATTGCCCATTTGACAGTTTGGTGGGTAATTTCATATGTATAACATGTACCTATCAGCAATAAGAAGATTGGGTCCAAGACACAGCACAACTTGGGTTTAACTTAAACTCTCTGTGATAATTGCCTCCTCTTCTACCAAACCACATCATGCCAGTGGCCCCCTACAGGTTATGGGCAGTTGGAGGTGGAAGGGCATTTCCTGATTACCTGATTTACCTACAACGAGGGCCAACAGAAAGGAAACAAACATTGTGGCTGAATGTCTACTGTGTGCCCGGCGCTAGACCTGTGCATATGGGGAGGAAGTGAAATATGGAGGTGATGAACAAAGGCTTTGCAACCCGGATGCCCGGGTTCAGATCCTGATTCTGTTTTATTTTATCTATATGACCTTGAGCAACTTACTTCTCATTTGTGTTTACATTATTTTTCAAATTTCCATAGGGATAATAATATTCCTATCAAAGATTTCATGTGGAGGGCCTAGTTTATTACAGGCACTTGGCCAGTCTTAGCTACTACAAAACAAATTACACAGTGAAATCCTCAGAATAACCCTCTCAGATAGTTGTTATTACCTCCAGTTCCAAGTAAGGAAACAGACTGAAGAATGTCCTTTGTCCAAGATGACACAGCTGCTATCTCAGACAAAAGGATCTATCTAATCTCCAGAGAAACTCAAGGCAGAGCCAATGTTCCCCCAGGCTGACCAGGCTATGGACCTTTCTTCCTGGGACTCAAGTCTGCTGGGGGCTGTGCTGGCTTCTAGCTTGCTTTGCTCAGATGTCAATGAAAGCCTGCGAATACTGTGAATAAGTTATCAGTGACACAAAGAGTCCGGGTAATTAGCACTCTTGCAACTGGAAGGGAGTCTGTTACTCAACATATTTCAACAACACAACACAGAACATGATTTGTACCAAAGCTCTCTTATCATGAGTCCTGTTTCTCAGAGGTCCTGTTTCTCACTATTTCACCCTAGATGGGCAAGTGGGAGCATATGCCATTATGCTATTCAGGCTGGCAGTAGTGGCACCTCCTACCATTCTTTGAGACATGGTAAAAGGAGCAAGGGAGCTCACTGTCTAGCTCTTGAATTCTTTTTCCTCTTCCCATCCCTGAGGCCATTTCCCTTGTCTGTGCCGTTATCATCTTTCCTGGACTCTGCAACCACCTCCAACAAACTGAGCCCTTTGATCCACCTCCTGCTTCCAGCCCGCCCTGCAACACTGCAGCCAGAGTGATCTTTTGAAGGTGTGAATTGGATCACACCCCTCCCCAGCACCATGCCTCCCAACACAACCCCCGATCTGGGCTTGTCCTCGTCCATGCCTCCTGCCTTATGTTCATCTTCTGCAGTGTATTCTGTGCTGCAGCCATGCTGAATTTTTTTCCTCCAACATTTGCTTTTTCTTTAACTACTGTTCTGCACATACAATGATACACCCCACCCCACCCTGCTTCCTGGACTCATTGTTTGAGTATCAGTTCACTGTCACTTCCCATTGTGCTCTTCAACCAGGTCAGCCTGTCATGCTCAGTGGTCCCTGTCTCATCTGACCTAGCACAATTGGAACTGTTTATTTAATCATCTTTCCTCCTTCAAAATGTCACCTAAACTCTTCATCACATTCTCCTTTAGACATGTGCTAATTGATGTCCAGGGAGGTTATGGGGTTTCCAGGGAGGTGGGACATTTAGCCAGGTGGAAATATTATGTTTAACAGCACCGCTTTGTGGTCAGTGGGACCTAGATTCAATTTTTTTCTCGCCTTCCCAAGCCTCCATTCAACCCAGTGGAAGTGGGTGACATAACGCAGGCAGGTGTTTAACCCTGTGCCTGCCTCAGTGTTCATAAGTGAAAGCATTATGCATGTTGGACAGGACATCTCAGCCAGTTCTGGTCCCACTGTATGCTCGTGGGTGATTTTAACTCTAGCCTAAGAAGCTTGCACAACAGAGGCTGGGGATATGGCTCAGTGTCAGAGCTCTTGCCTTGCATACAGAAGACCCAGGGTTTGATCCCCAGCACCATTTTAAAAACCTTGGCATCACAGGGATACTGAACAGGTCCCTGCTGCAGTTCCTGCAACACTGGAGCCCTCTCTGTGCCTGTGATTGTTTCAAAACAATTACTACAATTGCTGCTATTTTGCTTCTGCTGTATACTCACTTCTGAGCATCAAATGGTCTGCAGAGTATAGGCTACTTCCTCAGAGATTCAGAGTGCTTGTTAGTATAGAGGTTACCTGCAGTCTCCTCCATTCTGCAGAAACAAACTCAGCTATGGACAGAGGGAAGCATCTGACTTAGATATAACAGATGGGTTTTTGTGGCATCTGGGCTTTGGAGCAGATATGGACATGGCATGGTACCCACCACTTGTGACCCTGCCAATCCTGGGTAATGAGTAGCTCCACTGACAAGGCTTGACTCCAAAGAGAATCCCCAAAGTCTTATTCATAGCTGATCTCAGACTCTGTCTAGGATGATAGGCAAGGGATAGGAAAGAAAATTGTGGGCATCTAGATGGTGTGGAAGATGACACTATGATGTTTCCATGGAGGGTTGGGAGAGGCAGGGGACAAGGAAGCATGAAAATGGGAGCTGGCCTAAGCACATGAAGTGGCTAGTTTATAATCGACACAAGATGGCCAGACCAAAATTAGATGGAGGATATGGACAGGAAAGACTGGGTCAGAGAAGCAGGGCCACTGGACAGAGTAGGGGTGTGGCTTGAAGGGTTAAGAGTTTTCCAGTGGGTAGGAACATTAAAAGGAGAGACAGCAGAGGACATGGGCACCGTATGGATGGTTGAGAAATGATGATGAGCAAATCAGAGGGAACTCACAAGATATAGATCATAAGAAAAAGGCATGCAGTGAGTCATAGGCACTAATGACAGCAGGCAGCTATCAGCCCAAGGCTAGATTCTGTCAGGCACAGAGGCAATGTGCTTCTTGACCATGCAGAGCTCTTTCTTGTCTCTGTGCTTTTGCACCGGCTAGTCCAGCCCATCTTCCTGGAATAATGGTACCCACTTGTTACCTCACTCAGATGCTGATGTCTTTGTCTACTCAGTCTGTGTTAGACAGTTTCCAAATACCTTATCCTTTTTCTCCATAACACTTACTCAAAATCCTTTATGTACTTATTCTTTAAATATGTCTCACCAAACCAAACTTCAAGCTCCATGAAAACAGGGATTATGTCTGTGTGTTTATCATAGTTTACATCAGCCCTTGGCACTTGGGATATATTCTATAACTATTATTTGAATGTGTGAATTGGAGAATCCTAGGCTTTTAATGACAATAGATAATGGTTTTTAACTAGCTCAGTGGGATGCCCTAATAAAGGCCATAAACATGAAATGTGGCCAGATTTTATTGAACACAATGGCTTCCTTTAGGTCTACATGGTTCTTCAGCAAAGCTCTGACATTTAAGTGCATACTGCTGCAACAAAAGAGACTTACTTTGTCTGCAGAGCATAAATTAACATCATAAAACCCAGGAAGTCATCAAATGAGCATGACCTGCAGCAGACAGCTTTGTCTTTGGGAACCAGGAAATCATTGTAGAGGAAGTCCTCAACTTGGAAAATGCTTGGATGTACATACAGAAGTGCTACTGGCCAATCCCCCAGGTATGACCCAGACCTAAAGCAAGCTACAAATGCTAGTATCAGAGCACAGCCAAATGCCGCCTACTGGCAGTTCTGAAATGGCTTGTAGTATCCTATAGAACTGCAGAGAAATATGTGGAGAGAGTGTGGCTTCTGGTTCTCTCTCTTATTAACTTCCAACTTGGATTTGTCTTTGGATATCAGCTGCATTTTATTGGTAATAATGATTCCCTGTGTGATTTAAGGGAGACTCAGTATGAAAAGTTCCCACCAGCAAAGACAGGCACACGGTGGGTGCTCAACAAGTTGGATCCCTGTTTTCTTCCCAAGACAGGCAGCTAATGGTACAAGGTTGGGGTCATATCTGTGTGTTACTTACAAGTCTCTGTGCCAGCCTGTTTCCCCTGGCTGCCAAATGGGGGAGTCAAACTTAATGATGCTTTAAATCTCTTCTATTTTTTGTACTCTGTGAACCTGAGTTTTGTTATTAGTATTTCAAATGATTCCCAGTACTTGAGACACAACCAACAGAGCTGTAAGTTGAGTTACAGTTGGGACACACTGCAAGGCAACAGGATACAGTTTGACCATCTTCTCTGCAGAGACTTGTGGTCACTCCATAGTCTATGACAGAAGTAGCAAATGAGTTTACACTTTCTATGTTAAGTCTAGTCATGTTAATGTCCTTCTATGTTGAAATGAATTCTGAGACTCTCTCCAGGTTAAAAAAAAAAAGCATAGCACCATTTATTAGTTATGTTTGCATGGATATGGAATTGGGGGTGGTAGTATCTCAGCCTTGTACTTCAAAGCCAACTACACAGGACAACATCTCAGATCCCTTTCCCCTTTTATCTCCTCATGACATTTCTTTCCCTTTTCAGTACTGGGGATTGAACCCAGGGCCTTCACACTAAGTTATATTCTTAGCCCTTCAATTTTTCAATTTTTATTTTAAGGAAAGGTACCTCTAAGTCTCTAAGTTGCTCAGGCTACATTCAATTTTGTGATCTCCCTGGCTCAACATCCCAGAATGCTGGGATTATAGGAATGTGCCACTGGGCCTACTTATCTCTTTACGAATTTTCATGAGCTCTTTGCTCTTAGCAAACTGTTTCCCCTGTTCTCTTAGCGTAGAAAGCTTCCTTCCTACTCTCCATCTACCCAAAGCCAGTCTGGCTCAGTCCTTCCACGCTCTTAGAATATATTATTTATACCATTCATGTGGTCCTGATTTCTTGGCTCATGTGGTTACCTTTTTATGTGTAGCTGTCCTGCCTGGTTTGGCCAAGAAATGCTGGGACAAGAGTGGAAAACCAGAACTGGGAAGGCTGGGAGCAAGAAGACAAGGTGGACACAGCCAAGGCTAAGGACTGGGAGAGCTGGAAGTGGACCAAAAGCTCATTTTCATAGTGGTGGTAGGTCTGAAGATATAGGCAAACAAATGTATGGACAGTCTGGGCAGTGCATTTACTCTCGGGGTGTTACTCAATTTTGCACCCTAGGCACCTTGCTCAACTCACTGTAGTCCTGGTTCTGTATAAGAATGAGAGGGAGACAGGTCAACCTGGAAAAGGTCAACATAAAAGTCAGAGTCCACCAGCAAGCCAGGGTCAAAGGCATGAGGCAGAGAAATGGGCTGGGATGGAGCCAATATCATGCAGAAACAACCTTTATCCAAAATGTATTACAGCCCTACATTTGTAACCTTTAGCATCCAAAGATCACTCTATTTAATAAGATCTGCAAGGCCTCTGAGAGAAGCCACCTGTGTTCCCTGCAGCCTCTTACCTTCTAAGACTGTCTAGTTCCAGCAACTTCTCTTAGACCTTGGGGTATACCATGTTCATGGATCTCTCACCCCCCCATCATCTTTACTGGAACTCCTACTCCCAAGCACACATACACTACATGCTTTGTTAATTCCTACCTGCTACCCTGGCTGCCCTGATTTTGGCTGCATGACTCTGCCATGCATTCTTCTATTATCTGTACTTCCTCTTACACAGCAAGTGTGATAACTTTATGTGTGTGTATGTGAGGGAGGGGTAGAGCTCAATGATAAACAGTACAAATAGTACCACCACTCCACTTAAGAAACAGTGCTTTGGGGAATCTCTTAGAAACCTCTGTGTGCCCCTTCTTACAAAGGAAACTTATTGTTCTGAATTTTCCTGCCATCAACCAAATTACACATTGTTTAGTTTTACCTGGCTTTGAACCCTATATAAACGGTGCCATATTTTGTGCCTTTTGCCACTTGCTTCTTGTCTCATTTATTTTCCTCACCCTAGTATTCTTTCATATAAATACACAGCAGATTACTTATACATGCTCCTGTTGGTTGACAGGCTAGTTTCTAACATTATAAATGGCATTTCTTGGAACATTCTTGTGTGTGTCTCTTGGGGCCTAAAAGTGGGCTGAGCTTAATATTTTACACTACAGTAACATTTCTGGAGCATAGGTTAGACATACATTCAGCTTTCCCGTGGAAAGTGAAACTCTTCCAAGTAGTGTAAACCAAGTTACACCCTGAACTCATCACTCATATTGCTTCATGTCCTTGCCAATTTTTTACATTGTCCATTTGATTCTATTTTAGCTCACTTAATAGACATGACATTCTCTCTCACTGCAGTTCTAATTTGCAACCTTCCTTGATTACTAGTGAAATGTACTTTTTCCCACTGTGACTGGCCCACAATAGCTGACTGGGAGAAGCCTCATGGTGCCTTGCTGTCATCAAGGAAGCTCTAGGACCTATTCAGAGACTGGCACATGAGAGGAGCTCAAAAATAGTTACTGCATGAATGAAAGAGTAAAGTTGGGCTTTTGTTCTGAGTTATCTCTAATCTTCTTTACTTGGTGCTCCCCAGGTTCCCAAAGGAAGCTACTTAGTAATTTTAAAGTGAAAAGAAATATTTTTAAAGTCTGAAAATACTTACTCTTCTATCAGACCCCACAGAACACTCCCTGAGGATAGTTTCTCAAGACCTCTCTTCCTGCAAAGAACACTTCCGAAGTGTCCTCTTGACCAAACTGCTCCTTGGAAAAAATGATGCTTTTTCTTGGAAGGTGTCCCTGAAGGGGACTGAAACACTTTGGTCAGTCCCAAGACACATTTGAAGCTACTCCCGGTTTGAAAGAAACCCTTCATAACTATCACAAGGCAGCAGAAGGATTTGTCTGGCAGAATTCCAAGGAGGGACAAGCTGGCTGGAAGGTCTTGGAGCTTTTCATGAAGGAAGACTTACAGTGCTCCGTTTCTGGGACTTGGGATGTAAAGAAACAGCTGCTTACCCACAGGAAACCCAGAAGTCAGAGGACAGTGGCAAAGGTGCCACTCTAGTAAACAGGCCCATCACAGACTGAGGACCCCACTTTTCTTCCAACTCCAATGATCTGCCTTAATGGGCCAACAGATTTCAGAGAAGGAAAATTTTTGAGGATTGCTTTGTCAGTATGTGGTCACTGAGAGCAAAAGGCAGTTCTCATGGTTCTGAGCAAGAGGAGCTTATTCATGGTTACCTCAAATCTCATATTTGGAAAGGAAGAAATCAGCCCCTGACATGTTGGGGTCAGGGTGGTCTCAAGGACAGGAAGAGGGCCCTGGTGCTCATCAGCACCTGAGTGCCCCTCAGTACCTTCCAGATACTAATGAGATGAAAAGAGGACATGATGTTTGTCACTTCTTCAACAAGGTGGGAAAGTTTTCCCTGTGCTTCCTTCTACCATCCATGTTTTCCACTAGATGTTGAAGCTAGGATGACCTTGAAGTTCAAAGATGGTGAACTTGCAGGAGAAACAACCTGAGTCCATAAGTTGTCACAGGGTGTGTGTGTGTGTGTGTGTGTGTGTATGTGCCGGGCAGAGCCTCACATCCTTCAGGGGACTTTGAGGTGAGCAAGTAAATGAACTGTTCCTGGGTTAAAGCTCTGAGGTTAGAGACAGCAGTTGCAGTCTGTGACACTGTGTATCAAGGAGCAAAGTGCCAGGAGAAAGTTGGTCTCTGTAGCAACCACTAGCCAGTGATTCAACTGGGCTTTGTCAAAGAAAGCTTCAGGCATAGACAGAGAGAGAGGGTGTCTCACTTCTAGGGGAAAGGTCCCCTTAGAACCTCACTAGAAGCTCAGAACACAAACAACATATTTAGCTCAAAAAGTGAGGGAAGGAACTGCATGGGGCAACCAGGGTCAGTACCCTTATAAGACAGGCTGTCGTCAAGAATCTGCTTCAAGATCAGAGCCAGATGAGAAGTCAGAAAACCAAAGAAGATACCATCAGAGGTGAAAGAGGAGAAGGTGGTGGCTTGGAGGTCATACACAGCCCTAGGTTCCTCAGGGAGTCATGGAAGGCAGCCCTGTGGTAAGTTCACTCTTACCAGAGTGAGTTGGCTTGGGAGGCCAGGTCTGCAGCCACATCTTCAGTGGGGTCAGCAGACAGAATCTAGATGGCACTGATCTATAGAACTTCCCATTGTGAGAGGCTGGGAACATGGACTAGTCTAAGTCCAGATATTTCTATAAAATAAAATTCTGCAGAAGCCTCAAGCTCAAAGAAAGAAGTATCTGCCAGGTTCCAAATCAGGTCCCACTGACACTTGTACTGCCTACTTTAATCACTTCTTTGTTTTGAACGAAGGTCTCTGGCTTCCATTATCATCATGGGTCTGTCAGAGAACAATAATGAGCTTGAATGTCACAGGGACCTAGGGAGCAGTTTTCTAAATCCAAACTTCTGAAAACCATTTTCTCTAATAACTGGGTCCGTCTATTTACTCGGTGTGTATGGAGTCTTCTCTGGTGGGTTAAATCCTTTGAGTCACTGTGAGGTGCCTTCTCCTTGTGGACATGCTTGCTCTATCCAGCTCATATTCAAATCGAACCCCTGGACTATGTTTAATTTATACTTTGCTCTATAAAGATGAACCACTTGCTTATTTAAAGTGTTTCCTTTTTTATGTCTTTAATCAGTGGTTTTTTCTTTCTCTCTCTTAAACTTAATCTAATCAGAAACAAATCCAATGCATATGAATGGGATGACTCATTAACATGTCCCAATCAAATTCAGATTGGCCACCCTTACCAAAGGGGCTCCCCCCCTGCAAAAAAAGGATGACACTGGCCCAAAGGATGACTCACAGCCAGTGTCCAAAGCACATTGCCTTAGTTAGTCAGGAGGTCCTTTCTGAAATCTAGGGCATCCAGGAATCACAGGAAAATGTATACGCTGTCATTCTCAGCAGAGCAGGGGCGGTCTAATGACAGATTTCTGGTGTGTCAGTAAGACAGGGTGGGCAGAAGTCAGTGTTGCAGATCCCAGGGCCAGACATAAGGAGAAGCTTCATGTCTGGTCCAAGTATCCCTTGCACACTTGGCTCCATGGAATTGTCCTGGTTATCATCAGATAATAAAATGAAGCTGAGATGCTGAACCTTCTTTCACCCAGACTGACATTTACTCTAAGGAGCTTCCCTCTTGTCCAATTAAAATTTAGATTACAAAAGCTGTTGTGCTGGGTCTTCTCTTAAGAGATTTGCCCTTTTCATACACATTAAAGTGAATTGTCAGCTGGGGCATCATCATGGTGTCATCTCTGAAAGGCACTGGCATTGAGCCTGCAATAAGAGTGGGATTTATAAAAGAGTCCAGCAAGTCAGGAGGGCAGAACTGAAAGGAATGCACCAGCAATCTTCCACCATTTCCCAGGAAAGAAAATTGAGATTCAGGGTCACATGATAATTTGGAAGCAGGGTAGTGAATAGATCCAAAACCTGACTCAGGAGAAAAAAGTCAGTTGTTTCAAACACAGACTCTGTGCCAGTTTTGGTGTCAAAACCTACAAATCCCCATTGGTGCCATCAGGTGACTTCATTTCACTTTTTGACACTCAGTTTCCTTATCTTAAAATGGAGATGAAAATGATAAATTCTAATAGTCACGAGAATTAAATGAAGTAACATGTGCCGAGAGTTTATTTCAATATGTGGCTCAAGTTCAGAGCTCACTAGGTAAAAGTCATAATATCACTGTACATTTCCACTGACTGTAAAATTCACCATTGCTGCCTTTCACAAAAGGTAGAGGAAACACACACTAAAACACACTCTCCTCTGAGCTGGAGATTTATTTATCCCATTGCCTATGTGTCATCCCTACTACATATCATTCAGGCATCTCAAAGAAATGAAGTTCTTTTTTCCTTCTCTGCCTCCTCATCTGCCCCTTAATTGTTTCCTCATCTACCTCATAGATCAAGCCTGAAACCTGTAATTCATCTGTAATACTATTCTCTTTCTCCTTCTCCACAGCCAATCCACCAACAAATGGAAACCATCACCCACAAGCACTAGGAAAACGCTCATATATGTCCTGCTTCTTGCCCTGGTTTACAAAGTAAGGGGTACTTGTAAGGGAAGAGGGGGGCAGGTCTCTGAATGTCTGCAACTGCAGATTTGGGAATATCAGGCCTTGTCAAAGAAAACCACACCATGCCTACATGAGGAGGAGGAAAAGGAGGAAGGAGACAAGAATGAGGAGGAGGAAGGGGAGGAGGAGGGGAGGACACACTCAGTTTTGTCAGTCATTCTGGCCTTGCTTGATGGTCCCTTCCTGGAGAATAAGAACTACAATGGAATGGTGGCAAAGAACCACTTTCCATGACCTGATACAAGCCAGGAGCAGGCCAGCTCAGCCAAAGAGAAGCAGAAAATGAAACGAAAAGGACAGAGAGTGACTCTTAGGAGCTTTAACATAGATTGCTGGCTTCTGGCCTTTTCTTTCGTTTTTGCCTTTCCCCCCAAAATCAGGAAATTAAAACATTGATACATTACTACTATCTAATCCACAGACTATATTCAAATTTCTTTGGTTGCTCCAATAATGGCCTTTATAGCTATTTTCTCCCTTGGCCTCAACATTTTATGGAGACAAAATTTTTTTTCCGGTTGACTCTTAAAATCCTTTTATCAATTTTTGCCTTTCCTGTGCACACTGTATTAATATCACTTTTCTATGGCTCCCCCATTGGACACAACACAACCTCAATGTGAAGACCCTTCCTGTGTACAATTGTCCATGGACATTCTTCTTCTGCTCCCCACCATTTCTAGCTAATTGCTTCATTATGTATTTTTTTAATTGCACTGTTCTTTAGGGATTAATTTTGCACTTATCTTCACTAACCATAAAACTTTTACAACATACTGTTAAACCGCGTCTGTTCAGCTCTGGGTTTGTAACTGCAGAGTCACTCCGTGGCTGGTGTGCTAGGAAATGGTGCACTATATGGCAAAGAAGCATTTGCGCAATGTTTTCAGATGCCTCCTTGGAGCCATTCGGTATAGGAGAATAATTGGTTCTGGGCGGGTTACTTCGGGCACTGAGATTCTCTTCTATATGGGGATCACATGCAAAGGAATACCTACAAATGGGGAGGTTTTCACCTCATAGGCCTCAGATTGCTCAGATCTCAGAAGTCTTGGGAATTTTAGATGTCAAGAGGCCATGCTAGTTGGCACACATTCATGTTCCAACAGAGCTGACAAGCCAGAAGAAAACAAAAACAGAAACCACATTCTCAAGATCAAGTCCACACTTTCTCAGAGCTTTGGCATTTGGCCTCTGTTAACAAGCTGGCACTGGATCAACAGTAGCCAATGAATTCTCCCACCTCCTTTTCTGGTCAAATAAAACTTTTAACTCCCAGGCTTCTACCAATCTCCAAACACTCCTTCCTTGGCCTTCTGAAATCTGTCTTCTACTGCCACTCCTTGACTTTGATTGTGCCCCCTCTAGCCTTTAATGTTGTGCCCATTTCCCTGTGCCCACTTGCATTCTCATGGCACAAGGAGATGACTTGGAGGCTTTGCCATCAGACAAACCATGGTCCAATCTAGGGTCCATCACTTCTTCTTCCTAGGACCTGGGCAAATGAGTCAACTCCTTGGAGCCTTTGGGTTCTCACCTATATAAGTCAGTTTTTCTGTCACTAGGACAAAATATCCCACACTTACAATTTAAAGGAGGACAGGGTTTAATTTGTCTCACAGTTTTTAGGGATTTAGTATGCAGTCAGCTGGCTCCAAGGCAGAAATACCTTGGTGCAAGGACTTGGCAGAAGAGAATTGCTCACCTCATCACAGCCAGGAAACAAAAAGAGAAAGGAAGCACCAGGGATGGAGATATCTCCTCCAAAGGCATGCTCCCACTGCCATACTTCTTCCAGCCAGGCCCTACCTCCTAACAGCATGTTTAACTATGAAGTCACCAGTGCAGCAATCCACTGATAAGTATGGCACTCCCTTGATCTAATAACCCCCAAAAGCCCCACCTCTGAACATACGAAGTTTTGGGTGGACATTCTAGGTCTAAACCTGTAAAATGAGGACAGTGATTCTGATCTCTTGTGTTTTTTTTTTCAAGGAGTAAATGATGTACAGCATAAAACTCATTAAAATCAGTCCAGTGAGGACAAATCCAAGTTACCTTGTCCATTTACCGTATACCCAGTGCTTAGCACAGTGTCTAGAAGAGTAGATTCTTTATAAATATTTGTAGAATAAATGTAGCAAGTACAAAATAAATATTTCATAGATGGTAGCTGTTATCATTAGCATTCATGTTGGCTTAGTCCTGAAATACTGCCTTTCTCTGACATCTGTGAGTTTCCCCAATCTAGCTCATATCTTTCTCATTGATTCTTTTTTGTAACTGTGGGTACCACTGTGACACACACTTCCCAAACTTTGATGCTTATATTCTGTTCTCAAATCTCTTCTCTTTTCAAATTTCTGCTCTTTTCAGTCAAAACTTTCTTGCTCATGGGGCTCCTCTTGTGAACCTCAATGAGCACACAAAAGACAACTGACTCCATTGTCTCATCCCCAAAGAAGATTTGTTCTCTTCACTGTTAGTTATGTAGCCTTGGTTTCCTGTTGAAGTCAGGATCAGGTATTGCATTGCTCTCTAACTTAATGTCAAGTGCATGTCACAAGCAGCATATTAAATGTTCACTATAGTAAGTTCCCAACATTCAAGTTCCAAACTTTTACACATAGGAGCAGACCTCACATTATGAATATTCATAGGTGCAAACCAATCATGGAAGTAGCTCATGTGTCAGCAAGACATTTCCACAGTTGTGCAGCTGTGTGCTTACTGTACAATGTGATTGTGTACAGTAGTTCAGTGCTCAATCAGGGCTCAGGATGTCCAGTAGCAAGAGGAAAAGCAATGATAATGTGGAGGAGATTATTAGGAAGTGCGGAACCATATACATTGTATATTTGTGTCAAAGGTGGGTAAGACTCACTTTGTTGGACTTAGTAATGAATCCAACTTAGGAACATTCTCCTGGAACAGAACTCATTTGTAAGTTGGGGACTTATTGTATATGAGTGAAAAGATGGAAGAAGCAGTCAAGATTCTTGGTTATTTCCATTGTTATTTCAAACATCTAACTTGCCATAATTTCCCCTTTAAACCAACCCTCTTATCTCAAACTCTTTTTTCTTAGCCGCTGGTACCTCTAAATCTCTGGTCATTTGGGCTGAAAATTTTCAATGCTATCTTTGTGGGACCTTGAAAAACTAACTGACTTATAGGAATCAAGAAGGATGCTCTCATGGTTTCCAATGATCATTCAAATCATTATTAAAATTCAAAATAGTGCTAAGAGAACATGTGGACATCAACCTGGCTAAAACTTTGAGTTACTGAGGGAGTACAAAGGAGTGCAAACTTGAATTTTGTGTTTAGTGTTTTTTTAAATCCTTGGCCTCAGATGATCTACATTGAACATTAATTCCATGGTATAAGTGTAACCCTATCACAGCAGCTGAAGGACAATGCCAAGGAAATTCCAATTCATGACAGAATGATACAAAGTACACACACACACCACGCATACACACACACACACACACACACACACACACACACAAACACACATTATTCCAAGGTCTCAGGTTATTCTGAACTCCAGTTTCAGCTGGTTTGAGCCAACCATAACATTTAGTGGCAACCAGAGACTAAAATCCAATTTAGTATGTTTAATTTTTTCTGTTGCAGGTCTGGGAAGTGAGGGAATCTGCTTGCAAGTTTTCCAGGCCGTGCTGCATCTGGAGATTTCTTGTGACCTTTTCAACTGAATGACAGTGCTGGTCCCTATCCCCTCACCTTCTCAAGTCTCTATAGCTGTTCTAGCACAGACTAGGTAGCTTGACTCAAAACTATTGCATCAGTGTTTATAATTAACTTCCTTGTTGGATAGTGGAAAACAGCCATGATGCTAGCAGTGCACTAAGATTACTTAGACCTTTGAGTCTAAGGCCTCTAGGGAGAGCTACAACAGTATGTCTCTCATGTGCTTCAATACCACACACTGGCCTGCATGTACTAACCTGCGTGGACTTCCTTTGCTGGTAATTAGAGCAAAGCCTGTAATCCTTTGACCTTAGGTACATTTTCTAAAAAGTCTTGAAGGGGTCGGGGATATAGCTCAGTGGCACAGTGCCTGCCTGGTAAGCGTGAGGTCATGAGTTCAATTCCTGGTACCCCCCCAAAAAAAAATCTTGAAGAAAGGTGATGCCTGTTCTAGGCAATGGCTAGGGACCATGCTTTCTCTTCTTCTTTATTGCTGGAGCACTAAACCCAGATTTCGGACTTCCTGTCTGTCCTGCTCTTCTCATTTACCAGCTCCACAGTTGATTTTCTTTTTGATTTTCTGGAGCTGGCTCTCAACTAAGCTCTTGACCCCCCTGCCCCTCCAGTTCTGAAGTCTCCTGTGACCTACAGTGAAGATGCTGTACAGTATCTGCTCCAGATCCTGGCCCTCATGGAAGATTTGGGCTGAATCATCAAGGCCTAAAATGGTAATGTGGTCATTTTCCAATGCAATACTAGCCCTGTGACAGTGATTGAAGCATGAGTTGTTAAATGAGGCAGGTTGGTTCTTGAGCAATTTGGGGTACAAGGGGCAGTTATTCAGTCCTGTGTCCTCTAGGTTCTAACTGACAAAATGTGAATAACAATATAGAGCTCATAGGGCCAATATAAAAATTAATGAGATGATAAACACAAAGTGGCAGGCAAATACCACACAATAAGTGGAAGTTCCTCTTCTTGTTGCTAACGTTTTACCATCAGCTTCCAAACTGGTAGCCAAATAATGATTTCAGATTATCAGCCAAACTACTACCAACTGCAGGGCAAATATCTACTCTACGGAGTAACAACCTTCTACTGTTGGTCAGGAATTTATATCCCTACATCAAATCTTAGATGTTCCAGAGCTCAGCAAGCCAATGTTAGAAACCAAGGAAAAGCATGCAGTCACTCAGCTCCAGGGCATCCACCATAAGTGCACTTTTTCTTCCCCTTAAGTCCCTGATAAAAATGTTGGCCAAGCCGGGATGCACTAAGGGCCCACAAGAAGCTGTCTTCTGGGCAGCTGTGACCAGTTCTGTTTCCCCATTGATAGCTCCGCCTTCTCTGTTTCTGACTGTCCTGTTTCAGCTCCGTGTCCCATTACAGAGCCCTGTTCCCAACCTTTCAGTTCAGCTGTGGTCCTCTTTAGGGTCAACCTACATATTCACCCCAATTTCCTAGAGTGTCCCACCTCTTCTTCCCCACCTAAAGAACACGTACTTATACTGCAATGGCAAGCAGAAACACCAAAATGACATCCAGGATTTGGAGGCAGATTTATTTTTGTCAATGGGCCCCGATCAGGATCATTTCGAGAACATCAGGCCCTGATCTCTGATAGTCTAGGGCTTAGAAGCAGAATTGCTTGTAAATTGAGGACTGGTTTAGAAAATGTGCATCATAGTGACCAGTTATATATCACAGTTATGCACAGTTATGTACCAGCCATTTCTAAGAGACCAGAAGCAACTGGACCTGGAACATCCTGGGCAACTAACAAACTGAAATATACTGCCTGGGGGAGGCATTTTCTGCTACATTCCCTCCTCTTTTAGTTTCCCCAGAAAATCTTTGCAGGGCATATTACACGTGATCTTCTGAGACAAGGCCAAATTAACATTCAGGCCTGTCTGTTCTGTAACCTTACTGTGGCAAGGATGTGAGGGAGTTAATCTGATTTAGAAGAGTGTTCAATGTGTCTTGGATGCTCATCAAATCTTGGTCAAGTGTTTAATTAACCTCTCTATTCTCTTGGGGCAACCATCCATGGAGTTGAAGGCAAAAAACCACAGCTAGCATGGGGCGGGGAAGCAAGGACTGGGGTAAGTAACCTGAAAATACACAAAAATCAAGGAGAATAGGTATGGAGCAATCCGGTGAACTGTGTCCTTGGGTTTCAGTGGTACGTGGATTGGTCAGTGTGCAATGTCTCCTCACAGTGAAACTTGGAGGAGCTGTCCAGGCAAATTATTTTACTGGATCTAAGGCTGTATTTCTGACATTTGTAGAGGTAGTTAATATGTATCTGTGTTATATGTGTGCAGGAATGTCTACAGATATAGCTGGTCTTTTAACTATTTACAGGCTGTTATAGCTTTATGTTTCATTTCTGTGTCTTTAAATGGGGAGAGTCCACTATAATGCATGAGGTCAGGGCCAGTGTGACATACTGAAATCTGAGCTGGCTGCAGGGGTACAGGTGCTAGTACTGTGGCTTGAGTTTAAAGGTTAAACATTCCAACCCCCACCCTTTTCTTTGAGAGTGGCCTCAACAAGAGTAAGAAGTGGTGGGGGCAGGTCTGGGTCCGATTTTTTGGGAATGCCAGGTAAAGTTTTTCTGGCTGGTATTGATGTTTTGGTCAATTGGATCCCCAGAGGGCTTTTAGGCTTCTGGACCACATTATTTTGCATCACTGTTGATAGGTTTCCAGTTTTCTGTGCAAATCATCTCTGCAGGAGAATTTTGACCAAGATAGTTTTGTCCAAGGTGTTTACAGCATGTCCAGCCTGTCAGACTTTAGTTCCATCTGTAAACAGGGTGTACTCGGCATCTGTCATGGGTTCCAGTTTTTGGAATACTTCATCCTAGTGCAGCATGTGGTACCTAGATAGTTAGGTCTCAGTCTAAGGTGAGCTTGGTAGCTTTCTTGATCAGATGGACAGTGCCTATTAGAGCAAGGAGGCAAAGGGGTGAGGCAGCCCTTTGAGGCCATTGGGTGCTCTAAGGGACTGACAGTATGAATAAATATGTAGAAGCCAGCAGCTTCAAGAAATTTACAGAGTTTCTTTCTTGCAACCAGTTTCTGTCAGATATTGTAGCAGAGCTTTTGTGTAGGCCATGTATACATAGGGCAACTGCAGTAGCATTGGCAGCTTGGAGATACTGAATTGACTTTACAGGCAGGAGAGAAACATTGTTTGATGCAGGTGGGGGTTGCCTTGGGACAGAGTTCAATCACCAAAGAGGCATGTTTGACAGCAAGCCCTGGGAGTAAGTCCTTTGTCCATACTTCCGGAAACAACTCTCAAAATTTCAGGGTTATGATTATCAGGCATTATCAGACAGTATAAGCACTATTTTTCCTCCCAGTGTGAAATCAGAGTCAATATCAAACCCGGGACAGTGGACCTGAGTGTGATGGAGGCTGGCCACCTCCCAGGGGAGGTATAGAGCTCTCAGGCATGTACTTTTGAATTCCTATTTGATAAAGTGTCCATCAATCTCACAGGATCTGCTTTGGCAGAATTTTCAGTGGGGCTCCAGTGGGTAACTTCAGCAACTTATGACATGTTAACTGGCTTCTTGCCTCCCTCTTTGAGGTCCACCAGGAGAGTGGTGTGGTACAGATCTAAAGCTTTATGGCCCTCTGTCACATTACAGTTCCACTTTGGACATGCTTGAGAGAGGACATGTTCATCCCAACATCAAGATCAACCATAGTGGTAGGGACTTTTCATTTTAACCAGGCTTGGGCCCATCTAAAACACAGTGGCATTATCCAGTATTAAACAGAGTCAGGAGGAGTTGCTGAAGGTAGAGCAGGAGTGTGTGGTGCAGGAGGTAGAACTGGCAGTGGTGGCATCATGGCTGGCTGAGCAACTTTGTGTTGATGAATGTAAGGAGGAGGCAGGTTGGACTCGGGTCCTCAAGCAGAACAGGATAAAGCTTTTCTGGCTTGGGCTGAATCTGAGAGCCTCTCAGACAGCCTTATGGGTTTGTTTTGATGACTAGGATGGATTTGTTGTTGTGCAGGACACAGGTGTGGAACCAAAGTTGGAGAGTTTTTAACCCCTTATGGCAACTGAGTCCAAGTAAGCTGGCCTTTTATCTCAGGATTTCCCAGTTGAAGAGGCTTATGGTAACAACTCACAAGCAGAGGAAGGCATCATTTATTTATTTATTTATTTATTTATGTCTTTTTGAGACAGGGTCTCACCATGCAGTTCAGGCTGGCCTCAAACTCACTTTTTGGCTCAGGCTAGTCTTGAACTTGCAACAATCCTCCTGCTTCAGCCTCCCAAATGCTGGAATTATAGGTGTGCACCACCATGCCTGGCTAGAAGGCATCTTTTAAATCTAGAACAGTCCAAAATGGGTGTATGGGTCAGGATGGCATGGAGATCTTGCCCAAGGTGATTAACAGTCTATCAGGCTGATATGTAGCTGGATGCCTGTTTAAGTTTCCTGTGATATGTGACAGCAATGGGGGTTGCAGTGAGGTGGCATGGTTGATGGCCAGACCTAGAGGTCAGTCTTTGGAATACCTCTGGGAGGACAGTTTTTAGAACTTTGGGATTGTGGTTATCTGTCTCAGGCTGATGTAGGTGTCATTTTCCTCTTGGGGAAGTCAAAGTTGAAAGTGTAGGATCAGACAAGAGGGAGGCTATCTAGCTTGGTGAGAAGGAGATGTCCTCCCAGGCTGTAAGTTTGTGCCTGGTAGAAGGGGTGAGAGGCAGGACAGTAATTTTTTTTGACAGAGGGAACTTTTGAAGGCACAGAGTTCCATTCCATTGTTCACCACGAAAGTCACAGGTTAGCCCCCAACTTTTGCAATGACTTCAGGCTCTCAGGGGTCCAATTTGATAGCGCTTACTCTGCCCTATTTATTTAGACCTGACAGGGCACAATTCATTTGTCTGGGCTGACAGTCCAATTTTCCTCAGTCAAAATGTAGAACTCAGAAGGAATTGCTGACAGTCATCTAGGGTGGGCATTAGATGATGCCATCTGACCAGCATAGACATGCCTCCAAGGGACCTCTGTGGCCAAATGCAGGCAATGAACAGGAACTAGTTCAATTGGCTGGAAGTAGATGAATTGGGAGTGGGGAGTGAAGCTGTAGATGCTGGCAGTAACTTCAGCAGCAGAAGAGGGTGCCGACGTGGAATTCTCAGGAAGAATGGGCCTCTTTTTCATTTTTTTCTTTGAGATGCAGGGAATGATTTGTTTTCATTGATAACTGTAAAATCTTGTTTTCCTGCAGTCAGGGATTATAGGTTTTAACTAATTAGTTCCCATTCTTTCTTCCTACAGTGTGTGTTGTGTACCCTTGAATGATGGTGCAACAAACAAAGGGTGGGTGCCCCTCAGAGACCATTCAGATGCCCACCTGGCTGCATCCCTTGTGGGGACTTAGGAGCAACTTAGCTAAGGAGGGTGAAAGGTCACCATTAATGCCGTATATCAATCACCATGGAACCACAGGTGAGGGTCCAATCAGCCACTGTGAAGAGTGCTTCCCAGTCTTGGTGCATAGAGGAAGCAGCCTGTTGCTTACACTGTCCTTTCCATTCACTCACACATTCATTCAGCAGCACTCAGAGTTTAAACATTGCATCCCTCACCTCTTTCTTTGAGGGTGACCTAAACAAGAGTTGATCAAGCTCTTCTGCTCTAACTGAGCAGGACTGAAAGACCAACTAACTGGAGTGCCCTGTGAGGTCTTACTGGAACTGGATAGGCAGGCAGATAGACATACAGACAGACAGAGTGCATCCTCCTCTCTTTGGGGTCCAATATGAGCTGCCCAAGCTGAGAGCCAAGAATCCTCCTCCAGACCTCCAAGGGGACTCAAGAAATCTCGAGGGTGTGCCTTTCTGTCACGACCTGGAGAGGTCCTTGTTTTGTCTGCAAGGGCCATGATGGGTGACCAAAGATTTTAGCAGTCAGTCTTCCTGGCCAATGCACCACATGCAATTGCAAGTAGAAATACCAAAACAACACCAGGATTTGGAGGCAGATTTATTTACATCTATGGACACTGATCAGGGTCATTCCCAGAATATCAGGCCCTGATCTCTGGTGGTCTAGGGCTTATATGGGATAAGCAAGCAGGAGATACAGAGGCAGACTGGCTTGTCAACTGTGCATCATAGTGACCAGCTATGCATCACAGTGACCGGCCATTTCTAAAAGACAGGAGCAACTGGAACGGGAACTGAGGAACTGGACAACTAACAAACTGAAGTATACTGGTGGGGTGGGGGAGGCATTTTCTGTTACAATATCTGGAGAGCCAGCTGACTGCTACCTCCTCTGTGAAGCCTCAGCTCACATAGGTGTAGTGGTCATTCCTTCCTAGTCCCCTCACAGCATATACAGGATCTTTCTTCCTCACCATTTTGATCTGTGCAGGTTGTGTGCTACCCGGTGTTTTAATTTACATTATGCCCAGGGTGGTACATTTTCATCCAGAAAGTATTCTTTGGACTAAGTGTCAATAGGGCAATATAATCCTCTTGATCAATTTTTGTATACAATAAAATTGAAATGCTTCCTTCCATGTTAACTTTTAATTTGTTTTCGTTGAGGTTAATACATTTTGCATTAATTTTATAATGAAGATAAAGATTCACCCATCAGTATGTTTTTATCCATATCACATTTTCTAAGTATGATGATCATTATTACAGCATTTTCTTTTGTGGTAGCAATTCCCACCAAGTTCAGTTTTCTTAATCAAAATTTGCATCTCTAAATTATGTGAATATTCATTTCTTCTATCAATTGTTTTAAGTGTGCATTTATATGCTACTGGGGATTTATTGGGGATTGTACCTAGGGGTTCAATATCACTGAGCTAAATCCACAGCCCTGTTTTATATTTTATTTTTAGACAGGTCTCACTGAGATGCCCAAGGTGGGCTCACCCTTGGCTATCCTCCTACCTCAGCCTCCTGAGTAGCTGGGATTACAGGTATGCACCAGCATACCTAGCGATTGTTTGGCTTTCATAATTTCTGCCGTGTTCATCTTTGCTCATTGCTTTAGATTGTTGTCTATACTATTACTCATCTATAACCCTCTGAACTTTAAAAATTTACATATTTTTAAAAAGAATACCACCTAAAATGTGAGCAGGTTTTCTGAGTTCTGTACTTAACTGCTGTTGCGATGGGTGGATCAAAGAACACAGAAAAGTCTTTGAAGTCAAAACAGAGGAAGGGGCCATAACATCATAATTAAGCTTGTTATATTTTCTGTTACACGGTACTGAGTATGTAGTAATGCCACTCTTACAGGACTGGGTTAATTCTTGTAGAAGTCGAGTTCTTGATCTTACAGGACTGTATTAGTTAGCAGAAGAGTGGACTGCTATGCAGTGAAGCCACCTCTTGTGTTTTGTCCCTTCCAGGCATACCTGTTCACTTTTCCATCTGTCGGCATGTCATATGTATGAAGTCCTCTCTCAAAGCTGGGAAGAGACTGATGCCATGTTCTTAAGTAAACGTCCACCCTTTATAAATCACTCAGACTGAGCTATTCTGCTTTAGTGATCGAAAATTGACTAATATGATACAGTATTAAGATAACTGGATGGTCAGAGAGAAAAATAAGATAATAGATCCATGCCTCACACCATATATCAGAATCAATTTCAAATGAGCAACAGATGTATTTGTTAAAAATGTCATCATACAAATATTAGAAGAAAACATTTCTCTATAACCTGCAAGTTGGTAAGTTTTTCTGTGACTAAAATCTGGTAACAGAGAAGAAAAAGACTGATGCTTTTGCTGCTTACATTTTAAAAAAGCAGCCTTTGTATAGGAAAAAAACAGGCAAAAATCAAAAGACAAGTAACAAACCTGGAGAAGATATTTGCAATTTATATGAAAGGCAGTTTTACCAGCCTAATGTATAGTGATTCTAAAAATAGAGAAAAGACTAACAACTCTATGGGAAAGTGGGCCAAAGATATGAACAGCCCACAGAATAAAGAAATGCAAATGGCATTAATCACACAAAAAGCTTTCCAACCAAGTTCTTAATAAGAGAAATGCAAATGAAAACTACTTTGAAAGTCATTTCTCATCTGTCAGATTGGTAAAAATTTCATATATTCCACAACATACTATACTGATGTGGCTGTGAGGAAATCTACAGCTTCATCATTTCTGGTGGAATGAATAGTACCTGTCTGCAGCATATTGGGTGATGCTGGATAATATTTAGGAATCTATTTGAAAGATAACTAGTAAAAATATATGTAAGGATTTAATTATAGCATTATCCCCTTTAAAAGAAAAGGACTGAGGAATACCTTTATATGTTACTGCAGAATGATCTTCAGAAATATATATATGACATCTATATACACATATGTACTATATATATATATTCTTAAAAGCAATAAGGAAGTAAAATATGTATAGTATATCACCATTTATCTAAGGGGGAAGATAACATTAAATACACATTTCTTTACACTTTTCAAGTGCAAAATAAAGCGAATAAACATAAATGTTTACATTAGTGGTAGTGAGGAAAATACGATGAAGAGGAACAGTGATAGAAGACGGACTTTTCTGAATATGCTTTCCTTTACAGATTTGATTTTTGGATTCTATCAATATTTGTGTAACTATAAAAATTACATTTAAGGGCCGGGGATATAGCTCAGTGGCACAAGTGCCTACCTGGCAAGGGCAAGGTCCTGAGTTTGATTTCTGGCACCAAGAATTTTTTTTTAAATTAAATTTAAAAATCAAGAGCAAAATTAAAAACATGAATCCACTTTTTAGTTTGGTAGGAGAGCAACATAGAAGTGAACTTCTCTAGATATCTTGAAGGCACAGTGATATGACTGTACATCTCCAGCAGGGATAACCTAAAAACAAGGGATGCTGAAAACAAAAAATATGGAACTGTTTCTAGTTACTACGTTTTTGGTAATAGTGTTGTTATTAGTACAGTGAAACAGTTGTGAGCTTCCTGGGGAATAAAACAAGTAATTTTGTAGTTGTCCTTCAGAGTCAGAAATTTTAGCAAGGGAGAAAAGAAATACATACAGATGTAAGATTCATGAGGCTGAGTAAAGCCCTGTAGTTCTAAATTTGAATCAGAAAGAGGAATAGAAATGCTTGAAGTACTTTTTCTCTACAAAAATCATCATGCTAATTTCTACTTCTGACTACTGTAAAGTTCTAGAAACTTGGATCAATCTAGCAGCAATGAGTACTCCAGGCCCCAGTTTGTAGTTTTCTCACCAAAATACTGTTCCTTGCTGAAGGGCTGCTGAGAAATAGCTAATCACAGGCCTGGAGCAGGAAATGTGTAAGAAGAGCCTGGTCCACTAAACAGCCAGAAGGACTCAGGAAACAATGTCAATAGGTTTTCAATGGCCAAATGGGGAAAACTTGCAAGTCAAAAAGGATATTAAGTATAATGAACTGGAATATATCAAATACATTTAAATCCACAAGTTCATGAGACTGTAAAACTTATTGGTCTCCTTTGGAAGATGGTAGTGAATCAATTCACCATTTTGAAAGCTGTTATAGAAAGAACTATTCACTCTAACTTCTCCAAATGAACTTTGTTGTACTTCTGGGCAATCAAAGAATGCATTTTTGCAAATGTTTCTTTATAAAAATGATTCCAGCTAATACATGAGAAAGAAAAAATAAATTTATCACTATTTTTCAACCTCTTGTGAATTATTAAATTGAAGCCATAATCAACAATGACTGTTAGAATCACAAATGGGGAAATAAGTAGACATAATATACCTTGTTATAGGAGTACACAGATATTGTCTGTGAGATTGTCCTCCTTCAAATTTGAATCCAAATCTCTAGATTTAACCATCAATTTATAAGAAATAAATAGGACAGAAGGACATATTGAATATCAGGAGAATGAAGTCATTAAAATCTAGACCATTCAAGGCTCTACAAGAGAGAGAGAGGCAGAGACCCAGAGAGAGACAGAGACAGACAGAGAGAGAGAGACCTGAAGGACATATTAATTAATCAAATCATGATTTGAGTGAGAAAAAAAAAGAAGAGGCAAGACAATAATGAAAAACTAGTGAAATTTACACACTTGAATATTTAATGGTATTATGGAATTCGCAATACTTTTAGGGCTGAAAATAGTACTCTGGCCATATTTGTTGCTTTTTAAAAATGTCATGATCTAGTTCGGATGCATACTAAAGCTTTTTGATGAAATAATATGATGCCTGGGATTTGGTTTAAAATAATAATTGGGAGAAGATTAGGAAGAGTAGAATTAAAACCAAACTGGCCTTGATCTGACAATTCTGAAACTAGTTGATGAGAACAGGGATTTATTATACTATTCTATTTTTATACATACTTGAAATTGTCCCTAAATGAAATTTTTAAAAGTCTCTCTTATGATAAAGTACCTGGAGTATGGAGCATAGTACCCTAAAGACTGTATTAATTGTTTTAGAAGACATTGAATCCAAGTTCTAAAATTCAACTTCCTTTATGAGGGACCCTGGCATACGTAATTCTTGGAATTATGGACCGTGAAAGGTGTTATGGATGACCTGTCCCTGTTCCTTGAAAGCTAAGACATGTGCATGTAACCTAGATTTAGTTCACTGTGTGTTGTCATTCAGAATTTTAAATCTTGGTGAATGTTACCAGTACACAAGCAAAGATGCCCCCTGTCCAGTGGTAGGACCCTAAGCATAGATAATCAGATAAGAAGTCAGTAACTCGTAAATATGTCCAAATGGTTGCCCAACAAAGTCTTGTCTGGAAGCATCAATATCTTCTTTCCTGTGTTGTCCTCCAAATAGCTCTATCTAGTGCAGACTCATCCACAGCTGGAGCAAGAAGAGCAGGTCTCTTTCACCTCATCCATGACTGCTTAGTCCTAGCAGTAGGCTCAGAGAAATTCCCTAAACAGCCTGCTAAAACGACACGGCATTGGCTGTGCTCCTGCTGTGTATCTTTCCTCATTCTTGCTTGTTTTCTGAATCTGTTTCTACAGACCTCTTTATTTTTAAGACACTCAACAGCCTTCCTATGAATTCCTTTTATCTTTCAGTTAAGCTGAGTCAGTTTTCTTTGCTTATACCATAGATTCCTGAGTCATATTTGAATAAAAAGTTCAGCAGAACTACAGTACCTGTAAATTAATGCACACTTTAAAAACAAGGCACCATATAAATGTTAGTACATTTATGCAACATGCATACTTACATGCATAATAGAGGTCATGTTTTCTATAGAATATTTTGTCATTTATAAAGTACTTCAATTGATTTCTTCCTATTATCTTTGTTGTTAAAAATAATAATTATGATAGTGAGCTAATAAAGCATAAGAATGAATTAACTTTTCTGGTCAAATATTTTTAATCATATAATACTATTAAGATAATAAACCCTACCTTGCTTATAGCATTTGATTGCTGTATGAATAAATAGGAGGATTATAGGGAAAGAATTTTGCAAACACAGATGAAAGGCACTGTACCTGTTCAGTTGATGTGGCAGCAATAGGTGAATCTAGTGCAGGAACTGAGGGAATTTTATGATACCTGACAACTATGCAACTTGTGAAGTCTACTATTTTGTCCATACCTTCCTTGTTCCCTGCTTCACACATCCTATAGAATTGACATTTTTTGTGCGGCAGGTGTAGGTACTAGCTTCTTCATGGCCAAGGATTAAGATTCAAGAAAGAGTGAAAAACTAGCAGACCAGAACAACAAAAGACTTCATGCGTTGACAGTAGTCCCTTTCCAAGGTATTGGAATATCTCCAATGCAAGTCTCAGCATTATTAAGCTGTTAAATAAGGCTGTCCAAATAAGGAGGACTTTAAAACAATTCTTCAGTGTCCACAAGGCCAAAAAGTGGAACCAGTCAGCCCGACATTTTCCTCTCCTAGATATTACTAAACTACATGAGGAGTTCTCCCACAGTGAGGGATTCCACTTCTCATCAGGCCTTCTGATAAAGCTAAGAAACAGCAGTTAAATGAGGCAAGGCTGGCACTGGGGAATAAAGAATAAATTCAACAATTCAATCTTAGGAACAGTAATAAAAATTATCCAGGAGGATGAGAAAACTCTGGAACAGTCATCATAAAGCAGATAATATTCTAAAGAGGCAAATGGTAGTTAACATTCCAAGACAGAGGCTCTAAGATGCCATGAGGAACCCTATGAGCAAAGCTCCAGATAAGTAGTCAGTGAATTGCAGATATGCCCAGGTAGCTGTCCTACAGGGAATTCTGTCTGCTAGACTCTTCTCTGTGGCACATTCCAAACTGTTTAATCCATTTTAGAAGAGCTCTCAGGAGCAAGGTGGACAGGGGGTCACTTTCATCTGACTGTCTACTCTTGACCTCTGGGCATGACTGGTTGGGCACAGGCTGCATCTGTAGTGATTTTTCCTGTCCCTTCTTACTTCTTTCCATTACAGAAAGTTGGAGGCCACTACTATCTATATTAAAGAATTTAATTGCAAGGAATAATAAGTAGGTTAGGCTTCCAAATCAAGTTCACCATATCAGTTCTATATAACTGATGAATTTCTGATTTCAGTAAAGGAACCTTTACAAAGTTAAATTTTCCAAATAAATTTTTAGATATGTATATGGACCTTTCAATTTATTGAACAGGCATATGGAATACAATTTATGGCTTTCTCTGTAACTCAGGAATCTTGAGATCACCAGAAATTGTGCTGTGAACCTGGGTGTTTAGCTTTAAAAGAAACAGATTCAGGCTACTACATTGTTGGACCCTTGTTATATTCTCTGTATTCTCAGTTCAAATAATTTCAACACATGGGAAATATTTTGTTTCTTCAAAGCTTGGCAGTGCTTAGTGGTAAAATCATCTGGTCCTAGTTTTTCATTTGTGAGAATATTTTACATTATGAATTCAATTTGTTTAAAGGATACAGGACAATTTGGGCATTTTATTTCCTCCTGGGTCAGTTTTCATAAATTACATTTTTCTACAAATTTATTTTTTTCATTCAAATTTTCAAATTTTGGCAAAACTTGTGCATAAATTCCTCTTAATTTTTTAGACTGTTTTAGTTGTATCCGTGTTCCTTCTTCCATTCCTAATATTTCTCTTTCTCTGTCTCTTTTGTCTCTGCCACTTTTGGTCTATTGCTAAGTCTCTATCAGTTTGATTATTCTTTTCAAAGAACAAGTTTTGGCTTTACTGAATCTCTATAGGTGTATGTATGTGTATATTTTATTACATTAATTTTTGTTGTTCAATACTTTTGGTGTATAGTAAAAATACAGCTTTTTCTGGTATATCTTTCTAACTACTTATATTGTACTATACCTATTAACTTTCAGCTTTTCTTTCTAATAGGAATGACATGCCAAATAATTTCTCTTAAGTATTATTTTACCTATAGTTCACAGAATGTAATATGCAGCATATTTGTTATGACTCAGTTTAAAATATTTTCAAACTTCTAGTATCATGTCTTCTTTGACCTATGATTTAGAAGTATTTCACATATTTTCTATATTTACAAAAATATGTCCTAGGACTACAATTTTTGCTTATGGATTTCTTAATTCTACTGTGATCAGAGAATGTGCTGCAGATGGTCCTTGAAATTTCACTTGATATTTGTTGTAGCTTGCTTTATGCCCCAATGTACCATCAAATTTTATAAATATTCCATGAGTTCTTGGAGAAAAAGTTGTTTTTAGCCATTGTTGGGTGATGTGTTCTATATATGCTCATCAAATTCAAGCTAAATTGTGTTGTTCTATTGATTACTTGGGAGGAATTTAATGAAAGCCTTTACAATTTTTTTTTTTTTTCCGGTACCAGGGATCGAACTCAGGACCTTGTGCTTGCCAGGCAAGTGCTTATGCCACTGAGCTATACCCCCAGCCCCATACAATGTTAATACAGCTGTCACATCTCCTTTTAATTCTGTCAATTTTTCTTTATACTAACTAAAATTGTGCAATTAAATTCATACAAGTTCAAAATTGTTATATATTAATATTATACATACTGTGAATGAATTACACATTTATCACCTTGTAGGCTTATTTATGCTAAAACAGGTTTTAATAATATTTCTTTCCCAACGTTACTATAACAACTTTCTTTTGACTGACATCTGCCCACTCTGACATTTTCCATACTTTTGGATTTTAATCTCTCTGTATTATATTTCCAATATGTGCCTTATAAATAGCCTGTAGTTAATTTTAAAAATTTAAAATCTATTATCAAATTATTTATCTTTTAATTTAGTTCACATAAATTTACTGGTACATTTGAATTTATGTTTTCTCTGCATAGCCTATTCTATATTCTACTGCTTTCTTGCTTACCAATTTTATGCTTTACTTTTCCTCAGCTACTTGGGAAATTATATTTTTCTATATCTGTGACTTTCATGGCTCCTATAGAAATTTTAACTTGCCCATCAATTTTTTTTTTTTTTTTGCATTCTCCTCATCCTCACTAACAATATGGGCATTTAAACCTCTCTAATTCCAGCCACTCCCTTACAGCTTCTATGCATATATATCTTTAATAACCCACCAGGTATTACTCTTGTGTTATTTCCTATTGATATTTCTTTGGGTTTAGTCATATATTTATCATTTTTAGCAAATTTTTCCTTTATGTCCTTAGACCTGAAGTATATCTTCTATAACTTACTTAATGACAGTCTGTCTCTTAGTCACTGTCTTCTTGCCAGGACACAGTTCTTGACACAATTTGAAGGAGGAGAAACTCATTTGGGCTTAGATTTTTCAGTACACGGTCAGCTGTCTCCAAGGCAGAGACAGGATGGCAGAGTGGTCTAGTGGAGGAAAAGCTGCTCATGTTATGGGGGCCAGGAAGAAAAGAGAAAAGGGAGAAGCCAGAGAGGAAGATATAACCCTCCAGGTTATACCGTCAGTGACCCGCCTCTTCTTCTGGGACCATACCTCCCAATAGCAAGTTAGCTGTATCGTCCCCATGATTCAATCGCCTGCCAAAAGCCCCAACTATGGACTCATGAGGCCTGTGGGAAACCTTCTTAATTGAAATTTTAACAGTCTGCCAGTGGCAGGTTCTTACAATCTTTTCTGTGTCTGAAGATGACCAGATTCTTTTATCTTGGCTTTTGAAGGATAGTATTATTGGGTACACATGTAGGTTAACAATTGTATCCTATCAGAACAATGAAGATATTATTACATGATCTCCTGAATTCTGTTGTTGTTGTTGTTGTTGAAAAGTCAGCTGTTATTCTAAGTGTGCCTGCTTTTTAGATAGTCTACCTTTTTTTTTCTTACTGGTATAAGATTTTCTTTTTGTCTTTTGTACGCTGAAGTTCTACTATACAATATGTCTGAGTGTAGATATCTTCATATTCATCTTGTTTTGGATAGGTTGGCTTCCTAAATTTGGGGATTGGTATTCCATTTAGGAAACTTTTAATCCACTATCTATTCAAATATTGTTTTTTGCTTGGGTTCCTCTTTTTATCATTTCCATTTGGAATTTCGAGATTCTGTATCAAACTCTCTCCCTCTCTCCTACACGTCTCATAGCCTTTTTTTCCTTTTGTTAGATGTCTGATTTTAGATAATTTCTTAAGATCTATTTTTTAACTTACTATACTTGATTGTTTTCATTAAAGATCCTCTCTTGAGGATCCTCTCTGTCATCCTCTCTCCTATTATATATATATATATATATATATATATATATTATATATTATTCAACATTCAACATACTTTATATCCTATGTGTGATTGATTCAACACTCAAACAATTTGCAGATGAAATCTGACTGTCCATTGCTTTTGCAGTGTTTTGTCAGTGTACTTTCTCTCTCTTGTTTCTTTTGTGACCTTTTAAGAACTGAGCTCATCCTTTGAAACTCAAGCTGTCAAAAGTTTTGTGAGCTGGCTAAAGGGGTCTTTCTCCAGAGAGAGAATTTATTTTACTTCATTTTATTTATTTATTTTTTGGATACCAGGAATCAAACTTAGGACTTTGCTCTTGTTGGCAGGTGTTGTGCTGCTGAGCTATATCCCCAACCCTGAGAATTTACTTTTTATACGGAGAAAATAAATTTTTAGAGCCCAGTTTTATAGAAAATGAAGGAAGCCCAGTTTCTAGAAAGTTGAGAAAATGGCAACTTTAGTATTACTAAGTTTAAATGCAATAGAATCATCTGCATCATGAAATACTTGGTCTCTGAGTGTAAAACAAGGGTGAAGTTTTAACCATGACTCAGTAGACATGGTTGTGAATGAAATGGGAAAAACTGCATGGATGTTGTAATACCTTCTAGGGGATGCTCAAAGGACTTCTATCCCTAGAGTAATCACTGTGGTATGTTTATCGACTTATAAACATTGGGATTGAATCTTTTGTCTTTTACAAGTTGCATGACCTTGAGAATATATGTTTTCAGTTTTCTCAAATGAAAACAAATGGAAGTATCATAATAATATCCACTGTTGTAGTGTTTCATGGATGAATAAGTAAAATGCCCAGCACAACTCCAGCACAGAGTGAGCTCTCAAGAACAGTGAAAACAACTCTGACTCTATAAGGGCATTGAATAAGTGGCTCTGGAAAAGCGAGGAATGAAAAACTGTGCTTTTCACTTTCACGCACAATACCAAGGGATAATTGTTTTCATAGATGAGAAAACCGAGGCAGAGATGTTGGCTCATGAAACATTAAAGAAAAACGTGAATGAACTAACAACCACCAGAATGAGGGCAACTGCTTGGGAGATGATGAGCAACTCTGCAGCCCTTCGTGGGGCAGCTGAAAGCAGGTTAACCAGGCCCCATCTTCTGTGCACTCAGTTCTGCCAGCTAACAGGGGGCTGGATCCTGCTTTAAAAGCCACGTTTCCTTGAACTCTAGTGACTCGTCATCTCCAGCAAGCGGGAGGGAAGAGTTGGAAGGGGAAAAGCCAGACAATATTTTATACAGTATTTTAAACCCTGAACACGAAGCCACCCAAAGATATTTTAACATGTATTTGAAAGCCTCGCCTAGCCCCCCCACTCCAGAAGAGTTCCTTTATAATGTAAGGAAGAAAAGTCAGAAATCACCACCACTCTGTGATTGACTCACAAGGGCATTGGAAGCAGAGTTCACAAATCTAAGTCTTTCCCCGTTCCTGGACATTTTCACCCAAAGAACACAAGTGACCAGAGGTGGTGCTGCCCGCTCAGCTGATTCCTGACAGCAGCTCGTGGCGAGGCGTATTGCATTTGGGGGGCAAGCATTTATCCAGGAGCAGTGCTAAAACGAGACAGTAAGGATTCCAGCAGTGAATCAATAACCAGTGGAGGGAGAGCTGGAAAAATGAGGGTGATTATGCAGGCGCTGTCCTCCATGAATACATTAGCCCCCAATGAGCCCATGCATTTTCCCTGCCTGCGAAGCAATTTCTTGAAGTTCCAGTGAATACAGGTGTCGGAAAGTGTTTTCTAAGCTCAGCTTCAGACAGACCACTCCTGCTGTCAGTCCTCAAAGCTGTAGTATTAATCCTGGGGACACGCTGGGTCCTACATAGCACCTGCCAGATCCCATAGGTGTTGTGAGAGGCTCACTCAGTCCACAGGGGCGGAAGTAGAATCATTAGTTGGAACCAGCCAGGTGATATAGGAGGTCTGCTTGGGAGTATAAGCAGGCTGGTACGAGGAGAAAATCTCAGATGAAAGCTATAGACACCAGGAGGTCCTCTTCAAGGACTGGCCAATCTATAGTGTGCGGGTGCCAGGCTGTGAATGATCTCCATGGGGAAGACAGTGGGAACCACCATGGAGCCATGGCACAGTTCAGAGATTGGGCATACCAGGGACACTCCCCGGGTGTGGGAAAGACCCTTCATTGTATCCATCATCACATTCCTGCTGGATACCAGGGCGCCTGACCGACTCACTGAAGAAGGGAGGGGTGTGTTCTGGGTTCATCTCTTCTCTGGCAGGGGTAAGGAGCACACAGCCTAGGACCTGGTCCTGTAGGGTGAGGAACAAAACAGTGCTCCGCACAGAGGCACACACGAGCCTGGGGCAGGATGTCCAGCCACCTCAGAAAAGGGTGTGAGGCAGTAATAGGCCCGGGGCTCTGGCCGGCACTACGTGTGGTCAGAAACCCAGCATGGAGGGAGCCGGGCTGCATTTGGTTGTCTACACTGCATGAGTCTATCTCCCTGGACCTCTCTCTTGACACTGTGAAAAGTTCTATGGACCATTGTAGAGATGGAGTGTACCCAGGTAAGGGGAAGTGACTCTGAAGAGCACTGCTGCCTGCCACCCTTCAATGCCTACTGTCTCGCCTGACACACACCTTTGGCCACCCTGATGGGCTTATGTGGGTTTTAACAAAGAAGCTGTTCCCTTGAGTTGGTGGCTCAAGTCTCCCCTCCCCCACTGCCAGCAAGCAAGTTTCAAAGTTCTCTTCCTCCTGCCAGTTCACAAGACTCCACCCTGGGTCCACTGCCTGTGGCCCCTGTCACATGTATGGACAAGGGTTAAGAATTCAGAATGAGACTGTGACCTTTGACTTACAAAGTCCCCCTTCTTCACCCCCAGGCTCACTAACCCTTGTGCGGGCTGAGTTTACTCTGTCTGTGAGGAGCCCCACTCACCCTGATCCCGAGCTCCACATTCTCGCCCCCATAGACCTCCATGCCTTCGTCTAGCAGGCCAATCTCCTGGAAGTACTGGCGGTCCACGATGAAGCAGCCGATGAGGGCGGGGCTCCTGTGGAGAAGCAGGACACGGGCCAGTGGTGAGCACAGGGCTGTCTCCCCTTGAGGAGTAAGAACTTCCTACCAGTGGACATGCTCTTCCTCTGCCAGAGCCCACATGTGTCTCCTTCTCAGAGTTACCCAGCCATTCCTGGAAGGCTGGTTATTAGGGCAGCAGGTAGATAGCTCCTAATTCCCAGGACCAGCCTCATTCCCAGCAGGGCTTGTGCGTGTTCTAGCCCAGGGAAGTGCTCACCCTGCTCTCTAGACTGACTCTCTGTATCTCTCACTGCTTGACCCTGACCTCTGAGCTGCACAGCCCAACTGTTTCTTCCTGGGCATCCATGCCAACCTGCCCACCCTCTCCAACTGGGGTTCCTCACGCCAACTTCTGTCTGCTTAGAGAGAGTACCTGGGAGCAGGTGGTAAAGGGCTTTGGATAACTTGGAAAATAGTTTGTAGATTTATTTGTAGACAGAGGGGTATTCATGAGGTATGCCAGGTATGCAGGGCCATGGTGTGAACAGATCTGTTTAAAAATTGGGTACTGGGGTACTAAGGAACCAATATGGACATGGGGGGTGGGAAGAAGTTGCTCTCAGAAGACAGCAGCACTCCTGCTGAGAAACTGCTCTTTGCTGTCTGTGGGACACCAGGGGAACAGGGGGCGTGTCTCACAGACCCAAGTGCTTAGGTAGACACCCAGGTTTGGAGTCAGCAGCTTTCTTCCCTGAGGACTGAGTCTCCACAAACACTCAGAAAAAAAAAAAGCAGTAGAGCTCATGGGGCAGCTGCTCTGCTCCCAGCAAATGACTGAATTGTTCTACTGCACAGTGGTACCCTTTCTAGCCCTTGCCTGACGTTGTATCAACCCAGGGCTGAAGGATTTGGGAAGGGGGAGAAAAGGAGAAATGAAGAATCCTTAAGGATGAGAAACTGTCAGTCACATGCAAATGCACCTGCCTTTCAAATTGGAAACTCCTCACTGTAGAGAAAGGGCTATTTTGCAGGCTGTTTTCCTGGAGAGTGGTGGTGAGGGAGGCTGCTCAGTGCACTGGCACTCTGGGGTCACTGCCACTATTGCTTTCAATTCGCCACACTTTACTGTAAAAGGCTGCACTCTCACGGACTGCAGGTGCATGGTCAACCCATGCTCCTAGAGTAAGCTGAGAGCTGGATCTGGTGGAGGACACTGGACTTGGGCCTTTGAGTTGAGCACCATGGTAATAATCCCATTTCTGGCTATGTGTCTCTGAAAAGAGATCCCCCGCTTTTCTGAGCCCCTGAATCCACCGAACATAGGATCAGCTATAACCTCACGTGGGCTCAGTTACATAAGGTAAAGCTACAGAAAACCTCTGGGAAGTAACTGGCACTCAGAAGATTATTTATAATGATGTACTTGCTCATCAAGTAAGCCCAGAGGATCCCTTTGCTAAATACAAGCTGGTCCATCAGAATGGGATCTCAGGTTCTCCTCTGCACTCATGAGTGTCAGACATGACAGGGCACCCTGCAACTGTGTTCCGGAGCATGTGGGAAGGGGTTTGCTTCACCTGATCCACCCAGCTAGGAAAGGAACAGAATCTGGAACACGGACCACCTCAGGAGGTCTATTACTTATTACCCAGGTAGGGCATTAAGTGGATTGATCAGCCTAAAAGTGTTACTGATTTATGCCCTCCATCGTTCCTGAAAGGATTTAAAAATATCTCGTGAAAAAATGTGGAACACATTAAAAAAACGTAAATTTATGCCTGGAAAGATCTAAAAATTACATTAAATTGGGTACCAGGTAGAAGGCATGTGAAAATTAAGGTTCTCTTTCATAGTTCTTAGATTCTTAAATATGGCTCTGACCTTCTTGGCGGCCAAGGTGAAAATGAATACACACAGTCTTAGAAATGAAATGTACAGTTCTTATGTGAAAATACACTGATGGATTCCTTGAGGTGAGCAAGGCTTTCTTTGACAGGCAGTTGATTCGAAAGAAATTTATCATGTGGGTCTTCTTAGTGATCCCTTGGGGACCTAGCAAACAACCATCTCAAAGACATCCCTTTAGAATCCAGTAGAGGGTGTCACCAGGCTCTTTGTATAGCTTATACCATGTGTAGGCAGAATGCTAAAGTACAGCTCCAAAGATAACAGAGCAAGGATACGTAAGATACATTTCTATAAATTACAGTTTCTGCAGGGCTGTTTATCTAGGAACAAAACCAAGAATGTTCTGCCAAAACTTTTTCATAAATGAAATTTCTGTCAATCAAGTTTCTGTTAAAAACCGAGCAATGGAAATTTGAGTTGGAGGTGACATTCTCCAGCAAGATCCTGGAATGAAGCTTTGCCGAACGAGACCAGTTTGATGCATTTAGAGAGGAACAGAACAGAAACAGGTAATAACAATACAGTCTTCTAAATGAATGTCCATTGCATGTGGCGTATTTCTCTTTAATAGTATTTCATCAACTGAAGGGTAGTAATGGGCCATACCAGTTCTGAGCTCAAAAGTAGCCAACTAGAGGGATGATGACAAGCTAGAGTCTGGTTGACCTGAGTCTTAGTCTTGCTCTGCTCATCTTATAAAACAGGGATTACACAATGAGTTATCACTAGGTTATAATAAAGATCCAATGAGACTATGTGTGTCAAAGGCCCTCGTTTATAGGAGGCTTCCAGCAAATATTCAATAACACAAAAGTGCGACATAAACCTCACAGACAATGTAACTGTTATGGTTTGGATATGGTTTAGGATGGGTCACACAAAGGTTCGTGAGCTGAAAGCTCGGTCCTCAGTATAACAACATTCAGAGGTGCTAGGTTTTTAGAGGTAAGGCCTAGTGGAAGGTGATTAGGTCATGGGGCACCAAATCCAGAGGACATTAATGCAGTTCTGGCAGGATCAGATTAGTTCTTGAGAGAGCAGGCGGGCATAAAGCAAGGCACTTAAAATTTGACCCTTTCTGCATGTGGCTGTTTTCTCTCCTGCTCCTGCCACGAGATGCCATTTGCCTTGCTATAATGCATTCAGAAGGCCTCTGTCAGAAGCTGACCAGGGAGGTCACCCAATGTTGGACTTTCACCTTCTAATACTCTGAGCTAAATAAACATTTTTTCTTTTTAAATAAATTATATAGCCTCGGGTATTATGTTACAGCAAACCAAACAGCAGAGGTCACCACAGCAAAGTTAAGCAAGTTCTCTTCCACTCTGGCTTAAGCATGAATATCTTTTTTACTTTGGGCAAGGAAAAATGTGATCTTAGGTAATAAGCACCTACTTTCAATTACATTTTTCATAATCTTTCTTATGCAACACAAAGCAACATCAATTTTAATATCCTCTTGCATTCCAGGAACTGCCTCCTAGGACATCTTCCAGTGCTGTCTGCATGTTTAACAGTCAAAGAGCACAAGCACTCTGTCACCAACACCGACAGAAACAAGGCTGGTGGGGGACAGCTGTGCAGGAGTCCTGACCTACAGAATCAGAGGCTGTACAGGGGAGTAATTGAGGGGTCTAGGAAGACAGCAGAAAAGGCAGGAGGACTTGAGATCTTTGAAATGCAGTTTGATGACAATTTGTTTGATTCCTACTAGAGAAAACTTGAACAGCATCAAGGAACAGAAGTTCTGTGGGTCTGGCCTGGCTTCTCTCTCTCTCTCTCTCTCTCTCTCTCTCTCTCTCTACCTCATTACTTGGTGCTTAGGGCTTACATTCCTCCTTCCAGTCCCTTTGAACCTGCTGCATGGCCATGAATTTCACAACTCTATCATCTCCCACAATGAATAAGTACAGATGCTCAGGTGCAAAGAATTTCCCATTTTCCTACTTGCTATCCATTCCACCCGCATGGTAAGGTAATTTTTCCATTCTAATTATTTTGTAAGTCTTTACCAGAATCCAGACTTCTGGGGATGGGAACCAAATCTTACAGCTGACCCCAGCAGGCATTCCTGAGTGATATGTCCAAATGAGGAACTCTGAGGCTGTGAGTGGATTCTGGGTACCATGTTGCTTCCTTTAAAAAGCGCTTGGAGGCTGGGCCAGTGACTGAAGATCACACTGAATTCTTACCTTTCCTCCACCCTGCCCTCCCTGGAGTTCGGAGAATAAGTTCTAGGAAAGGAGGGATACCCTTTGTGGAGGCCAAGACCAAGAAACCCAAGGTCAAGAACGCTGTACCTGATTGGGGCAGTGGAGTTCTCCAGCTTCCACCAGGCCTTGGGGGGATTTAAGTAGCGGCACCACAGCTCCCAGTCAAAGCCCTGGGCAGCCAGAGGGTACTCTTCTATCTCAAAGTTGTCATATTTAATGTTATCAAAGGATGGTGAGATGATCCGTTTCCGGTTCTCCTTTATGCGGGTGAGCACAGGTTCAGCCCTGTGCAGGAGGGAAGGAGAGAGAGGTTGACTGCTTCCAAGGGGACAACAAGCAGATTGGCATTTCCTCAAGGTCCACTTCCAGCAGAAGGAGGAAAGAGCACCTGGTCATTGCCAAAGAGAGGCACACTGCCTCCCACTTCTGGAGGACTTCTGGGTTGGCAGGTAACCTGACCACTCACTCAGCACGTCCAGAGCTGTGCTAAGTGACCCTGGTCAGGCCTGTCTGCTCACTCTTTCTCCTTATACAACAAAAAATCAACATATAAGGACAGAAAAAACCGAAGGAAGAGATTTGAGGCTCCGAGGGAGGTTTTCAGCCTAGGATCTGATTTTGCTAAAATTCAGTGTATCAACCTAGAGGAAACAGCATGGTGGCAGAGCGCATTCCCAAATATCTGAGGAGAGGAGGTACATCCAGGGCTCCCCAGGGAGCCAGGAGGTCCCTTTGGGCACCATGGGAGTAAAGTGTTTGCAGACAGGAATGAGAAACTTCTCATTAATAATACATTTGCTGCATAATTGTTTATTCAAATCAGCTTGAAATAATAAGTGTCCCTCTCCCTGGCCATAAATCCAGTGAAAATGCCTTTTAAATAGTCACAAATGGCAAGCCGGGACTTCAGCTATAAAAAATGGCTGCATGGCTGCCTTAATTTGGGCCGGTTATGCTGGAATCCAACTCTGCCTATGTGTGCGCCCTGCTGCCCTGTAACTCTTCCTGCCAAAGTGCCCTCCTCACCCAGCTCCTCCGAGGCAGAGGCTGGCACCATGGAGCCAGGAGGGAGCAGAGCCCATGGCCATGAGACACACAGGAAGAAAAGGGTGGGGAGCTATTTGTCCTGGCTGCACAGTCATCCCCAGCACCTGTGTCTCTTATGACCAGGCAAAGCGACACACACAGGGTGGCACCATACCCTGGGCCTGCAGAGACATCATTGTCATGTGCCTTATCACTTCTTAGTGGCAGCCACGAGGCCTCTGTCAATTCATTTGTTCCACTCAGCCCTAGCAGCCCTGACCAGAGAGAAAAGGAAGATTTGCTGAGACTCGTTTCTCTAGTAGGGAGAGTCTGAGATTATGTGCTAACTCTGATCTGGCATTTCCATGAGCCCAGGCAAGATCAAGTCACCACCAGAGAAGGCGAGACACCTGAATCACATCCTTCCCTGCTCTGCCATCCCAGCCACTGGAGCTCTGTCCTTAGCTTGCAGAATCCCTCTGCTTTGGGACTTCCTGGTCTCACCTTCCGGAAGACCATGTGCCCGATGTAACAAACCCTTAGGTGCTCCGTGTTGACCTATCCATCTCCAGCCCTCGAGTCCTATTGCTTGGGTCCCTCATTCCCACATCTCACCTGTCCCTAGAATTCTCTCCTAACATGCTTTATGCCCCCAAGCCAAAGCCCCCGGACCTCAATGGGACCCCTCCTGCCCCTCTCCCCAGACACTTACCAGCCCACATTGAACTCCACGTGGGCATCGAAGAGTGCCACCACAGAGGCAGTGGCAGCCCGCCAGCCACTGACCCTGGAGCGGATGAGGCCTTCCTGCTTGCTGTGGCGCACGACTTTGATGAAGCCCGGCTTCTGGCTGTTCACCTTGTCCACATACTCTGTCAACTTCTCCTTCAGCTCCTCTGTCAGGGAAAAAGATGCAGCCTCAGCATAGAAAAGAGCAGGGGACAGAGGGGCCAATCACCATTTTTATGTGAGCTGACCCTCCAAGAGAGGCTTGAGAACCCACCCCACTCTCTGGGTCTTCTTGGGTTCCTAGGAAGCCAGCAGAGCAAAGCTTCAAAATGAAAAAACAAAGAGGAAAATGACCTTCATCTTTCTAGCTGGTGGATGGCATGAGCAGGTGCCACTGGGTTGCTGCCTGCTGTCACTGAATCTGGATCACCTCATAGTGCCTTGGCTTTATCTTAACTGTCAGGGCCCTTAGTAGCAGCACTGAACCCTCAGAATGTGACGTGGCTGTGTTCATCACGACAGCTTGAAGGAGGGCCTAGGACAATTCAGAGTTGGTTAGGCAGAATTTTAAAGGTTGTTTTGAAGAAATGACTCAATCATCTACCCCAGGAGACCATAAGGAATATGCTGAAGTCCCATGTGTGTGTGTGTGTGTGTGTGTGTGTGTGTGTGTGTGTGAGACTAGGGATTCAATTTATAGTGCACTGAGCTATATAAGACAGGGCCTCTCTAAATCATTAAATTGTCCTGTCCAGGCTGGTCTCAGATTTATAACTCTCCTGCCTCAGCTTCCCAAAATGTTGAGATTACAGGCATATACTACCATACTTGGTTCAAGTCTGTTATTAATGGGGCCACTTCAATGACTTCATGTTCTTACTTCTTCTGATCTTCAAATGCCAGGACCCTTGGCTTCCACTCATTAATCAGGTGGACTTATTGTAGGGCCACAGAGAACAGATCAAGGACCTCTTCTACAGAATCACCCTTTAGCGTTGAGGACCCTCTCTAAGTCCTTCTTAAGGACGTCTCTAGGTCAAACATCTTTCGTTACCACTTATATCTGCTTGTATCTCATGATTTCAAACATTTTTATCAACATAACCTCTCGGACAGTCAGCTTAATATGTTTGATGTAAACCGTACTACACAGAAGAGAGGAACTTCCTTAATCTAGAATCTATGCTCTTAACAATATAGTCTAAGGCCCCTTCAGCTCTGTTTTCTTTTCACTCACATGAAGCTTGCTGGAAACATAGAAGTTCTTTTTACATGGTGCCACTAAGTCAGGCCTTCTTCCCATGTGTTCCTGGATGCACATGGATGTGGGCACATGTGTGTGTACATGTACATGTGCACTCCGTGAGCCAAAATGTAGGTGCTGACATTCATTCTTACTGAGCTCAATCTTTGTAAAAATTCATGTCATTCTTCTGGAGGTCAAAATGTTCTTGTCCCCTGGTTCTGTCAGTCAACTTCTTTGTTATCTAATCCTTTCAGATCTCCAGCTTCTGCAAAGTGATGAACGTATGGTCTTTGTTGTCATTCAAGTCATTCTTTTAAACAGTGTGATCTTTGTCCTGTGTAAGGGCCAGGTGTTCTCATTCCAACTGGGAGAAAACTCGGCTGACTTCCGGGCATGCTGTGTATCTCACATCATCCTATATGAAAATGACCTTGTAGTCTCCAGTAGCCCCTGTCTCACAAGAATCTGGGCTGGAAAACCACACAACTCAACATGCTCCACGTGCCCAAATCTTCATGCATGGTCATCAGAAGGCTCCCTAAGGCGCTGACTGCGTCATCACTTCAAAGATTCATCCCTCTTATATTCACCTTGAAATTCTAAATAGAGTGGGTACAGCCTGGTAGTTGGGCTCTTGCTGGTGGCAGTGGAGTGGCAAGTGCATGGAGCTTGGAGCAGGGACTAGGCTGGCGCCAAATGCCCCTGACAAGGAGCCCTTCCCTCCCCACCCCAGGAGACTACTCCTGCCTCCCTTCTCCCTCCTCACCCTTCATGCGAGATTGCTGCCCACTGGGAGAGGGGTCACAGTTTCTAAAGTATCAGTGAGAGCACGTGGGCCTCCCTGAACCCTCATCCTTGGGTGGCCACCTCGCACACTGAGTCTGGCTGGACCTGTGTCCCACAGGACTCAGCAGGAGGGGTGCTGTGCAAGCTCTAGACCTTGGGATGCTTGGAACCTTTTGTCTTCACTTGCTGGCTGCCCCAAGCAGGGAAGCCTGAGCCAGCCTCCTTGAAGAGGTGAGACCCAGGAGTGGCCAGTGATTTAGACCACTAACTGATACCTAGGAGAGCCCCTGCTGATACCGTGACACCACATAGAACAGAGACTTAGTGGATGAGCTACTCAGATATCCCAGCCCTTACTGCAGGATTCTGTGGCCATGAATGGTTGCCATTCCAAGCCACTGACTTCTGGGATGGGTGGTTGTATACAACACTGTCTGTGGTTCTGGTATGATGCTGGGGTTTAAAAGGGCTTGTGTGCAGCAAATTAAGTTGTACACAGAAGAGCCAACTTTGAAGCAAGATATGAAAGGTTTAGCTGCTGGTAAAGTCGCTACTCTTTGTACCTCTAGCTTCTGCTAACAATGACCTAGAATGAAGGTTTCATTTTTGGCCAGCAAATAGGAAAGTGTGCTACTTGATTAAAAGAGGGATTCCCTTAGCTCTGACCAATAATTGCTAGAGAGAGAGAGAGAGAGACAGAGAGAGAGATGCTGGCTCAGTCTTTGCAAAGTATCTGTGCCTAATTAGGTTTTCATATTTTCCTTCAACCTTTGTAAATTGCCAAAATAGGAAGATCTGTCTCAAAAGCATTTCTGCATTTGCAGAAAACCTATTTTTTAAGACATGGCCTGATATCTATCTATCTGTCTATCTATCTCGTATATTTAAAATACCTCTTGGAATTAGGTCCAAAAGTAAAGACCTTGTCTTTACATCATAAGCACATAACTGGTCATAGTTATCTTCTTGCTAAGGAAGGCTGTGAGGAATCTCAAAGACAAACGTAAAGACTAATCACAAGCATTCAATAAACGTTTTTGTTCCCCTGTGCTAAGCATTTGATTTTCAACATCTGATTTAAACGACTAATTGTCTTTTACTTTTTTTCCCTATGTAAGTTGCCTTTAATTATTTTTATATAAATAATGTTTAATAAAGTATCACAGAAGGGCAGGACAGGAGCATAACGGTGGCAAGAGTGTGAGCTCCAGTCTGGCTGTGTCAGAGTGATGGGAAGGGAGGAGGTACGGTCTGCTCTTTGTAATTGTGCCAGATTTAGAGTCAGCTATGACAGCCAGTGTCGACAAAGAAACACAATTTTCACCCTGCATGGGGCCTAGTATCCTCCTGCTCCTGTTAGCTCCTCCAGGCCACTCCTGCTGTTCACAAATCCCTGCTCTGCTAACACTGAGAGACCTCTGCAAGGCAGTGCTCCCAGAAGCAGTGCTGATGAGACACCTTGCCTCTGGGGAGGATTCGGGCCCTGCCTCCACATCCCTAAGTAAACCGACCCCTGGGACCAGCTGAATGCAGGGTGGGGCTCAAGGAATGGAGAGCTCACCGATCTGGTCAAACAGAGCCCTTCCCCGCCTAGCCAAGCCCTGTACTGCTCCTCTGCGAAGCAGTAACTCCACTGCCCAAAGACAGCAGCATCAAGCTGAGCAGGAGGGGCTGGCATGTGTGCTCTTAACCTGATTTAAACACTTAATGGGACACTCTGATCTCCTGTATAAAGGAAACTAAAGGATTAAGAGTTGGTGCCCGAGGGGGCTCTGTGTTTTGGAAGGCAGCTGCGTTTTGCAAAACACCCTGCCCAGCCTCACTGTGGAAAGCCAGACCAGCACTTTGCCTTTCCTTGTTGGAGTGAAGAAGGAAGCCAGGCACGGGTTCCTTTGTTCATTCATTGAGTTACAAACACTGAGCTCTTGCAGTGTACCAGGTACTGATCCAGCAGCTGTGGCTACAGCTGTGAACCAGACAGTCTGTAACTTACCAAGTGTTTGTGTCCCCCCAAATGCATGTTCTGCCACCCTAACCTCCACTGTGGTGGCATCATGGGGCGGGGCCTGTGGGAGATAATTAGTCCTCAGTCTTGTTGGTGCTGCTGTAACAGATCGCACACACTGCGTAATTTCTAAAGAACAGAGATGTTTGTCCTTGTAATTCTAGACTCTGGGGAAGCCAAGATGAAGGTGCCAGCATCTGGAGACTGGTGAGGGCCTTCTTGCTGCTGTCCTCTCCTGGCAGGAGATGAAAGGGCAGGTTGGTTGAATACTGTGTGAATCCTCCTTTCTAAGGGCCTTGATCCCATTCATAAGACAGCAACCCTAATGGCCTCATCACCTCTGAAAGGCCTGGCTCTTACACTATCACATTAGCCACATCTGAATTTTGGAGGAGACACCTTCAAGCCATGGAGGCTCTCATAAATGGGATTAAAGCTCTTATAAAAGAGATCCCAGAGAAAGGGTCCTCTTTCCACCATGTGAGGATTTAAGAAGAAATGGGTCATCTGCAACCTGGAAGAGGGCCCTCACCAGAGCCCACCTTGATCTCAGATTTCCGGCTCCAGAACAGTGAGAAATGAGTATGTCTAGTGGTTATAAGCCACCCAGCCTACAGTATTCTGCTACAGTGGCCCCAACTGACTAAGACAGAGTCCTCAAGGAAATTTTCTTCTAGATGTTAGAAAAGCATGTTGTAGTAGTGGGAGAGCAAATAGGAAGTACACGGCATCCAGATCTACAGGAATAATCCTCCATCAATTAGGGATAGAAGTTGTGGGGTGAATACCCTGTGCCAGAGTTGAATCACATCCTCCAAAATTCATATGTGGAACTCCTAATTCCAGTATCACAGAATGTTATCTGCTTGGAAATAATTGTAGATCTAATTAGTCAATGTGAAATGTATGAGGCAGTGGTGGGATACCCCAAAATATCTGGTGTTCCACATGCAAGGGAGAGTTGGATACAGATATGCACAGAGAGACGACACCAGGTAAAGACGAAGGCTGAAATGGGGGTGATGCTTCCTATACACCAAAGAACAATGCAGATGGCAGCAAGCAGCATAAGTAGGAGGGGTTGGAAGCAGATTCTGCCTCAAAGTCCTGCTATCTTGATTCTAGACTCCCAGCCTCCAGCACTGTGAGGCTCTGTCTGTTCTGTAAGCTGCCCAGGCAACAAAGGCATCCACCTTCCTCAGGTCTCATCTGGGAGGAGGCTGAGGCAGGTTCTGCAAGTTTCCTGGTGGAGGTGGTTCCCAGGAGCACAGAGCCATTAATGCCCCTGGGATCAGCTTTCTTTTTGCTTCCTCTTGGCTTCATGGGCTCACTACTGTTTCCTGGGGTCACTACTGTTTCCTGGGGTCATCTACCAGATAAGTGACTTGCCCTTAAGTCCTGCCTCAGGCTCTGCTTCTGGCAGAACCAAACTAAGACAGTATGATGTCCTGGAATAGTCTAAACACTTTGTATGTGTTATGGTTGATACATTGTGTCAACTTGGGGAATCTAGAGGTTTAGTTGAGTGACTCAGGAGGAAGCTGGGATGCTTCCTTTGTAAACATCCTGAGCCTGTGGAAGAGGAGGGCATGGAGATTGTGTGAGAGTTTCACGACCCCTGGGTGGGGTAAGTTGTTTACAATGTAGGGAAGAAAAGGAGGCTGCTTGCAACCATTCCTCCCTTTTGCTTGCGGCTTTTGCTGTGCTCTGCTGCCGGGAACAGTTTGCTCTCTGCCATGTGCCATTTTGCCTCAGAACCAGCCAAGTAAGGACTGAAACCTCCACAAACTGTAAGCTAAATAAACCTTTCCTTCCTTCAATTTGGGCGTTGGGTATTTTGTCTCAGCAACAAGAGAAAAGTAACCAAGACAGTATGGTATTGTATATTATCTCAGTTAATCTTTTAAACAACCCTGTGCTATAGCTACTGTGATCATCATTTCATTTTGAACACAAGGAAGTAAAAGCACAATGTGACTCATTTAGTAAGTGGTGAAGACAGGATTTAAACCCAAGGATTCTGTCTCCAGAGCCCATACTGTTCACTTCTAGAATCCAAAACACTCACCTGTATAGGAACTAGCTCATTAAAAACACAGGTTCTGGGGTATTACCTCATGGAGAGTGGGATTAGGTAGATCTTGGGTGGAACCAGAGAATGTGAATTTTACACAAACTCCCTATTATATTCTGACAGGAAGCCAAGCTTGGTTGCATTGAATGGAAAAAGGAGCTTTCTCTGGAATATGCATGGTTTCAGCCCTTAAGAGGAAGAATAAGACTCACTCTGAAAAAGGTTCTTCATCATCTGCCCAGATGGTTTTTCTTATCATTATCCCAAATCCTTTGATTCCATTTTCTGCAAATCCTTTATTTTCTAGCTGCTTTTCTTTTCTTTACATGCCTATCATGTCAGGAAGCTTTCTGTTGCTGTGACAAAATACCTGAGAAAATTCGTTTAAAAGCATAAAGGTAATTCTGGCTCATGGTTTCAGAGATTTTAGTCCATGGTTAATTCAGTGCATTGTAGGTCAGTAGCAAGATAGCACACCATGGCCTGGTGAAGCAAAGCTACTTACCTCATGGCAGCTGGGAAGCAAAGGGGTCGGGGTGGGCCAGAATCCTAATATCCTCTTTAAATACCCTGTGATCCAACTTCCTCCCACTAGGCTCCCCCCTGCTAGAAAGTCCAGCACCTCCTAACACTGCCACAGACTAATGACCAAGCCTTTAGCATATGGATCTTTGGGGACATTTACGATCTGAACTACCACAGTTATCTTTGGGTCCGTCCCCTGTAGATGTTTTCGATTACCCTCTAGTTTCCTAGATGTCTCATGCACAGGCCACTGCTCTTTATCCTTTGGTCACTTCACCTCACTAGGTCAGTGCTGTTCCCAAAGCCCAGCCCGAATTAACTCTTGATCACCCCTCCCTCCGGCTCCCTGGGAGAAGATGATGGACACCTTACCCACCCCCACTGAGAAGTGCTAATAGTTGCTGGTTTCCAATAGCACTAATTTAAAGATTAAAAGCACAGCACGTTTCCGTTTATTCCTTTAAGAGCAAATAGTAGCTGAACTTCCTCAGATCAAAAGATTAACTGTCTTTCCTCTAAAGCCATTTAGGGCCATTGAAACACAAATACTCTGTCAACATACTTTAAAAGAGAGATTATTCCTAAAGATGCAATAGTTGTCAAACCTAGATGATCATTCACAGCACATGGGCAGCCAAAGAAGACAAGAGAGACGCCACTTGTCCCCACCCTCCATGATTATCTAGAGGGAGGCTCGGACCCAAGGGTCTGTGCTGAGGCAGAGGGCCGCTGGGAGCCCAGAACAGCCCAGCCTGAGCCCAAGCCCCAGGGCAGCCTTGCTTTGTGCCTCCTGTCTCTGTAAGCTCACTCTAGACAAGCTCAAACCCTAGGCAGTTTACAAATGCCTTCCCCGGGTTCATCCTGCCATCTGCTACACTTGGTACTGCCCAGCTTCTTTAATAGCCATACTTCTTCAAAGTCAATTGATGCTGCAGGAGATTTGGAGTGGTTTTAAATAGTTCCCCTTGCTCAGAAGGCCTGACCTGGCCATTTACAGTAAGGACTTAGGGGAAGGCTCTGTCAAGGAGCCCCGCAAATGGCCATGAAGTGTGGCTATAAGACCTAGGCATTCAGTGTCACAGTCTTTCTGGGAAGCTGCATGAATTCATTCTCATCAAGTTATATAAAGTCCCAGAATTACCACCATATAGCTCTGCCATGTGTTTCTTGGTCTTCTTTTTGCTATCTCGGTGGGCATTATGACCACCCAAACCTACTATGATCAGGTATTCCAAACTTAGTGGGACCCCCAAAGCCAAGTCCTCAGCACTCACTGACACCTCCTGTGCTGCAAAATGATTTATTCTCAACAAGATGGTTGGGGATGAGGATGGTTTGGGCAAAGGATGTGAAAATGATCCTTGGCAGATAGGAACAATGTAATGGAGTCTAGTCAAAGTCTTTCTGTCTGTCTGTCTGTCTTTCTCTCTCTGTGTCTGTCTGTGTTTCTCTGTGTATCTGTCTGTCTCTGTTTCACTAAAACAGCATAGCTCTCTCTCTCTCTCTCTCTCTCTCTCACACACACACACAGACACACACACACACGCACACGCACACACCTTGCTTTCTAACATTTGCCCATACCTATGGTACACGTCCTGTTACCACCACTGCCAGTTTCTGGCTGCTAACCTGGTGCCACTGACTGAGCTGGGAAGAGCTGTGCAATGTTGCAAAGTGTGCAGGATCTATTGGCTTACGATGGTCTGAGTCACTCCAGAACAGATTTAATGTCCAGGGCAGGTCTGAGGGCAGTTCCCCACTTTCCATGTAACAGGCACTGTGCTCAGCACTTTACACCAATCCATCCAGCCTCTCTCCATTCATTCAGCAGTGATATGTGATGTACATACGAAGTGCCATGCACTTCAAGATCACAGCTAATGCTCATTTACCTAGTGCCACCCTGCATCAAGGACTAAACCTAGTTCCTCTATTACTCACTCAAGGCTCTTAAACAACCCTAATACTACTCAGAGTAGGGAATGTTATTATCCCCGTTCCACAGACTAAGCAATCCTCAGGGCACTACTCACTATCATGGCACTAGAAGCAAACCCAGGTAATGGCTTCAGAGACCATTATTGTCTTCAAATGACAAAGGAGAAAAGGATCAAGGATCAGATACACCAAGTACCATAGTCAGAATGATACAGCAAGGGAGGAAGGTTCAAGGATTCCCCAGATCTGCCACACTCCGAGGACTGCTCTTTTTCTCTCTGCCACAGCCTTCTCGCGGAGCCACATGTCTCAAGCCTTACCTGTGGCTCTTCCTGGAACCAGGCCTCTGTGGCCCTCTACTTATCCACCCTGAGTGATTCAGCAAATGAAAACCAGAGTAATGAACTAATAGAAATCAGTTGTCTTCACTGATTTAATCACCTTGGAGGAGGGCCAGCTCGCCTGTGCACTCCCCGGGGCTGAGAAGAGGAAACCCCATCAAGCAAAGGTAGGGCAATGGCCCAGACACTGAGAAGTTACTTAAAGGACTAAATGACTTCTGCTCCTCCTGTGGTTTTTAGGAGAAACCACAGGATTTATTAACAGTGCCCTGATAGGCGACTGATGCCAGACATATTCAAAAAGAAGCAGACACTGCTCTAGCCCAGGCTCCGCAAGCTCACAAACACAGAGTAGGACCTTCTCCACGAGCTGCCTGGGGTACAGGAGCAGAACTCAGAGCCAGAACTTGGGGCCTGGTGATGCTGGCACACAGCACCTGACAGCAGGTTACACCCAAGCAGGGAGCAGCTAAGTGGGTGCCCCAGAATTCAAAGAGGATTCAAGGAGATCCAGGCCCTCCTACCCCTGTATGAGGCACTTGTAAAGATTCAGTTACCCTTTGAGGTAAAATCACAGGCCAACTTGAATTTGGTGCTGACTTCTATTTTTATGCAAGGCTTGGTGAGGTTAGAGCGTGACCCAGCTCAGAAACTTGAATGTAAAATCTCATAACTGAGAGCCCGTTTATGACTGAGTCCCAAACTTGAAGATTCTGAGATTTCTAGTCTTTGATTATCAGATACCAACACAGACACTAACTCTCATAATTCTGAGATCCTTAGTCTAAGCATCTGTAAATGCTAGATTAATGGCTGCATGCTGTGTACATCTTGTCTCTCAAACCTCCAGATTCTGCCATTGTTTGTGGTTTACAAATCAAAGGTCCTGGGCCCTGCTTACCCTAACCTTCTGTGCAAGACTCTATGCTCATGATCCTAAACACACCAAGGATACTTGTGCCTCAGTGCCTTTGCACTAAATGTTCCCTTTTTTATTTTTCTGGTGGAACTGGCAATTGAACTCAGGACCTTGTGCTTGCTAGGCAGGCGCTAGGGTGGTGAGCTATATCCCCAACCTATGGTCTCTCTTCTTGTTTCACCTGACCCAGTTCAGAATCTTTAGGTAGTCTCTCATCTGCAGCTGTCTCTAGTAGGAGGAAGGCTGAAAGGAGGGAGGGGACTGCTTTCTCCCTGGAACACAGACACAGGGGGCTTGAAACACATACTCTAGGCCACTAATAAGGAGCAGCTTGAGGCCCTGAGCCCCAGTCTCAACACTGCAACGTCCAGCATTCTCAGGGGAAAGAGTTAAGGCTGTCATAGGCTGTAAGTCAGCGCTGCACTTCTGCTCGGGCTGTGATCAGTGGCCTCCAGCAGGCTGACTCACGGCGCAGGGGACCCAGTGGCTTTACACACTGATTTACACCCAGAGTGAGCGAAGTGCTCAGCAGACATGGTGGTGTGATATCCTTTTCCTTGGCTCACAGGGCACCTCCAGGCAATCTATTCTCAGACAGAAGCATCCGCGAAGGGGCAGGTGGCAAGGCAGGGCCCAAGCGTTCTGCTCGCAGCCCTTCTGTTTTCATTTCTTTATGGAAAGATGCTGAGCTTAGTTTAATGGAAGGAAACAGAGGCTCAGCACTCACTGGTGCTTCCCTGGGTGCCCAGCTAACAATGGCAAAGCTCACTGCCTGTCCCAGGGGCCAGCACTTCCCATCTTCCTCCTGGAGGTCCCTTCTGCTCATTGCTAGGAAGTCACCTGCTTGGTCCCCTTAGGGTCAGTTAAGAAACAGTGGAGGCTGTCACCTTTCTCAAGTGCCCTCCTACCACACCCTGGGATTGCTGCTGCATCTTTCACTTTCCTGGGACCAGGTGAAGCCAAGCAAGTCACACACCCTCAGCCCACACCCGCGTTGTGTCAGCCCCAATGTCTAGGAGATTTGGGGACTCACCAAAATGACTCGGGTCTTTATGTCCTCACCCAGGTGCATAAAGAAGGTGATGTTAGAATCCTCACTTTATAGTTGAGAAAACAGACCCCACTTCCCCAGTGTCACCACACTGATCCAAATCCCATCTATCTACCTGCGAGTCCAGCACCAGCATCTAGTCTGGGACATGGACTTCTCATGGGGTCTGGATATCCTGGGAGAGTTCTTTCGCTGGCTGAGCAGTCGCGAATTGAGCAGATATCACAGAGCTTCCCTCCTCTTCCCCCCCAGCCTGAGCCAAGGCACTGAGCAGACCTGGAGTCAGGGTCTCCTCACTGTCCCCAGTGACCAGTGCAAAGCTTTTCTGCGCTCTAGGTCCTGGTGGAGGCTTAAATCCAGGCCTGGGCTCCCGGCCACAGAGCTGCTTGGTGAAATTTACTAATTGCTTGAACCTAGTTAGGTCAACACTGTATCCCAGCTATAGAAAAACGCATGTGGGGAGCACTTTTTGTTTATCTGTTTAATGTTAGAGTCCAGGCTAAGAAGATCTTTGCCAGCATCTGAACCTGAACTACCAGCATGAACTTCTTGGCTCTCTCCGCATGCTCCTCTTGCTTCCTTTAAGGTACCCAAAGGCAGAGGCCTGGACCCTTGAGGTGCTGTCAGAATGCCAGACATAGGCGGCTGGTGCAGGCTTAGCCACTGATGCCTGGTTACTCAGCTAGGTGGCGTGAATGCCCTCATGAGAAGCTGCCCTATGAAGTCTGCAACTTTTGCAGCCAGCACACTGCCAGCGCATCTTTTTGCCAGGTCTTTCAGCATCACTGATTTTTTCTAGACCCTTATATTTCGAGAACACACATGGTCTTATCCCTCTTGGGAGATTTGTTTTAGAAAACCCAGGAAATATTACTTCCCTGATAGACATGCCCCCTGATATTGGACATATTGCTCCTTCTCACTGCAGGTCCCCTTTGCATTCCTTTCACTCTTCTGTTCACCAAGCACTCGGCCTGCCGCAGGCCTCGTGCTAAATGCTGGGGATGGGAAGTAAGTCAGAGCCCTCCTCTGAAGATGCTCACAGTGTAGTGGGAGGAAATAATTAAACCGATAATTTTAGTGCACGGAAATATATTCTTTAAGTGGCTGTCACAAGGTGCTGTGAAAATGTAGCGCAGGAAGGGATAACCCTACAGAGGGATCAGGGAGGTTTCACAGAATGATTTGAATTTGTCTTAAGGGGGTAAATGAGGGAGCTTTGCTAGGGAGGTTGAGAAGGCATAAAGAACCGGGTCAGGTAGAAAAGCACAGAAGCATAAAGGCAGGAAGGGGGGATAAGTGTGCACGAACACGGTTGGGAAGTGGTAAGAGGTGCCACCGTGTGAGGGCTATGGCTGAGCATGAGGAATAGATTAAGTGAGGGAAAAGGAGATTGAGTCAATAAGTGGTGGGGGGATTATGAAGACTCTTGAAAGATGGGCCAAGAAGTATTAGGAGATCTTAAGGAAGGTTTTATTTGGGTTCTTCACATACAAGACTCTGGGAGACAAGCTGAAATGTCAGGACTTTTCATCAGTTTGATAATTTAAAAATCTATTGTAGCAGCAGAAGGAACTGCCCCATTCCAGAATCCCAATGATGGAAGTTTGGGTTTTACTGTTTTCTACTCCCAAAGGGCACAAGGCCTGGGCTCCTCACTGAGCTCCAATCATCTGTCGAGACTACACTAAGTTGCTAAGAAGAGTGTGGCACTGCTGCTTAAGACAGCATCTAGACAGGGAAAGGCTGGCTCTGGTGCCCTGCCAGGGTTCTTGAGGCACCTCCTGATCACATCCTGCCACTGTGATGAGTTCCTCCCCTCCCATGAACATAATGAGTAAGACCAGCCAGGTCTGATAGAAACAACTCACAGGTCACTCAAGGGCAAGGCCATCCTGGCCCTGAAGCAGGAACAGACAAGGTACCCAGAGACCTGGTTGAAGGAGAATCAGGGTCTCCAGCTTCAAAAAGCAGGCTTCTTGTCACCTTTCCTGAATCGCTCACTAAGCAGAAGTGTGGAGGACATAGGACCAGGCTAGCCCCCTCGGTAAGGTTCAGCCCCCACCTATTAACCTGAGCCTGGTTCCACAGTTAGAGTGCTGGATGTGGCTGGGGTCCTAGTGTCCCCAGGGCAGAACTGCAAAGCTAGCTGCCAGAGAGAGCTAGAGGTAAAAGCCTGGTGAAATGAGTGGGTCTAACTAGAAGCAGAGGCCACAGTTCCACAGGAAGCAGAAGGAAGGGAAGGACACACAGGAATGAGCCTGTCTTCGTGTGGAGTCTGGCAGAGTCTGAGCCAGGTGCTTCATGTGTACTATCTCTTTCAGGCTCCACAGTGATCTCAGGACATGGGGAAACTGTGACCCAGAGACTGTAAAGAAGATGAGGAGGCAACTTCAGGAACATTTAGTGGGATGTGTGGCCAAGACATGTGGACATCATACCTGAGGGGAAAGAGGATGAACCTAAAAACTATCACCCTGCAGAGTAGAGGGGAAGACAAAAAGACAGGGGAGAAGGAAGCAGGCAGGGAGGAGCAGCAGAAAGGACATCAGGAGGTGTTGTACTCAGGGTTTGCAAGGGAAACAAGTTAATACAGGACCATAATATACAGGATTATTTTATAATAGTCACCCAAAGAGTCAAGTTCAAAAGAGTGCAGGCAATCTGTCTACACACGAAAGACCCAAAGAATCCAACTGAGAGCCTGGATCCCATGGCAATGTTCTGCATGAGTCCAGCTGAAGACTTAGAGCCCATAACAATGCCTCATGCAATTCTGTTTCATGGATCTGTGCTGGTGAGGCCCAAAGGTCAGTGGTGGAAGCTAAGAAGTCTGTGCCAGTGGGATGAAAGATCTGTGCTAGCAGGCTGAGGGATCTGCACTGGAGCCAGGAAGCGATGGTCAAAGTAAGGACCAGAGCTCCCCCAAAAAGTACCACAACCATCCTCAGTGACAGAGAGGTCCCAAGCTCCTCCAGTGGTGAGAACAGCCAAGTTTATATCAGTAAAGCCAGCACAAGCTTCTCCAGGAGACTGAACAGTGCACCACCCTCCCCTCTGGAGCCAGGAAGCGATGCTCAGAGTAAGGGCCAGAGCTCCCCCAGAGCGAACCACAGCTATTCCCAGCGATAACAAGGTCCTGAGCTCCTCTGTTGATGAGAACAGCCAAGTTCATATCAGGAAAGCCAGCATCTCAAGATCCTCCAGGAGAACCAACAGCACCCAGGAGAAAGAACAGATCCCTAACAGCACCTTTCCAGTTCTCATTTTTATGTTGTTGGCAACAAGACTCAAGTGGACCTCTCACACCCATCACCACACTAGCTCAGTTCATCTGGGTATTAGGAATTGACCACCAATTGCCAATCCACCATAGGTGGCTCCACTGATGGGAGAAATGGGACCAATTCTGGGTGAAGGAACCAATTCTGGTGTGAATGAGGGACAGAATATTCTAAAACACTGGGGAATGGGAGAGAAATGCTAGGCCTTCTGTGGGGCCCACTCATTGTCATAAGCAGATATGTGTGTCACCCTGCTCCAAAGCGACCCCCAGCATGGTGCAGCAAGGAGAGAAGTTGGATACTGCTGTGGTAACATTGTCAGGTCAGTGGGGGTGGGGCTCCTACCCAGCCACAAATCACTCACTCCCTGCAAACTGTTGATCTGTGCAAGGCTGGACAACTTAACATTCCAAGTCTTCAGCATCTAGGCAGGAAACTGAAGGATTCAGATAGCAGAACAGCTTTCTTCCCATTTTCTCTGAAAGAACAAAGAGCAGGTAAGATCCCAGCTGGGATGGTGGGTGGTGTTCCCCAGGAGGGTTTGGCTTTCCTGATTCTGGCCTGGGAACCATAAAGCTGCAGCAAGAAGGGCAACAATTCAAGAAGACAGGCAGAGGGAGTTTGCTGAGAGATTAAGTGAAGCCATCAACAGGGGGAGAAGGACTACATGGACTGGTTACCATGGAGAGCAGCGGGGATGATGGAGAAGGAATTCACATGTGGGAGTGACCTAGGAGTTAGATGAATAAACCTTGGAGGTGAGGGCTGAAAACCAAACTTCCTAGAAGTGTACACAGCAACATGGACAGTGCAGGCGATCAGCAAAGAGAACTCAAGGTCGGAGGCTGAGCAGGGGAAGATCCCATAGATGTCATGAAGATATGCACAGAGGTCTTCAATGATGTTGGTGGCAGTTGGGCTCCGCTCCTGCTTGGCTTTACCTAACACAAGATTAGAGGCGTTTGGTGAAGCCAAAGTAGGAGCAAAACATTGAGGAGAGCTCTGAATTTCTAATCTGTAGCTGGTGCTCTGGCTGGATAAAGTGAGGGAAGCTATTTGTGGCCCAGATGGCAACCCCATAAGGAGGCAGGTAGGCTGGTCTTGGCTACCCAAGTGCCAGAGGGAGGCTTCTATTCCCTTCGAAGCAGGGCATTTGACAGGTGGCTGGGCTACAGTTTCCTCTTCCAGTGGTTGCAGGGAAAGATGCTTTATGCTTTGTGCCTCTTGGAGAGCTCTGAATATCAGATAAAACCTATGAGCCCAATCTTGTGGGGGGAAAAAATGCATGCACATCCCAGGCACATACATACAAACACATAGATACCCTTTTGCCTACTTGCCTATGCTTCTCCTACTGCTCTGCAGGCTTTATTTAAAAGTCCTTGTCTTCTGGCCTTGTCAACTCCTATCAACCGTGAAGAAGTGACTGGTGAGGTGGAGTGTTAGAAACAGCAGAGGAAATGCCCACCCTCCCTTACCGTGTGTGGTGGGGGGAGGTATACACAGAGCCCGGGTGTAGCAGACAGATTTTGGAGTGAATAGCAAAGGGGGTCTGTGATTTCACGGACTGTAGGCTTTGGCAGGAGGCCCTTGGAACACAGACTCTGGCTGTACACCCAGTGAGGACCCAAAACAGAAAGAAAAGCGTGGAGGGACTCAAAGAGGTGAGCCAGAAGGACTCTTCAGGAACTCCTATTCATAAAGGGTCTGAACAGAGGAAAGCACAGGTGAAACAGAAGGCAAGATTCAAATTGCCTTGACTGGGCTTTGTGAGAGCAGAGGGAAGGCAGTGGGCGACCAGGGACCTCTGTGGGGTCGACGGAGTGACGTGCGGGATGCTGGAGGGAAAGCGCAGCTGCTCAGCTTCTCCTCTTCACCCGCCCCCCAGGCCTGGGAGAAAAACGCTCAGGGCGAAAGGAAGGGGAAGAAATTAACATTTATTAAATAACTGCAAGGTTCCCGCGGTGATGTGTTCCACACATTAGAGGCATTATTTAATCTTCAAAATAACCCTGAGAGGAGCTATTGGTATTTGGGTTTTATAGATGAGAAACCTGAGGTGTCAAGCAATGTGTCTGAGGTTGCACACTCATCAAGCAGCAGAGGCTGGATTCAAATCTGGTTATGTCTTTCTCCCAGGTGTGTTCCATCTAGGCCCACTGCACTCGCTCTCTAGATCTCGGAAATCACAGCATGGCTCCCTGGACAGTGGGCTGGCATGGAGGATGAGAGAAAACCAGCTTGTGAGCCAGCACTGAGCACTTCCCAAGCACTTTTCATAAACTATTTAACTTATTCCGCAGAACAAACTTACAGGGAAGGCACTTTTATGCCCTTTTAAAGATGAGAAAACCAAAGTACTCAAAGGCCCCAGGGAAAGTCTCCAGTGTATAAAAGGCAGACCCAGGGTTTGAACCCAGGCAGCGGGGTGTAAGTCCAGGGCAGTTAACTGGCCTGCTGGAAATGAGCACGCAAAAAGTGCCTGCAAGTACCTCAAGGATCTGCAGTCTACCTAGCCACAACTAGGGTGCCAAGATGTAGCGAAGACCCTATCACTGAGCGGATATGTAGGAGCAAGGGCTGGAAAACCACATGAGCACACACTGTTTCAGCTCATCACCAGGGAAAGGATTATTCGCACTAAGACAACGAGATTTAACGTAAGCACAGGAGAGGTTTCTTAAGAGGGAGAGAAATCTGTCTCAAGCATAGGAAAGCGGCATTTGCAAACATGCTGAAAATAGCCAGAGGGTGAGTGGTACTACAGAAGCCCTGGGGCCAGGATGGGCTGAAGCTGGAGGCAGGGAGGTGCCAACCCTGAAGACTGAATGCTGTGGACTGGATGTCTGAGTCCACCAACTTCATATGTTGGAAACCTATCCCTTAAGGTGGTGGTAACAGGGTGGAGGCTTTGGGGAATCGTGAGTCTGGAGCTGTCGTGATAGTGCCCAGAGTCACGAGGGAGCTTGCTCCCTGTCTCTTTTGAGGATACATTGAAATATCAACACTCTGCAACCAGGAACAGGGCCCTGCCCAAAAGTGGGCCATATGGGCACCCTGAGCTCGGCCTGCCAACCTGCAGAACTGAGAAAACTCCATGCCTGTTACTTCAGCTGCTCAGTCTCTGTATTCTGTTATAGCAGCCCAAAGTAAGACAGAACCTGAGAGCCAAGTGTGAGAGGCCCTTCTTAATGGAAAGAGCAAGGAGTAAGGTTGGAAAGGGGTGTGTTTGGAGTACCTGCATCACAAAATAGTGGTTCTGAAAGTTCTCATCAGAACAAGTCAGTGAACAGATTATGTTTGTTTCCTAAACAGTCTTACTAGTGCTGCAGGTGAGGGGTACATGTAAATAATAATAATAATAATTAATAATAAGGACAATAGAGACCACTATGAAGCAGCTCTGAGCAGGATTTAATATTAACCAATTGATTCTCCATGTTTACTTGTGAGTTTGTCCAAGACCTAGGTCCCTTGTCTGGAGATGGACAGTGGACTCACAGTAAGCAACCTCTGTGAGTCACTGATCCCTACTGAGGTCTATAGTGGTAGGTGATGCCATGAAGACTCGAAAGACAGGACAAGGCCACAGCTAAGGACACCTGGCTGTAACCCCAATTAACCAGGTAAGGACTGTAGCTGCAGGCATCTCACTCCTGGGTGGGGACCTCCCTGGCGATAACATTGTTCTCCTAACTTAACATAATGCCTTACTTGGAGAAGTCCTTGAGGGGTTCCCCCCTTTCTTCAATATTCCCCTCCCTTGTTTTGATAACTAAGTAAGTAGCAGCCACCCAGAGAAGATCTTTGTCTTAGCCCCCTGAGAATCTTGGAATTCTGTTAGAGGGTTTTGAATCACCTGGAGCACTAAAATCATACCAATTGACTCATTTATTTAAGCTGTCGCCTGTTCACTTGTTTGGGAGATTGCAGGCCTGATCAGTTCACAATAACGAAGGGATAGTATTAACACATTATAATAATAAACCATAACAATTCAAAACTTTGCAGGTCATTGTAATGTCACATCATAAAATGAGAATAATAACAGAAACTGTAACAGAAATGCCCCACCCCCAGCTGGTATACTTCAGCGTGTTAGTTGCCCAGGCAATAGTTCCTGTGCCAGATCTAGCTGTTTCTGTCTCTTAGAAAAGGTTGGTCACGGTGATACATAGCTGGTCACTATGATGCACATTGTATAAACTAGTCCCCCAATTGACAAGCCATTCTGCCTCTGTACTTCCTGCCTGCTGATTCTAAATAAGCCCTAGTCCAGCAGAGATCAGGGTCTAATACTCTGGGAATGATCTATGTCAGTGCTCATTGACATAAAAACATCTCCCTCCAAATCCTGGGAGTCTAGTGTTTCTGTTTGCCATTGCAAAACTACTTCATAAAGCTGTCCCCACCCAGCAAGAAAACCGGGTCTGCACCCTAGTTTCAGGTCTTCGCCTCCTCCCACCTCCCAGTCTCCAGTGTTGCCATTCCCTGGCCCTTGCAGCTGGGCATTGGGTGCACTTATAATGCTAGGCATAAGGGCGTGAGGTCTCCCCCCACCCGTATTCATTGTGGTAGTCCAGGGTGTGTACTAAGTTTAGTTATTAGTTCTAGAAGAGAATTGGAGGATTTTCTTGGGTCTGCTGTGTAGAGTATGTTGTTGTCTCTCAGACTCTCAGACTGCTGCTTTTCATGTAATTTGTTGCTATGGGTTCATAAAAGGTTCATATATGCAAGCAGTATGGAGACCCGCTTGGTGCTCATATGAGTAGTTTAAGGTGAGTCCTGAAGCCTATAGACTTAGCCTGTTGCTGTCAGGGACATGTGTTGAGTACTTGGGTCACCAAGTCTCAAGGTGTTCAGAGAGGGAGTTCAGAGTGGGAGCTGAAGCCTGGTAACTCAACTCGTGATTCCTGTTTGGTGTTGGAGTGAGAAGGGTGTGGGGCCATGTGATCAACCTCCATCTGCAGCTCTCTTTCACTGCTGTGCTGCAGTTCCCCTTTATTCTTTGTCTGGATCCCTGGGAATTGGTGTGGCCCTGGGGTTGCTGCCAATGCTCTCTGCTGCCCTCTGCTGGTAGTTGCTCACACAGTGGAGAGGTAGGAGACCACAGCCTGGCCCAGGCGTAGAGTTAGCTGGGTGTGGTGGGCTGTGTACTGGTTGCTTGGACTCCACCTTGCCTCCGGGTGCTGATTAGAAAGGTTGCTGCAGGGTGGGGATTCTGTTTTAGTGGCTGTTGTAACTTCTCACCCTCACACTGGGTTCGACAGCACCTCCCGCCCACCATTGCCTCTTTTCCTGGCTGCGCTTTCTCCTCTCCGGTCGTGGACCAGCTCTCAGGACTCCGCTCTCCCCTGGCCAAGTCGAGAGGCTCCCGTGAGCATGAGTCTTTGAAGCTGAAGCTGTGAGTGCCCGAATGAGGGAGCGGGCCGCGGGTGTGTTTGGAGTGGTGACTCCCTCCTTCTCTGCCTCCTCTTCCTCCGGCTGTGCCTTGGTGGCCCTCTGAGCCTTTCCTCCAGGAGAGATCTTGTTTGGTCTTTCTGAGGACTTCAATTCTCATTCCATATCCTTCCTGGGTTCAGGGTTCACATTTCTGTCCTTCCTGTCTTTCTCATGTTGCTATATTCCAGTATTTGGGTGGCGATCCTCTGGGAGGATCTTTCTCTGCTGCTTACCTGGTCGCCATCTTCCTGGAAGTCCAAACTACTTCATAAAGTTGTGTTAGAGCTAATGCGTGCTTTAACTTTAGAAAAAGCTCTTCCAAAGTGCTGGCAGATACTAATTGCTCAATATATGTTAGCTAGTTTTACTGTAAGTAGCATTTACCAAGCACTTGCTACTTGTGGTACCTTAGTTCATGAACTCAATTCTTTCCATGATTGTGGCTGCCGCATTCTGGCTGCACGTGCTTGCAATTCATTTGCAATTAGATTCATAGGACAGTGGATCACTTCTGAGACAAGGCCATGGAAACATTTGATCATTTTTTCTTGGATCACTGTGGATGAAGTAGCTGCCATGGCATGAGAAAAGATCTATGTAAATCTTCCAGCCACTTCAATGATTCAGATGACTCTATCCCAAGAGAACTTCTTTACTGCCCCCTCCCCACTCAGAATCCCTGGATTCCTGGTGCTCAAAAATTATGTGTCATAGTAAGTATTTATTGTTGTAACTTGTTAAGATTGGTTAAGATGACATCACATAATCACAACTGATAACTAATATACTGATCATGGGAGAAAGTCTCCCTTCATATACTTTAGAAAGCTTACAAACTCAAAGTGATAGAAGCAAGTAATACAATCAGGGCTGGAGAATGCATGTGCTGTCTAATGAAGGTATCTGAGTTTCTTTTGGTTGCAATCAGACTACCATAGACTGAGAGACTTACAAACAACAAGAAATCATTTATCATGGTTCTGGAGGCTGGAAAGTTCAAGATCAAGTTTCTAACTGATGGAGATCTTACTATGGCAGCAGGGTGAGGGTCCTTTTATAGGGGCACAGTCCAGTCATCTCCTCAAAACCCACTTCATAATACTATTACCCTAGAAATTAGGTTTCAATCTATGAATTTTAACAGTCTATAAACATTCAGCCTTAGCAAAACATATTTGCCACCCAATTCCAGCTGATTGAAATTGAGTATTTTTCAACAGAAGCCAGAAACCTGAATATTTTGGTTAGAAATTTTCTTATTTTCATACGAATACAAAAATTTAAAAATAATGTGCTAGAGACCAAACAAAAAATGTGCCAGAAAGCTACCATTTTGAACCATCTGGATGAGATGCTGGAAACACTGGGGCTAGATGCTTATATAATCAAGTGAAATAGTCACTGATTGAATGACCATGTCCAAAGGGATTGATTATTATGGTTCAACATCAAAATGGAGATTTTTCTAACAGCAGGCCAAAGGCTTTATCTTTAATATGTTGTGTTTTTGTCTGGATAGCTGAAAGATAAGGAAATTACATTCATTCATCTATGTGACTGACAAGAAGGTGGGGGAAATGGCATAAGATACAAAACAGTTTCAGCAAGAGGGAGCCATGGGCCGAATTACACAAGATAGAATTTGACAGACATGAAATTGGAAACTCTACAGCTGTGCCCTAAACTCAAGTGCACAAGAAAGGAAACAGACACCAAACTGCATACACTGGTCCTTAGGCAGCTTACAGGGGAAGAGATAGACCTTGAAGGGAGACAGATTCATTGGCCTGGGATAGGTGGTCCAGTCAGGTCCCAGAAACAGGAAGGACAGTAAAGATGGACCAGGAACATGTGGCTTCAAGGGAGCCTGGCAGCAGAAAGGCTGGGGGTCCTGGTCTTTGGTCAGTGCCAGGGAAGCACAATAGGCCTTCAGGTATATCTAGGGTAGGTATGGCATGGATCTCAACCCAGGAGGTTGGTATCCAGAAACAGCTACAAATTCAGTGGACTCTCCAGCAAAAACAATGGTCCATTTACCTGGACTGGGGGTTAGGGGCCCTGGTCATATGGGAAAACAAGCACTTGGTTTACAAAGGCCAGCAGCCAACAAGCAAGTTGGAACCGTTTCCGCTAGCATCTTTCTCCTTATCCCAGAGCCTGGCTTCATTGAGATACAAGGAGGGGGAGGAAGAGAGGGACTCAGGATGAGGCCCATGATGACGAGTATCAGGAGACAGACTGAGGATTCATTTTACTGTGCTCAGTACCTGGTAGTAGTCCTTGGTCTGTGACCTTGGATCCATTTCCATTCTTAAAATACTTCCACTCCTGTCTTCAATATTAAATCAGGATGATCCATACTACTATCAGGCCATTCTGGCTGGACTCTAATTGGCTGGATGGCTGTGGAACAGTTGTCTAGGCCTAGGATGGCCCTGTGGTTGTAGAGTGGCATTTGGCTCTTGTCCTAGTGCTTGTCAGTCCCTTTCTACTAGAACTTGGTCAAGAGTATACACCACTGAATTACTCATCTGAAAACCATTAAATGTGCTCAAACTGGAAAGAAACCCGGCTCCAGTGCCAGGAGCGGGACAACTCCACTCTTTAATGGCTGATGGAAGACTGGAGCAGGCAGAGAGACTGATCGTAGACACTGGATCCACAAGGGCGGACGTGTGATAGAGCCAGAGGGTTAAGTCTGGATTCTAGTCATGGAGGGCACAACGTAAGTGGCTAAGCTTCTAAAAGGATCCTTGTCTGACCTAGTCCAAGAATGCAAACCTTGTGGAGGAAGAGAAGAAGGATGTTTTTGGATTCCTTGCAAACCCAGAAGAGAATCAAAGAATCATGATCAATCTCAGGCATTCCAGGCCCAGGAACTTATGGTACTCAAAACTTACTTCCTTACCTAAATGTTGAGCAAACACACACACACACACACACACACATGAGACTGGTCTTTTTTACGAGAATTTAGGCCTATGGAACTGTGATTTAGTGGTTCAGTATGGCACAGTGCCATCAGGCTGCCTGCTGCCAGTGCCCTGCCTTGGAACTCAGTCCCACAATGCTGCCTCTTAGGATGTGGGCAGGGGCTGAGGGATCCATTTAGGGCTCTCCTCTGACATCCCGGAGATAAAAACACACCTTTTAGGAATACTGGAGTCCCCCTATTAGAGAATATCCCCTTCTTCTGCCACTTCAACCCAACATTTCACTTTTACATATTTATAGTAAAATCGTCATTTAAAGTAGTAAATGAAAGGGGCCAAATTGCCCAGGTTGACAGAGGTTGTTTTACTTATAGTAGAAAGAACGCATCCAGTGAGCGTATGGAGAACCTACGATATGCCAGGCACTGTGCTGAGGACTGAAGAGACACATGGTCTACACACTGCAGAAACAGTTCCTGGTCTCTAGCAGTTCCTGTCCAAACGGAAGACAGATGTGACAATGATAAACACGTTTCATCCTAAATGGAGGTGCTACTGTATAGGTGAGAGCACATAGCTAAGGAGGCTCACAAGTAACTGTCACTGAGAGGAAGGGAAAGCTTTGCACAAGAGGTGACATTTCAGCTGGACCGGAACGGATGAAGGGAAATCTGCTAGATGGACAAAGGTAAGAGCGTCCTCCCAGTTAGAGAAACAGCACATACTAAAGCAGACAGTATGAAATGGGCCTAGGTACTGAGTGAATTCAAAGTAATCACAGATGAGTGGTATAGAATTCTCCACGTAAAGGCTGAAAAGCAAACAGTAAAGCAACCGGAGAATTGTACAATCGTGCTTTATTTTTTATCATCTTGGGAACGTTACCTTTCAGTATGTTTATGCAACGTAAATTGCTTTAAATGATCTAGCCTGATTTCTCTTCCCTTCATCTATGAAATGTAAGCAACACATCTAATATTCTTGGGAAAAAGTAGCTATTGTTGTCTGGGGTGTAGACATGTTTTAATCCATGATGACAGTTTCTCCTGAATCATAAACTGCTCATGTCTTACTCAGCCTGGCTTTGGAGGTGGGCGGCTGCCTCTGATCCACTGCTGTGCTGAGTAGAACTTCCAGCAATGGAAAGAAAAATAACAAGCAACTTTTGTCAAGGTGCCCATGGGCCTCTGCTGGGTACCTGTAGTTATGTGAGACCCAAGACATCGGCCACAGTGTTTGCAGATGTGGATTGTACATGGCCTGGCTTTCTGTCCCCAAATCTCACTATCTCAGGGCCTAACTCCTCCTTTCATGGGGAGCACCAGCGGCCTAAGATCTCTTTGGGGAACATTAAATCCAGTCTTTTTCCCAAACTTGAATTATGACATCCTACTACATATGCCTGGCAGCTTCAGGCAGAAAGAGCAGCTACAGGCAGAAACAGGAAAGCCCCTTGGTCTCTTGTAGTGCCGCTGGCATCTGACAAGGAGCCGCAGGTGTCCCCGAGGGCTCCGGGAGGGGTGCGATGCTTGTTTATCTGCACAGTTAGCAGAAGCTCTGGGAGGTGGATGCTTCCCTCTTCCGTCTTCCCTGCCCCAGGTATTCCCCTGAGGACAGCGAGTCCCGGAACAGGAAAAGAAAGGTGGCCATCTCAAAAGAACTGTCCTCTCTTTAGGGCAGAAAGGATGACAGGGACCCTGAGTGTAGTGGAGGGAAGGATAGACCAATGACATGGAAAGAAGCAGGGCCCAGACTATGAGAAGGTTGCAGAAAGGCAGGCGAGCTTGTACCTCGTCCTCTCAGCGCCTCCTCTGAGGGTCTAGAATAGCTTATGTAACCCTTTATTACTGTGTGAATCCCCCAAACCTTATTTCTGAGATGTGACCCCTGCTCTGCTTGATTAGCTCCTGATATGGGGAAGTTCTTACTTCACAAAGCAGATCATTCTGTTAAATGGCTCTGAGTGAGAAAAAGTTAGTCCTCAAATGGAAAAACAAATCTGGCTTATAGTCACTTCCACACATTAGTTCCAAGCGTTGCCCCGGGGAGCTCTGCTACGAGCCCATCTTCCTGATATGTATGTTGCTTTGGACACTCTGAGTCTTCCTTTCTATACGTTGAATAATCCCAGTCTTTAACCACCCCCATGTATCACCTTGTGAGGTCAGATCACAGTTCTCTCTCTCTGGAATTCCTCCTTGTGGAAGTCCCCACAGGGTCTTGGTCCAGGCCATCCCCCCACTCCCTTGTCCTCCTGCCATGGTGGAGAGAGGCTTTTGGAGGACAGTTTGCCGAGCAGACAGCAGCTCCAACTCCCCTGAGCTGTCCTGTGGCCACTTCTCAGCTGTCCAGTGGATTCTGCGGACTGCTATACTGAGCCTCGCCCTGCCTGGTGTGGAAGAGTGTGATGGTCCATGGCTTGCAGGGTGCAATGCCTTCAGATGCTGCTGAGGAGGACAGGGCTGCTCACTGGCCCTCAGGCCAGTTGTTGTGGGTGGCAGGGACAGAGCCCAGCCCTGCTACCAGTGGCTGTCCCAAAGAACAGAGGGCTCCAGTTGGCAGGATCAAGAAACCGATGACACTCACCACCACTTCCAGTCTCTTCCAAGGAGCCTGTGCCTAGAGAGCCAGGCAGACAATTAGCTGTGCCCTGCCACTTGCCTGGCAGCAGGAGGAAGGCACTCCCATTCCTCACAGGCTCCCACAGAACAGCCTTTTTCTTCTGGAAACGAGTGAGTGGCAAGAGGAGCAGAGGCCGAGCACAACCTGGAACCAATTATCTCTGTGGCAGGCACTGGGCCAGCATTGATTACAGCTCCCCAGGGGAGCCCCAGCCTCAGCGCTGCCACCTGAAACATCCGCTGGCAGGTGGGCAAGACATGGGGGTGCCTCAGCTAGATCCGACTGTGGATGTTTTTCTTCTCGCACTCTCCTGTGGGAGAGCACACACCCAAGAAATTCAGGAAGGCAGGAGGGACAGGCACAGGTGCTGACATACACATGAGTCCCAATCCCAAAGGAGCCCAGGGCCAGAGAGCACCCAGGGGAGCAGACCAAGCAGTGTTTGTTACAAGGAGAGTCACATCCAAGGAAATGGTCAACTGTGTCTCAACCATAGATCCACCCAAACCCAACTGCCTACAACCATATTCTCATTCAAAGAGAACCTTACCTTATCTAACCGCAGCCTAAGCCTACCTTCGTCTCATCCTTGATGTCACCTTGACCCCAACTTTCCCAGGCTTTCCTCACTCCAGACTGGCATAGAACCTGATCTACCCTAGTGACTCCACCAGCTATGATTTTAATGGCCACAACCAATCCAGGCCTCAGCAGCTTCTGACTCTCCTCGCAGCCACTGGCATGCCCAAGGCATATCTCAGAGGACAGAGCATGGGAGAGTTCCCCTTGTTGCTGGGGTACAGACTAAGCAACAGCGCTGCTTTGCTGAGGACGCTCCACCTGTGAGTCCATAGCAGGCAGCCAAGACTCCCTGTTCCTTAGAAAACCGTGAATGAGAGCATCATTCTGTAGCTGGACGCTTTTGGCCCCAGCACAGGCAGTGGCAGGTTCAAGGCGCTGGCCCTCACTCTTATTTCTATCTGCTCTGTGCAGGGCTGTGGGAGGCGGTGTGTGGGGTGCAGTTAGGGCATCGTGGAAAGGCGGAGATGGGGGCCAGCTGTAATTCGCTCCCTTTTCTTTCTTTTAGAGCTCTAACTACAAAAGAGACTCACAAGGAAACCACTAAATCACTTGGTTTTGTGCTAACTGTACTTAATTGTTCATATGACATAACTTATTGTTCATAAGACAAATGCTTATCTGAGGCTCATCCTTTCAAAGTGAATTTAAACAGCAGCCTTTGGAAGCTAGGAGGTGATAGAGATGAGCATGGGACAGGTTTCCACTCATGAGGAAGGGTCCTGCTGCATGTGACACTGTGGTGCTTCTTCCCCGAGTCCCCTGTGGGCTTTTGAGACTTAGCATAAAGAGAACTCTTTAGAAGCTGGGGGGCTTTTTGTCGGGGGACAAATCTCAGAGGTCTGCAACACACAGGAAAGGAGAATATTCTCTCCTCAGGAAAATTAGAGGGAAGCATTGAATGCAAGCCATAGTGAGGGCCCTGGGGTCCCCACTCTCATCTCACTTGCAAGATAGGAAAATGTCTTTTCAATGCCTGGGAGCTACCAGAGGGAAGAAAAGATGTGTGCATCCCCTGAGAGCAAAGGAAAGTCAAGATGAATTAAGTAGTGATGGATAAGGATTTGCCTTGGCAAGGAAGAAATGTGGCTTTTACCTAAGTGGGCTGTGTCCCTTTCATCCTGTGTCTGGAGCCCACATATGTAGCTTTCTCCATGCAGGCAGCCTCACTCACGTCCTGGTCCTCACCTGATCTTTAGCACCTTCACCATGGAGACAGACAATAAACAGATTGTCAACAGTCTGGCCAATCAGAAGCCTAGCACTGTATCTTATCCTATGACATTTCTACTGGAGTGGCATAAAAGTCCCTAGGAGACACCAGTGGGTAAACTTTCCCCCACAGTATGTCTCCCCATTGTGCCTTTTTTTTTTCTTTTTTTTTTTTTGAGATCCTGGGGATTGAACCCAGGAGCACTGAGCTGCATCTCTGTCCCTTCTTAAAATTTTAGTACAGCACCCAGGCTGACCTTGATCTTGGAATCCTCCTGCCTCAGTCTCCCGAATAGCTAGGGTTACAGGTGTATGTGACCACACCTGATATGTCTTTCTTATTGTGAACAGCTATATAGTTTATGTCTTCACAACAATAAAAATCACATCAGAGCAAATAATCCACTGCCTTTTACAAATATAAACACTGTTTACTGCATAGCCACTCTGGGTCATGCACGTAGGCTGGGTCAGAGGATGCCAAAGCTGGGGTATAAAATCTTTTCGTTAGGTAGGAGGATGATTTTCATGAAGTCTACAGTTCCCACAAGGCATGAGTCTATCATAATGTCTAGCCCCAGCCACTTACTGTACCTTTCTGACTTTCTATTTTGGTGCCTGGGGACAACTACCAAATTATAGTTAGAGGTGGAAATATTCCATAGGGCTGGCTTTTTTATACTAAATGCACTAAGAGCCGGTAAATACTACAAAACCACTGATAGCCTCAGTCCTATTTCTACCTTCAAAGTCACTTACAGAAATGGTCTAATATCTATATGCAATTCTGGCCATGGGGAAAGGAAGAGACTGTTCATTTCAGTCACCACAGCAGTACAATAAAGGCAAAATTGGACACAAGTGGGCCACAGGGTTAAACGTCATTCAAGTTGGGCAGGTTACTAAAATAACACGGCCAAAGCCACATTCTGGAATCACAACCGTGAAAAGAAATATGTTCATGAGAATACATGGGGGAGGGGAGCACCTAGGTAAAAAGCAGAGGAACAGAAATGGCATAAAAGCTCTCAAAGGCAAATCCAGCCCAGGGTCATCTCCTTGACCAGCAGCTATTCCACTGTTGTCCTTTTCAGGCAGGCCAAGGCCTTGTCCTATCGCCGTGGGACTTGGGTCCTTTGCAAGAGGGTGAGTGCAGGAGGAATGCTGTCCGTGGGGGTTTTGTGCTGGGCTGAGTGTTCTAGGGTTGGTTGGACCAGGGAGGGACACTAAGCTAGGACAGCTTCCAAAAGCATAAGTAAAAGAAGAATCCAATCGCAGTCAGGGCGAGACAAGCTCAAAGCCAAACTGCTGAGCCAAACTGCTGAACAGATAGATCCCAAACTCCTGACGTGGGAACAAATGGGGATTCTCTACATGGAGTGGGCTGAGGCAAGGTGACCAGGCCAAGAGGAGGGGTTGGGGAGGGTTGCATGGACACAGGGGTGGCTTTATGGGCTGGCAGCCAGCAATAGCCCCCCTGCTTTGTAATCACACAGCTTTCTGACAGACTGGGGCTAAACAGCTGAAAGCATTCCCCACTCAGATTGGCAAACTACCCCTGGAGGAAACAGACCAGGAAACTTGTACAGTGAGGAGGCAGCCTTCCCGGGAGATTTGCCACTGCTGAGACAGAACCTGCACCTCTTGGACATACACATCTCTGCTCTGCAGAACCAGAAATAAATGGCAAAGGCCACTGGGCTTTGGCTTCATTTATTATTATTCAGGAATAGCACTGCAGAACTTTCTCAAAGTCAGCTGTATGATGTAGCGAGCCAGTGCTGCAAGATGATTTATGGGACAGGAGAGGAGATATTCCCATGACCTCTATTACTGCAGACACAGTCAGAAAACACCACAGGACAAGGAGGGCACAGAACTTTATTTGGCCACTGAACTTAATAAATGTAAGAACAGGGCATAGTTGGAAGAAGGAACATGTCCAAACAAAGGTTTATAAGGATAAAGGAAAGGGACCAAGTCCCCCAGGAATGTGAGCAGCACGAGTGAACCAGCAAAGGAGCAAAGAGAGGGGGAGGCCAGAGCAGAGTTCCCTGGTGCCAGTTAGAGGCATGGAATGAAGCCCCACTCCTAGCCATTCACTTCTTGTACAAGCATATCCTGAATGCCAGATGGGAGACCTGGTGTCTGAGACTTGGCCCTCTTCCTGAGGCATCAGGTCAGAGAATATATTTTAGAAGTATCTGGTCAGAGAATACACAAAACATATCTAGAGAATCACATAAAGTAATAAAGCGTCTGCTTCCATCTGGCCTATACGGACACTCCTCTCAATGAACAGATCCCCGAGCACCCAAAACCTATTTGGAAAAGACCCTCAAAGAAGGTACTTCAGATGGAGGAGGCATAGGTGCATGAAATTAAACTCCTTCCTTGAGAGACACCATCTCTTTGGGGTCCCCCATTGTGATTCCTACTTGCCTAGTTAAACAATTTCTGTATACATGAAGAGAAGCCACCCGCTCATGTTCTGCAGGTGCTGGTAGGATTAGCATCCTCACACCCTAGAGATGTAACTCTGCTATGTTCCAACACCGATCTAATGTGCCACAGGCCACAGTGGGTCAGTCAGTTTCCCCAATTTCTGGAGCCCCCATGGGCTCTGGGAGGTCATGGGACAGATATGTGTGATCAAGGACATGGTGTAGACTCTATGGAGTCATCTGAGTTTAGTCAGTAAAAAGCTGGGTTCTTCAACTGTCCTATAGGCAGCCCATGAATCCAGATGGCTTCTCAAGAACAAGACATCCATGGTCCACAAACACACCTGCTCCCTAATCACTAACCCTGCCTGCCTGACCTGTTGCTGAGGCACTGAGCTGCACATATGCATTTTAGGAAGATAGCATTCATACAACTCTGGGACCACAGGCTGCAGGTGGAAGCATTTCTGTCCAACACTGCCAGCAGGGCCCACACCTTTGCTGCAGGGTGGGCAGCAAGGCTGGAGACACTTAGATTCCTGCCGAGCCTGTCCCACCTGCTGGCTTAAAGGCCCAGAATGCCTTCCCCTGTGTGCCCAGAGGGTTGCCAGCCTCAGCTTCTGGTGAGGAAGAGTCAGCTTCAGTTTCCCAGAGTCCGAGTCCACCCAAGATAGTCTGCACTCTCACTTTTCCAGGGGCGGGCTCAGCAGGCTACAGAGCCAAAGCCCCTGCTTCCTACAGCCTGGCCTGGCTAAAGGGTAAGTCCCAGAAAGAGCTCAGGACACCATTCTGACACAGTTATGGGCAGGTCAGTTCTCTGTCTCTACCACAGGCTAAGTCCCAAGCACACCAAAGGGAGGCTCCTTGGGTAAAGCCTGTCCCCATAAAATTCCTCTTGTCCTCTCTGCCCATTCCTGCCCAACTCTGCACCTTCCCAGTCATGAGACACAGCTCCCTGTGGAACACTGAGTTACATCCAAAGCCTTGTGTGAAATTTTGAGATAAGATTTCACTAAGCTGGTAAGTTGCCAACTAGGTTGCCCAGATGGGGCTTGAACTTGTCCCCAGCCTCCCAGAGAGCTGGGAGTATCAGTGTGCATGACCACATGCAGCTGCAGTGCCTCTTTCTTAAACTCCGCTCAGATGATCCAACTCGAGAAAGCCCTTTGCTTCCTGTGAGGACCCTTGCAATCTGATCACATGGACAACAGGGAGTTATAGAAGTGAGTCCAAAAGCAAACCTAGAAAAACCCTCAAAACACATTTTCACATTCCTTATATTCAACAAGAAAGACAGCAAAGAAAGAGTGAGACAATCAATGGCATTTTTACGTAAGTGAGCAATCACGAGCGCTGTATAATTAATTTCTGCGTTCCATCCTTTGCGTGCTAAAACTTTCTCAAGATTTCTCACCCCTGCAGTTTTCAATGACGTGAGAGTAAGTTTGCTCTGCTTTGCTGCGGATAATATGCACATCAAGAGGCCATTTCCCCTGTGCGTAGGATCTCCTTTAAACGACTGCTATTTGTCTAATTTTATGGCTCAGACTAGTAGCCCCTGATTCCTGCCTTATGGTTGCTCCAGAAATAGAGCAGTGCCTGATGCACCAGCGGAGCAAGGCCAGTGCCCCTTATTTCACCCAGGGTGTGGGCACCCTGAGATGCTGTTTACAAGCCCTCCCCGTCATGCAGAGGGAGCTACACAACAGCCCGTATCCTCCTTGGCAGCTGCCTGCTGGCTTACAGGGGAATCACCAAGTCACCATGTGTTGGCCTGCTCTGCACGGTCTGCGGGTGTCATAGCCTTCCCATAAAACAAACAAACAAACAAACAAAAACATTAGGGGGCTCAAGGACCTGCATGTTGTTTTGCCTCAGCTCCCTCCACCTATCCTGTCATGTCCCTCAATCTTTTCATCCACTTGGTTTCATCTTATTCCCTTTTTCTCACCTTGGGGTCCAGTTCCTTCTGTTTCACTGACATCTGCCCCTGGGGCACGATCTCCCAGGCCAGAGCTGGCATCCCTAAACCCAGTGAGAGGCTGTGGAGAACAGCTTTTGCTCTGTTCAGTGTCAGGAAGACGTGTTTCCCTGCTTCTCTGCAGCTGCCATGGAAGTCAGACAAGGGACACCATCCATTCTAATGGAGACTCTGACATGGAGAGTGACCCACCTCCTCGGTTTGCTCAAAACAGTCTCTGTTTCAGCACTGAGAGTCCCACAGTCCCAGAGCAATTGGATGCTGGGTCACCCTACCATGCCAGGCACTGCTCTCTTGTTCTGGCATGGGACAGCCTTACACTGGTTCTCCCAGAGTGGTGCCTGAGAGGGGGTCCTTGTGTTCCCTGAGGGAGGCCTGTGGGTACTTCCTTCACAGGCAGAGAGGAAGGAGGTAGGGCCAGGCAGAGGCTCAATCTAGCTCCACAAGAAGCTCTGGAGGGTGAACAGCACCTCAGGTCTTCCATCTGAGATAAGACATGACTTTCACAATCACCAACCCCTGCAGTCAGGGGCCACCTGGCTCTGGCACAGCAGGGCAGGGGTATGGTCTCCCAGGCATCCCAGGTGAGGTAGCTCAGGAACAGCAATGTCCAGGAGACTGGTGCAGCTTTGAGCTTCTGGCCAGCAACACTCACTGCACCTGGGGGACAGGTGGACTGGCTAGAAAAGGGGACCTGGGTGTGCACCAGTGTGTCCACTGTGCTACACAGAGCTCTAGGCTGGTGTGTAGGTGTGAAGGGAGCACTCTTGACACTGTGCCAGCCAAGCTGTGGCTTCTTCCCTACAACCCCAGGTTGTACCCAGATCATATAAGGTTGGTTCTACCTTAGTTGTCTCATTCACATCCTTGGAACTGACATGAGATCACTCTTGGGTTAGGTCCTGAGCCCTACTAGAACTTTCTAGTTTTCTCCAGAAACTGAATCTTACCCTTGACTGAGCCATGTCAGCATGGGATGGTGCTTCAAAGCTGTTGAAGCCTTGGATCTCTGTTCCTTACCTCAGTCTGAGAAAGTCTACGTAACCTAAGGCCCAGCTTCCTGCAGGAACTCTGCCCCTCAGATAGACCTGCTGGACAGAGACACCAAGCAATGGAGTCCCAGGTCTCTGAGCACTGCAGGCTGGAGATGCTTTCCCCTGGGTCTTCTTTGACCTGGGTGACAGGCTCAGCCTACTGCTGATGCTCCACCACACCTTGCACTGGCTTGACTAGATTTACATAGAGTTGATATCACAAGGCTTTTAGAAATGTAATTTTTAAAACCATCCAAAACATATACATCATGGCCCTTATAACAAGTGCACTTGGTGCCCTACCCAGAATCTTGTGGCCTCCTCCCTTCAAATGTTGTCCTCCACATCTCCACCATATCAAAATGCACAGGCTTTATGTGAAACTGCAAAAAGCTGCTCTGTCCCCACAGTTGGAAAGCCAAAGGTCTAGAAATTAAGAGTCCCTGTGAGCACTGTTGAACCAGTGACTAAATAGAACTGGCATGTAACTACTCAGATCCTCAGTGGGGCAGAGTTGAGGCATGTGCTTATACAGTCTCCCCATAGGATTAAGCTCCACCTGCCCCCATGGCCCTGCCAGTTCTCACTTTTTGCATCGTTTCCTTGTCTGATTTCCCCACCCTGCTGGTGTGTCTTGAGTTTCCTAAACTATATGCAACCAAATCCATGTCTCGGGGTCTGCTGCTGGGGAAACAGCTCCAAGGCAAAGCTGGAGAAGCCAGGGACAGGCCCATCATGGGGACTTAGGTGTCTGATGTGGCTGTTGCATGTCCTGAGCCGAGCGCTCAGGATCCACTGAGAAGTGCTTTCCATGCAGCCCCTGCTGCACTGAGAAGCCCTGGGGAAGAAGCCCTTGGCTGACCCAACATTCTCCCAGAGCTGTGGAAGCCCCATTAGGATTCAGAGGCTCTCTCCACTCTCCCTAGAGGCCATTTGATCCTGGGAGGTGATTTTAATAACGGATTTGATCATCCTACAGACATTCCTTGTTCACATTCATTCTTCTCCAACTCCCTCAGGCCTTTTAACAGTATCAGACTGCAATTTCAGATTTATATAATTTTGTGCTTAATACACCTTACTACTAGGCCAGAACAACTGAAGTAACTCGCTGAGGTGTTGACTTCACATCAGAGCCCCACCTTCTGAACCCCCCACGCTGGGTCTGTGGCTGCAACTCAGGCTCCAGCATGGGAGCACAGGGAGACCAGGAAGGACAACTACTTCAGAGCTGCAGGCTTCAGCTCCTCAAAGCTTTGCTGTGTGGAGAGCAGGGTGTTCTGCCATTCTTCCAGGGGATGATCACCCAGTGAGCCAGGCTCAGCCAGTCCTGACCTTTGTGAGCCCAGCCCCTTCACCCACTAAGGAGTCCTGTCTGTACAAATGTCCCCCTCAGGTCTCCCCACCAAGGACTCCCAGGCAGGCCACAGTCAGCAAGGCCAGTACTTAACTCGCAAACTTACTCCCCAAATCTATTCACCCACGTACTGTCCTGCCTGCCTCAGCAAACAGGATTGCCAGTCCCCGAAGCACTCAGGCCAGCAACCTGAGCTGAATCTTCAATTCCTTCCTTCCTTTCATCCCTATGTCCAACTCATCAGCAAGTAAAACAGCTCTCCAGCCTACCCTCTCCTCTCCTCCTACAGCACCACAGTCGAGCCCTATCTGAAGCACTGCACTAGCCACCTGAAAGGTTTCTCTACAGCCATGCGTACCCACACCTGCACCACCCCCCACAGAGGGGCCAGAGAGCTTTCAAAATGCTGATCAGATCATTCCTTTCCGTGCTTAAAGCTCACCGGTGCTCAGAGCACTGAAAGCAGTCTTCTACAAGGGCCTATGTGATTGTTCCTGCCTGATCCTCCAGCGCTATCTCAAGCCATCCATCCTCTCTTACCACCCTGCAGCCACACTTCACTTCCTGTGGCCCTGAGAGCACGGCAGGCTCTCTCTCCCCCGAGGCACTGTGCATGTGCTGTTCCCTCTACAGGAATGCTTTCTTGTGCTCTGTATGTGGCTTGCTCCTTCCAGCCCTTCCAACTCAGACAGGCCTTCCCTTCACCTAACCTGAAGCACCCTCCCCATCTGACTTACTTCGTATCATTCAGCTCATATCTGTTAAGGCATTTTTCATGGTCTGTAATAATTTATTTCTTGTCTGTCTCCCACACCAGACTGTGATCTCTGTAAGAGCAGCAACTAACCATGTCAGTCTCAAATTCCAAGAGCAGAGGACATGGACCTGGCACACTACAGGCTAGTGATGGCAAACTGTTTACAGACCAAGTACCCAAACTACAACCCCAAACCCATTTAGTTTTTTTTTTTTTTTTTTTTTTTGTGGTACTGGGGATCGAACTCAGGACCCTGCACTTGCTAGGCAAGCGCTTATTCCACTGAGCTATATCCCCAGCCCCCCCAAACCCATTTAGTTATCACAAAGTGCCAACATTGTAATTAAACTTGAATACTGAGGTTTTAGTTTAGAAAAAAAGCCATATACATTAACACCTTTTGTCTTAAAAGAAAAACAACACGCATTCTGTAGGTTCGCCACCCCTGCTGTAGGGCCGTGTATTAGTTTTCCAGGGCTGGCTAACAATATACCACTCAACTTTATTATCACAGTTTTTCTAAGTCATAAGGCCAGGCATGGCATGAGTTGGATTCTCTGCTCAGAGTTCCACTGAGCTGGAATCACACCTTGGCCAGGCCTGTAGCTCCCATCTGGGGCACAGATGCATCCTCTGGGTTTCTGGTTGTTCCCCAGAACAACCTTCTTTTTTTTTTTTTTTTTGAAACATTTAAGTGATTTACTGAAAAATGTAATTTTGTCCTGGGATTCAGAACAACCTTCTTGCAGAGGAAGGACTGACATTCCTGCTTTCCTGCCAGCTGGCAGTCCGGTCTGTTCTCAGCATCTATAGGCTTCCCACCACTCGCTGCCATGTGGCCCCTGCTGGCAGTTCACAGCACGGACATCAGCCTGCTTTCCGGCCACCAGAACACATCTCTGACTTTCCCTTATGCCACTGGCTGATGAAAACCTGGCTTCCAAAAGGGTCCTGTGATCAGACGAGGCCCACTCATCTGACTGAGGATCTTAATTAAATCAGCAGAGTCCTATCACAGCTGTATCCTGATTAGTATTTACTAAATAAGTGGGAAAAGTATGTGTGCACCTGGGGCTGGGAATCTTGAGAGGCTACCTTAGAATTTTGCTTATATAATGATCGATAAACATTTGCTGAATGGGTCTCCTCTGAGCCACCTATTTGTATAAATAGTTCCTCAAAGGCCTTGGGAAGTTGTTTCTAGGTATAAGGCAGGCAGTTAAAAAAAAGTCTCATAGGAAATATAAGAAGGAGCTTGGAGTTGGTAGATATGGGATTAAGCCCCAGCTCTGCCACATCTTGCAGTGAGAACTTCAGCAACTCCTTTAGCTCCTCTGACCCTTAGTTCTTTCCTCTGTGAAACAGATCACCTACACCATGGAATAGGAGAGATTAAATCCATTCCCCTAGCCCCTCCACTCAGGTACCCCCCCCATGTATCCATGCATCCATGCACTCACTTATCTAATAACTGCAAAGCAAGCACATGGGATATGTTTTTCCTGCCCCACTAAAATCAGAAATTCAGCACTGGCAGTCTCAGATGTCATAGAAATATGATGCATACAGGTTCAGAGGCAGCCATTGGCCAGCTAAGAATGTGGGAACTCACTCCAGAAAGACTAAACAACAACCCTGAGTGTTCCTTTGAGAGAAAATAAAACTACTTCAGCCAATTTCTCAACCACATGCCTGAGCAACCCTGGTTAGGAATACTCAACAAACAACTTTGTTTTTCTTGATTCTCTGCATTAGTTCTTATTTTGAAGCCAAATGGGATTTGACAACAGAGACAAGCTTGCAGGCAGACTTAGTCCTGGGAAAGGGGGTTGGTGACATGGTATGTTAGAGAGAAAGTACCTAACACCCAAAGTTAAAGGAGAAAAGGTTTAGTTGGCTCACAGTTTGTAGAGGTTTTAGTCCATAATCAGCTGGCTTCAAGGCAGGGTGGTGTGGCAGACAGGTGTTGAAGAGGAGAAACAGTTCATGGTGGACAGAAGGTACCAAAGTAAGCAAGGGACAACCACAGCTCTTTCTACCCCTAATATCTCATTCAGGCTCCTTAGGGTGGGTGTCACTCACACCCTTAATCCTAGTGCCCTTGGCCCGAGCATTGCACCAAGAATCAATTCTTGTGTCACACACTCTAGATACATCCACCTCTGAGAAAAGCCCCAATTATAACCACACGAGGCTTTGGGGGTACATCTAGACATAAGCCATAACATTTCACCCCTGACCCCTAAAGACTCATGTACATCTTTATGCAAAAGGCATTTAGTTTATCTCTAAGAGTTGTCAAAGTCTTAACAGTTTTAGCCTTGTTGAAAAGTCTCCTTAAGGCAAACTCTTAGTTGCAAGCCTCTGTATAAATGAAAATAAAGTACTTTAATACTTTTAACATTTAATCTCACAAGACCTTTTATTTTAAAAGTTATAAATGGGGGATAGCAAGAAATGGGAACAAAGCAAAACCCAAATCCAGCAGGGTAAAGATTAAATCTCAGTTTCACTTTCCTGGTAACCTGTGACAAGTTGTGAACTCTAAAAGGCTTGGGTGGCTGCTCCCCTATGGCACTGCTGGTGTTGCTGCTATCATGGCTTTTGTTTTGGGCCAGTTCTGCTCCCTCCTTGCAGTTTTCTTTTTTTTTTAGACAACGTACATTTTTGGCTTTTTTAAACTTTTGAGGTCTCTAAAGTACCTAGCTTTGGACTCACAGCCTTACACACTGCCCTCTCAGGGGCACACTGCCTAGCCTCCTAGACCTTTTTGTGAAATCTGGGCAGAAGCCTTCTTGACCCCACAACTCTTGCATTTTGTATGGACCTAATATCAGCACCATGTGAATGAGGCCAAGGTCTGTCATCAGCTAGAGTGGTAGCCAGGGTGTATTTTTCTTCCTTTGGCTGTAGGGGTCAAATGCCTATGAACTAAATTTCAAGAAATAACTTTTTTCAGAGCACTACCATTTTGGAACATGGTGCTCTGGGGCTCTTTTGTGTAAAGCAAAGTTTTTTACTTTTGCAAATTTGAGGCTGTGAAGGCTGGAGTCTTATTGGTTTTTGTGGTGTCTTTAGGGCATTTTTGTTGCCTTTTTTGAAATATTTGGCTATTTTCTAAGTCTTTTTAGCCTCTTAGGCCTTTTGACCAGGTTTTCTTCTATTTTATCTTTATAGAACAGAATTTTACTGGAGCTTTCCTTTTGGTCAAACTCAAAACATTTTGAATAATTTTGCTAGACTTTTGCTCTTGATTTTCAACATAAATCTGGCTAAAAGCCTCTAACAATAGCCATGCCATCACCTCAACATTAGACTGCCTTGAAAAATGTTTTGTAGGATTAATTAGTCAGCTGCCTTTAATCTTAATCTCAGGCAGTCTCTGAACGTGAGTAAAATGTAGACAAACCTTCTGTCAAAGTGTAATACACATTGTCTGAAGTCTAATAGTCAATAAGGTCCTTCTTCCCAGAAAACACCCCACCCTCTAGCCCGCTGGTCTTTACCAGCAGGATTTTTATCAGCCTTTTGGTCTTTTCAGCTCGGATCAGAATCTTTCATTAAGTATTGCCTAAGACATTTTAGGTCTACTTTTTTAGCCCATGTCTCTGAACCTTTCAAAACTCTTTCCAGAAGACATACCTAAAGTGTCCCAAACCACAGAGTCAGATATATACACAGCAATGACCCTACTTCTCTGGTACCAAATTCTGTCTTAGTTACTTTTTTGTTGCTAGGAAGAAATACCCAACATCCAAAGTTAAAGGAGGAAAGGTTTATTTGCCTCACAGTTTCTAGAGATTTTATTCAATAATCAGCTGGCTCCAAGGCAGTGTAGCATTGCAGAAGAGAAATAGTTTATAGCAGGTAGAAGGTAACAAAGCAAGCAAGAGACCACCACAGCTCTTTCTATCCCTTATATCTTATCCAGGCTACTCAGGATGGATATCATTCACACCCTTAATCCTATTGCCCTCCCTCCTAGCATTATACCACAAATCATTCTCAATGTCACACACTCTATATCCACCTGCCTCTAAAAAACCCCACCTGTAATTACATGAGGCTTTAGAAAAACATCTAGACACAAGCTGTAACACTTGGCCAGAAGCCTCTCTCAAGGCAGGGAATGTGTTGCCTTCTGTAGTATCTAAGTATCTCTGAACAAGGGTTGGAAGCCAACGCTGCCGCTGGGCAGCCTGGCTTTAAATTCTACCCTGCGTTGCTGGAATTTTGTGTCGCATCAGTGAGTGTCATTTGGTGACAAGTTAATTCCTTACTATTGTGTGGGTAGGGAGCCCTCTTTCCACCTCCTGATCTCACCAGCAGGATTCTGTGATCAATTCCCTTCTAAGACTTAGGTCAGGACACTCTGCCAAGGAATGCTGGGAGCCTCGCCTTCCCCATTAACCCTGCAGCAGATACTCTTTTTAATTTCGATTTGGCTCAGGGCCCATGCAAATGCTGAGCCCTGATCTAATTTCTAATTCATTTCTGTCACTCATCAAACTCACCCTGTGAGGAAGGGGTTAGAGGCTTGGGTGTGTGAAGTTCCAAGTCACGCTGCCTCCCCCAGAGAGAAACACAAAACCTGGGATTTGTTCCTCGGTCCTGTTTGGTATTGGCATGCTATTTACTCCTGCATGACAACCCCACCCCATCAACCACAACTGCCAGAGACACACTCAACTCAGTGGCCATCCTCAGGGTGGCAGAATAAAAACAAGGGGGCACTGCTGGCAGAACAATCAGGTGGCCCAGGATGAGCCATGAGACATCTAAATGATGCTACCCAAAATGATTCAGCTCATGGCAGACCTGAGCCCTGACTTCCTGCCCCATCTCCCAGCTCCTATTCTTAGGAGAGATGTTGATACTTTGAACTGGTGAGCTGTACTCCGTGTCCTGGTCACACTAACTCAGTCCTCTGTGGCCTGGTCGGCCTTCCCAGACTCTGTGACTCCCTCTTTTCACTCTTCCCGGATGCAAGTGTTACCTCTGACCCCAAGACTTGGGAAGTTCCCTCAAAAGGGATCTGAGTTATCACCCAGGGACACAATCTGCACCATGGCTGTAAGAACTATATGCTTCTCTGAAAAAGCCCGTGAGGTCCTCACTGGATCACTGGAATTTATCATATGGCCAGTGCCTAGAGATGTCCTCAAAGCGGGCCCACAGTGAAGACAGCCACACACAGGAGTACTCAAAGGAATCCACACAGGAGTAGCTAATCAGCTTTTCCAGGACATGGAAAATGATGTAGAAAATGAGCAATTATGAGAGGGACAAGCAGAGACTGGTAGAGTGTAGGCTGGGACACCCAGTAAGACAGCATTTCAAGAGAAACCTGCTGTTTCTTAAAGGTAGGGTGAAAAGCAACAGAAGCAACAGTCAGGAAGACCAGGTATATCTGACCTGCCCTCATGGCTTGTGCAAACTACCATAGAAAAGTGTGAATTTCTGGCTTAAACAAACAGCAGGCCCTATAGGCTGGCAATAGGCTGAGCCAGTGTTGGCTGCCCTTCTTGCCTGAGTTTGGGCTCATCTTATTCACCGGGGTCCCCAACACTCCTCATGGCTTTGCATCTAGCCCGCCTCCCAATTTACAGTATCTACCAAGCCTTTGTAGTTGGCTGATCTTGGGACTCCTGCGCACAGAAGTGAAGTGCTTAGGATCTGGAGTTGAGTGCAACTTGGGTGTGGATGCCGGCTCCATCAGATCCTCAGTATTCCCATCTGTAAAATGAGCATGATAACCACAGTATCTCCCTTTGATGGTTGTGCACAGGGTTAGACAAACTTACATTTGAAAGGCGCTTAGCTAAAACAAATAATGGGTCTTGTTGCTATCTGTTTAGACTGACAATATGCCAGCCTGCGGTGAGGATGTGTGTAGGCACATGGGAGACATTTATTCTCATGGTCAACATTTGGAACAGCTATATGTTCAGCCACATGGTGTCCAAGGAGGCAAGAGGCTGCCTTCCCTGTGATTTTGAGACTCCTCCCCACCTCTCTCTCTTGCTTCCATTCCATCATCAGAATCACTGAGTCTTTGCAAGGAATGAGGCATTGGGCCAGGCCACATAGAAAAGAGAGAAGGAATCAAAGAAAGAGAAGGCTCTGTTCCAGGGCTGAATTGCTTCTGGGGCTCAGTTTCCCCAACTACAAGCTGGGAAGATATATTGGAAACATTAGATGGTGTGCAAAAGTGCCTGGCACAAGTGCCTGGAAGACAACAGGTGCCCAGTAGCTATGATGCTGACTCCTCTAAAGTCCAATTTGGAAGACACAGCAAAGGGAGCAGGTGCTGTCTTGATCTCCACCCTCATCTTCACAGACCTGGATTCCCTTCAGGCCCCAGGCCCTGCTAGAATTCCAACTTCTCCCACAAGCCTTCACCTCTCTCCTGGGCCCCGCAGCACGCTCTCCCTTCCCCTGTGGCACTCACCACTGTGCATCAGGTCTTGAAGCTCTTTGTGTTTTAGGTCTGCTCGAAGCTGCCCGTCTTTCACCATCCCTGGGTTGCCATGGGAGTGTAACACCTGACATTTGAGAACATGTTCTGTGAGCGTTTGTGGAAGGAATGGATGAGTCCAGCTAGCAAAGAACTGGGCCAGAGCACTCTTGAAGCTCTGCCACAAGGTAGGTGTGACACTGGGAAACTCAGATCTTAGTTTCTTCTTTAATCATCTGAGAAGGTTGGACTAGGTTTTACAGCTGCCTGCTGCCAATTGCCCAATGCCTTTAAAGGTGACGGAGGCAATTCACAAAGTGAACCAGGTCACCTTCCCCAATCCAATGCCAGGTGCTCAGTGAGAAACCACTTAAGCCCAGGAGAGGTCACTAAAACTCACAGTATGGGGATGAAGGATGGAAAAACAAAGGGAACCACATATCTTGGGACAGAGGCCAGGCTCTGCTTGGCTGCTTAAAACTCAAGCTCCCATTCCAGCTGCAGGAGACATCAGGAGGCAACCCCACCATGGAGCTACCTGGAAAACCAGCCTTCCAGTAATAGCTGCTCCAACAGCACCTTCCAGCTCCCTGAGATGACTTTTCTAAGGGTTCCTTGGATTCAAGAGTCCCCTTCCTTCAAATCCCACCTACACCTTGAGCTCTTGGGATATGAGTCCTGAAAAACAGCTGGACATTGGACAGTGCACATCTGTGCCAAATGAGGACTGTGGAGTCTGTCTTCCTGTTGGTCAACATCCCTGGACTACAGCTTCTCAGAGGCAAGAGCCACAGTTGGTACGCTGTTGCCTCCCCTCTCTGAGCTTAAGCCTTATCCTCTGTTTGTTGAGTGAATGCATTAGAATGAGAGTAGGAGGGGTGTAAGTCCCACTGGCCCTGAGCAGACAAGTAAAGCAGTCCCTGAGAAATAATAGAGTTGGCTCCACAACTTAGGGAGAGAGTAGATTAGAAACTTGATTTTAAAAATTCAAAAAAAATCGTGCTTTCCTCAACTCCTAGAAAGAGCAGGCTTCTGTTGAGATGTAACATGTGTAGATCTCTACCTGCTGAGGGAACCTGAGTCCCCTACCCACCCTTTGTACTAGGTTTCCCAGCCCTGGCACTGTCCTCAGCACCATCTTCAACCTGACTGTCAAGCAACGGGCTGCTCATCTTTTCTGAGCTCACAAAGAAACCATGCAGGGCAGAAATAGGCAGCAGCTTCTGTGGCCATGAGCTCCAAATCTTATTCATATGCCTCTCTCCCTGCTGAGCACACAGACCTTCATGCTCCTGCAGGTCACTTGTGTTACTGCACAGCTTGGGCACTCATTCTGGAAATCAATTTGACCACAGCAAAGGTTTCATGTCAACAATATTTGAGTCTATTTCTGCTGCTATAATAGAATACCTGAGTCTGGGTGACTTATAATGAAGAAATTTAAAAGAGTATTTAGCTCAGAGAGTTCTAGACCTGGGAAGTTCAAGGTTGAGGAGGCATCATGACATAGCAGAAGAGAGAGAAAGAGACTGAGAAGGTGATGGAAACTTTAAAAAGTGGCACCTAGTGGGAAGTTTTCCAGTCACTGAAGATGTGCCCTTGATGGGGACAGCTGGACCCTTGCCATTTACTCTTCTGCAATTGTGCATCCCAGAATGAGTGAACATTTTCTTTCACCTCACTCTCCCTGCTCTAATGTGCTACTTCACCACAGGTCTGTAGCAATGGGCCCAACTAAACCTGTGAGCCAAAGTAAACCTTTCCTCTTTACAAGTTGATTATCTCAGGTGTTTTGTAACAGTAACAGAAAGCTGACTAACACCATCTGAACTAGTTTCTTTTACTAGGTACTTGCTCTTGTGATAATTAGCTCACTCCCAGGATACCACCATTGATTCATACATGCAGGCAGAGCCCTCATGATCTTGTAACCTCTTTAAGGTCCCACCTCTCAACACCATTTCACCGGGGTTCAGGTTCCAACACGAGATCTTCAGGAGACACATTCAAACTATAACAAGCAGTATGTGTTTGATTTGCTGAGGTTTCAGCTGTTTTAAATATCTGGGAAAGCAGGGGCAGATCCCAGCTTACAAGGAGGGCCATGAATTTGGCTATACTATTGTCAGCTCTAGAGTTTGTCTTTTCAAGCTGCCGAGTAAGATAGGCTGTGGGCCAAGAATGGACAAAGAGACCTTCTTGCTGGTTGCACTGCAGGCCCAAGCAGCGTCTCCTAGCCTTTCCCAGGGACAGCTTGACTCCTAGCTGCCAGCAGGAGGGCGCCTCACCTGAAGGCAGGAGACGGCTCTCCTGACTCACTCCCACGCTCAGCTCCCAGGCTCCTGTTCTCGGAATTTCCCCTTGGACAGATGGTACTGCAGCTGACCAGAGAATGAGGCCCTTTTCGTATTTGATCTCTGCTAGCTTTGTTTATCAGAAACTGGCCACCTTGGCTAGCCTGTAAACAAAGTGATCCAGAGCCCTTTTGTTGCCAGTTGCTCATGGGACCTCATAAGCCAAGGAGAAGGCAGGCCCTTTACCCTCCAGGTGCTGACCTTGGTTGGCCCTGAAGTGTGTCAGGGAGTTACTGATTCTCAAAGACAGTTTCTTTTCCAGGTGATGGGGTCCAAGAGGTGATGAGCTACCTATATTGCTGTTAGACTTCAGCAGGGTGTGCTAGGACCTCAGCAGAATGGCCAGGATAGAGAAGATGCTGGGAATGTGCAGGGTTGGACCTGGAGAAATCAACAGAGATCTGGGGCTGGTCCACAAAGAGGACCAGTGTCCCCAGGGTGCTGCACACTCAGGCATCACTAACAAAAGATGCTCATTTGGGGGGTGGGGGTGGGGACGAGCTTATCAGTGTGAAGTACCAGTTCCAGGAAGGGGGATTCTACCATGGGAGCAGGGCTCCAGTTTGGTGATGCCAGAAACAGTCTGCCCACGCCAAGGAGGAGAGTTGCTCAGGGCCAGAGAGGGAGCCAGGGTTCAGCTAAGGGGCTGAAGGGACTGTCAGGGAAAAGCTCTCCTCCACATTTGAGCAGGGAACTATAGACTGGTGGTAAATACAGGCAGAATCCAAGGACAGGACCAACTCAAAGAAGCTAGAGGGAAGTTGGGATTTGTAAGCCAGCAGGGACAGGGAAGTTACCCCAAGATGCAGCCTTTGAAGGCCAGGTCAATCCACTGGGAATAAGCCGGTCACCTACTCCCATAGTGCACCGTGATGTACATTATGTGAGCACCCCTTGGGATACCAAGCTGATAAAAAGCACTTCTGAGACAGGCTTATAGGAAGATGCAGTGTCGCAGGTGGAGAGCAGGGCTACATTTTATCCTGGTATGTGACCTTGATCTGCGTGCCAGGTAAAAGGTACAACAAGCAGAACCATAAGAGGCAGCCTTGAGATGTGGACTCAGGAAATGGCACAGTTAGAAATATATACTTGATTCTCTTCCCTCCCCAGAGTCACTGGCCAAAGCAGAGCACAGGCTTGCAGCTGCAGCTTGAATCAGCGGGGAGATGAAGTGTGTGCTACTTGTAGCAGGCAGGAGCTTAAAAATCATATTAGTCATTAAAGAATGGCTTGAAAGAGTGCTGCTGGATGGCACTAGAGGAAATGGGTCTATGGCTGCACCAAGAGTAACTCCAGGACTGGCAATATACATTGTGGTGGCCACGTAGCAGCAACCACAGGAAGCAAGGGTACACACCCAGGACTCTTGCAGAATGCAGAACTGAGCTGCATCGGCCTCTAAATTGCTAGCACCTACTGTCAGTCTTGGGTTGCTCCACCTAGGTATATGGTCAAAGGAACAGGGTGGGCAGTGATAAGAAACATTTGGTTGAGCTGGCCAGGGAAGCCTGGTGCTGATAGGCTTGGCTGTGCTTGGCTGTGTAAACACCTTTAAGCTGCCTGAGTCTTGGTTGTAATTCAATTAGCTATATGGGATTCTTTAGGCTTCATAAAGCACAATACTGTTGGACCATTCTTTTCCTTAGTTTTTTTAAGTTTTTGCAATTATTCCAGATACATGCAAAGCTGCTGGTAGTTTTACAGCCTGGAATGAGCATCTCTTGTGTAGGACAGCATCTTTGAAACATTGAACAATGATTAGGCAGGCTCCAGGCCAAGGGGCGATGAGGGTTTTTGCAGGGGTGGACCCAGCAGCTGGTGGAAGCAAGCAATCTGGGAGCTCTGATTCTACTTCGTCATCACATTGTGATTTTTCTCACTAACAATTAAAAATAATGATTCAGAGTTGTGCAATTACTTGTTATTCATCAGGATTTTGAAGGTGTCTCCAGGTAGTGGTGGGTGGTAGAAGTTCAAATGACTGTTAGGGGGATTTGCACACCATGGCTCACACAAAACCCCAGGTGCATATGTGCATGAGCATGAGTGCACACACACACACACACACACACACACACACACACACACACAGAGATAACACATGTTCACCACTTCATGGCTTCATATGCACAGGTTCACATCCAGAAATATGCAATCCACATGGAACACATGCACACACAAACATACGCACACACAGTTGCTTACATATGTGTTAACACATATGTACATGTGTGCATGCATACCTATGTGCAAATACATAGTCACCCACATACACTGCATAACCATATGTACAATGCACATACACAGACATGTACACACAGGCACACGCAGGCAGGCCAACTTCTTTCTATTTCAAAAGAGAACAAAGCTACCTCTCTTTTACAAGGTGACTTAAAGCATGGCTGCAAACTTGTCAATTACCTCTCACCCTTGACCCAAACTTAGAAGCATCTGTGCAACTCATCAAGCTCCATCAGAGGAGACAACCAGGCCATTCTCTTAAGTTCCTTATTTGTCTCTTTCTTCACTGGCCCTGCTGCCCAGCATTGCTCTCTCTCTCCAGAGCAGACAGAGGAAATGAATGAGGACAAAGTGCAAATAAATCTTTTGGAATCAGAAACATAAGATGCACCAGAGGCAGCTCATTTAATGGTCAAGGGTATAGGCTCCTAAACCAGGCAGTCTGGGTTCAACTCCCAATCTGTGTGACTTTGGATAAGTTCCACAAATTCTTTTTGCCCATTTCTCCATTACACAAATTGACATTGATAATGGTTTCCGCCACTATCATAGGATATTGATTAATTACAAAAGTACATAAAATAACTCTGGCACATGTGAGTGTTCAGTGAGCTGGGGTGCTTGGAAAGGACTCTGTCTACCTGGGGGCACCAGAAGTCATTCCAGTCTGTGGCCCAGATCTGGAGAACTGGGGGTCAAACCCTAACCCTGGCCAGAGACAGAAGGTAGGTAGTGATTTAGCCAGTGCTTCTGGCCCAAGCCTCCCTGAAGTAGATCCAGGACTCCAGCAATCATCTGTACCCAGAAGGGTCACCCTGTGGGGCTAATCCACAATGGAATGTCAGGACACAGGCCTACCATTTTGGGGCATGTAGCAGTTATCTGGCTCCGGTCGGCCCTCCCTAAGAAGCAAAGGAGCGAGCTCCTGTCAAGGGGGAACCAGAGAGGAAGAAGCCTGTGTCCACACATCTTCAAGGTCCCAGCAGTGTGTGAGAAGAGACATGGGTTCCAGAGTCAGAGGACGAAGGTTTGTGCTTCTGTCTTTCTAAAGTGGTATGTGCCCTTGGGCACTGATCACTTTTTTCCTAATCTCTCAGAAACTTAGCTTTGTCATCTATGAGACAGAGAAACTGATTACATCTTCTCTGGGGGACTAGCCACTATCCTTTTGTCCACAAATTTGATTGTGTGACTTCTATGAGCTAGACACTGAGACACTGAGACCAGGACTGGGTTAGCCTCACAAAGTCTGCTAAACTCACAGTGACCAGGAAGCACCCAGCTAAAACCTAGTGAGGTGAAGTGAAACTAGGATATATGGGCCACTGAGGCAGTTCCCTCACCCAGCACACAGTAATTGGAGGCTTTAGGGACACAATGGTCCTATTTTTCGACCCTAGAAGCTTGGAGCAAAGCAAAATGTTGGGGTATGACAAGATGTGCGTTCCCACAAGGTTAACGTTAAGGCCCCCCAAAGCCTCATGTGCTCATAGGCAGGCTTTTGGGAAGTGATTAGATCATGAGGATTGGCCCACTGATGAGTTTATAGTTCCATGTGATGTTGGGAGGGGAGGCCTACTTGAAGGAGGTGGGTCACTAGGGTCATGGCCTGGGAGGGTCTGTCTCCCTCTCTCCCTTGCTAGCTCTGTTTCCTGACTGCCATGCTATGAGCAAGCTCCTTCTAGGCTGCCCCTCTACCATAACACCCTGCCTTGGATCCAGCTAACTATGGACTGAAACTTCTCCATACTGAGCTAAATAAACCTCTTCTTTTTTAAGCTGTGGGTGTTAGTATTGTGTCCCAGTAATGAGCAAGTAACTAAGACAGCTAAGCAGACCATGTGCACAGAGCCACCCAGCTCAGGGCTGCCTGGCTCTGGCCCACTGTGCCCATGTACAATGCAGAGAAGCAGGAGACCTGGAGTCAGGAAAAAGCCAGGGAACACATGGAGAGGGGAAGGGGCTGTGGCTGGGGGCAGAAGACCTAGGGCTGTAGCTCAGCTCTGCCACGAAGACTGGAAACACTAGCAGGTGTTGGTCCTACACAGGTCCTCAGTTTCCCACGGAGAGCCAGCTGGGACTTGATTAGCTGATCACAGACTCTGTGAAATTTGGGCCATCTGTCTGCTCCTCTGACACCAAGGCACAGCTCTGTTCTGCCTGTCTCTTAAAGCCTGCCTAGTTCTATGCCTCTTCCTGGTAACAGATTTGAAAGGTTTTGTGCCAACATGGCCAGTGTGACGAAGACAGAAGACATGAGCATAGAAAACCCATGGCTTGGAAGAGAGTTCAATCCCAGCCCTCAGGATGTGATGTGGGAGCCACTGCCAAATCAATGGGAGTCTCCAAAGGACCCTTGACATTACCAACGCTTTGATGTGCTTTTAGTCACAGAACCCAGATTAATGTTGAAATCTCAAGTGGTAGGAAAGAAAGGTGTACAATTTGTAATGTTTAGCAAGAGGACATGAATTCAAAAAGGAAAGAGAAGCTGAGCACAAGAAAATGTGTCCAAAGTAAGGGTAGCAGAACTGTGAGACTGGATGTCTCTGCAACAGCTGAAGAAGGAACCTAGAAAGGTCACATCCACTGAGCACCTGCATGTATCTGTGTGGCATGAATGAGCCCACAGCTTAGCACAGAGTGCAGAGCCACTGAAAACTGCACTGACTGGATGACTGAATGAATGATTGATGGAATGTGTAAACCAGTGAATGAATGTCAAAGGTGGAGATGATGCTCTGAGCTGAAAACCCAAGGGCATCCCTCCCTCTGGAGCCTGTAGAGGTTGCATCACTCAGTCCCAGTTAAAGACATTGGCCCAACTGGGATTCAATGAAAAGGGACGTAATTAAAAGCAGGAGGTCCAGAGCTCTGTTCATCCCATTTTCTCGTGATAACAAGGAGGAGGAGGAGCTAGTGGAGGGCAACATAGCTTCTGGATTGCAGAGCAGGAAGGGCAGGGAGGACTGCCGGGAATGCTTGAAGACACTAGTGACATGGGCTAGGGTCACTCCTCTGAGTTTGGGATAGGAACTGAGTTCAGGCCAAGCCCAAGAAAAAGCAAGAGCGCCTCCTACCTGCTCCGCATTTCGCCTACTATCTATCTGCATTCATGCCATCTCCTGGGAAGGCAGAAAGGCAGCCCCAGAGGTCTGCCCCATGGTGCCTGCTGCCTGAGGGGAGCTGGGGAGGAGGCTGCTGTCCCAGTCTGCCCCACTGCAGCATGGATAGAACAGAGACTCAGAGTGTCCTGCTGCCCCAGAATGCTCCAGGAAGCTTGTGAAAATGCAGATTCCAAGCCCGGCCCCAGGTCTGTAGAATGCAAATTCATCCATCCTTTCATGGAACCAGTGTGTGCTGAGGATCTGCACCTACCGGGCACTATGCTAGAGGCTGGAGTCATAGCAGGGTGCACACGGACAATCCTGTCTTCCTGGAACTTGTGAACAAGTGGAGGGAAATTCAGCAAAGCAAACAGGTGAGCTTGGTCCACCAGGTGGCAGTAGGTGCTATAGAGGGAAAGAACTGAGGGAAGATGGGGAGTGACCGGAACAAGGGCCGCCATTTGAATGGCGCAGTGACAGCCCTAGCATGGCACTGGAGCGAAGTCCCAGAGAGGTAAAGAGGCAGGTTATGCAGGGACGGAGAGAGGCAAATAGAACATTGGGTGGAAGGCACAGTCAGTACCAGTGTCCCAAGGCAGGAGGCGCCCTGGCATGAATCTCCACATTTGTAATCCAGCTCAAATACTGCCGCTTAAAGGCTGTTAACAACACAGTGACAATGTCCTACCTAAAGCCAGCCCTGAGAAAGTGAAGCTCGTCAAAGATGTCGCTAAGAATGCAGAGACCGGGAGACCGGGATGAAGTTAGCAGGATTGGCTGCTGTTTTCCAAACCGGAGGAAGCCCAGGCCTGACACCACGCAAAGGACAGCGGGGAGGATGAAGGCACAGGCGAACAGAGCTTGTCGTGAAGCCTGAGAAGGAGGACTTGGTGAGAGAGACCCTCTGATGTTCTGTACTCCTGCTTAACGTGGAATTTGAAACACCGGCATCCCTTCCATCACGCCTTATCTCATCCAAGCCTCCAGGCAGTCCCAGAGGTAGGAATTATACATCTCAATTTTATAGATAAGGAAGATAGGGTTCACAGGGGTTAAGAACACGCATCAAGGAAGAAGCTAGGAAGAGCCAGAGCTGAAATGCTGGCCGGATGCCAAGCCCTGCGCCGCCCCCACCAGCACGCAGCCTCTGCGCGGTAGCTGCGTTACCACATCGCCCGCACTGGTGTCGTTGCTGTTTTCGTTACTGTCATTTTCGCTTGGCCTTAGGGCGCCCGTAGCACCCCGCTGCTTGCCCAGAACACTGCTTCCCATTCCCCCATGTTACCCTCAGCCACTTTGTCAGCAGATGGGGCAAGGCAGGGTCTAATGTTCCCACATGGTATGCTAGGAAACCAAAGCCCATAGCCAGGCGGAGGTAGAACTGAGGCCAGAATGAGCCCCCACCAGCCTATTCTGTATTTATGGCGGAGCCCCAGTCCGACCCATCATTCTCTCCATATTTCAGGAGTGCTTTGGCACAAGATGGTGGGCCTGACTGAAAATAAATGAGACCTGCACCAAGATAATGCCTAGGAGGGGCGGTTCTCAAGCATGTGGGCTTTTGAGGTAGAGCCACAGGTGTTCCATGCCAGACCAAGCCGGTAGGGAGGTCCTTTGGTCTGTCCTTCCTCTGGGTGCCCCTCATATGCCTCTTCCTCTTCCTCAGCCTGCCTAGTCTAGCAGAGCCTCACTCCTGGCCACCACTCTGCCCCATTCACACGGAGGTGGGGACCAGACCCTTGCCAGGGTCCTGCCCGCCACAGGGCCCAGGACAGAGGCCATTGCTGTGCCTACCCCCAGCACCTCTCCTGACCCCCAGGTCCTGAGTATCTCCCCTTCAGTGCTCTCCCCAGATTTTGCTCTATTTCTCCTCCGCCCTGCTCCCTCTCCTCTTCTCTCCTGATACACTGTCCTCACAGCAAATGGTTTCATTCACTCTCCACAAGACTCCAAATGTGAGTCCCCTTGCTTCCTTCTCCTGAGCTCTGGCTGTGCAGGTCATGAGCTGTGTCTGGCCTTTCTGGCTGTGTGCTGGAGCTGGGGACAGTGACAGTGACCAGTCAATTCATAGTCACATGTTTACCGCTGCAGGCAGGGGAGGCAAGCAGGGGTAGGTTATCATTCCCTTTTCACAGGGGAAGAAGCTGAGACACAGCGGGCTGAGGGTCTTTCCCGTGGTCTCTTATCCACCATGCAGAGGGTCCCTGAATCTATGACTTCCAGAGTTCCTCCCTTCATATATGAAGGAAGGAACTGTATGCATTGTATGCAGGAAACTCGACACAGGTGAACGAGAAGCTACATGTTATATATTCAGCCACAGGCTCTCAGCCAGAGTTGTGACTCAAGAAGAATGCTTTTTAAAACAGTGATGTCCAGTTCCACCTCAAATTTAATATGTATCTTCTGGAGGGTACTTTGGTTTATTAATTTTAACCTAAAATTTTGACATAATTAAAGGTACATACAGTTGTACAAGAAGTTGCCATCCATCCTCCATGCTGCCTTCTCAGCGGTAACATCTTACATAACTACAGTAGTGCAATGTCAAAGCCAGGACACTGATGTTGTTACATTTCATGAGGCTTGTTCAGATCTCCACAGTTATCTGGGCACTCATGGGACTGTGCATGTAAAGCTGTGTGCAGTTTTAGCTCACATGTAGCTTTGTGTAACCGCTGCTATTGTCAAGATACTGAACTGTAGCATCACCATAAAACCATAAAACTGTACCATCACCACAAAATTCCTGAAAGCTTTGGCTTTGAAACCTCCCAAGTGATTTATTCTTGCACACACTGCACAAGAATAAATACTGCACCAAATACTGTTCCTTCCACCTCCCTCTCAGGGCTACTCATGCTCATCCTCGAAGATACCCTGACTTGCAACCTGTGGTTCTCACTGACCTGCCCTCCTTTGGCCCAGCTGCCAATGACAGGGCCCACAGAAACTTCCTTTACAATATTTATCAGGACTGAATCTTGCCCTTGATCCACACACATACCCTAGAACTCCAGACGCATGGAGTGCCCCTTGTCTGTCCTGCAGCGAGAGCCTTCTCACCAATTTCTTTCCTCCAGATAACCCTTCCCCTAGCTGATACTATGATGACCGATCTTGATGACAAATCTTGGTTGGCCCAATTTCACCACTTCATTCTTCTGACCGAAAACTTTTGATGGTAGCCATCATTAACAAAATAAAACCCAAACTATTAAATTCAAATATTCAATCCTCCACATCTGACTTGCTTTCTTCTTCCAAGTTTCTCCAATACAATTAAATTTCTTGAGTGCAATATCAACCTTTGCTCAGTTTTCCATATAGAGTAAAGACAAATGGCACTCTGCTCTCTGGTATGTGAGGAAGTGACACAGGACAGGGTCCATGGACACTTCTTGGGTTGGGGATGTCCTCATCCTTCAGCCCTTGCACCCTTGTGAGGTACGGTGGGAAGCGACTAGCAGCCCCGGGTGAAGCCGAGGGGTAGGCACAGGGGCTGGCTGGTGTGAGCCATTGGAGGATGGGAGCTTTCTTTAGGGGCCAAGAAAAATGACAGTAGACAGCTAACAGAAATGGGAGGTGGGCCCCTTCCCGTCTCCTCATTGGGACCCTTGGCAGAGTCACCTTGGCAACTATATTATCTATTGGCTAACATCCTTGATGCCTTTTCCTTCCTTTCTGGAACAATGAGAGTCCAGTGATTCATGAGCATTGTCCTTCAGAAAGCTCTAAAACCCCCTCACAGCCCTGTTCCTACACTTCCTACTACATGATGATAAAATGAAAAAGAAAATTCGTTTATTGAGATTAAGTGCATTTCAATTATCTGATATGTTTCAGCTTTAATTGATAACAAATCACAAATTGCCCATCTCATTACAGCAACTGATTCACTGGGGAATTTATTACCTATACCCGAGAAGGCTCAAAAAGGTAACACAAGCTCAGGGACTCTTATGATCTGGTGACCTCACTGTCTATTTTTTTAAAAAATCACACACTATCGGAAGCACATCCATATAAATGGTCTCATCAAGGGCAGTTTCTAAGCTGTCTTCATGTGTGGTTTTTAAATGTGGAGAATTATGGGGGTGGTAGGTGAGGGGGGATCAGAGGCCAAGAAATGTGTACCAAGGGGCAGAGGTAGCTGTTGTGGCTGGAGAAGGAGAGGGAGGGACAGAAAGATCTCAATGAGGCATCTGCAGGTCACCGGGGGCCTTGCTAGGGACAGATGGAGAATGACACCGGGGACCCAGCAAAGATGCTAGACTGGCTTACACACCCACTGCCATCCCCCCATCACCACTGCTACACCCTCCACCAGCAGCACCACCAACACCTCCACCATATCACCATCACTGCTAACACAACTCCAGGCCAAGACCAAAGAACACCTCTAAATGCAATGCTGCTTCACAGAAAACAGTCACTGTCAGTGTACACAAGATGACATCCCAGAGAAGTGATACTCACCCAGATCCTTAAGAAAAGGAGAACCTGAGGCTGAGGCGGGCACTCACCATTGCTGCTGTTGTCGTCCACCAAGATGATCTCCTTGAGCAGATGCGAGGGCGTGCGCTCAATGGCTGAGTGGATGGAGCGCAGCAGCACCGAGAGAGCCTCGTTGACAAAGATGAACACAATGCTCACTTCCGGCAGGCTGTTGGGGAACGACAGGTTGCGGCATCTAGAAAGGAGAACAGCCAAGCTCTTGGGTGGGTTGGTCCTTCAGCTGGAGGCACTCAGGTGCAGCCCCCCCCAAATGTGTCACCCCAGCTTTGCTGCTTATGTGCTCAGAAGTCCAGACTCTGCCAAGGCCCTCTTCTCTGTTACCGGGAAAATGACCCTTACACGTGCAGCAGAAAAACCCACAGTCACTGAAACACTTTGTCCCAATTGCCACTTCCTGTCCCAGCTGGGAAGCTGGATCCAAGCATGCGGTGCAGCATGTGGCATCTCCGTGCTGTCCCTGAGTGTTCCCTGCAAGAGTAACTCAATGTTTCTAAACCAACAGGATGGAATATATAGTCAGAGCAAGTCTTAGTATTTCCACAGCAACAACACTGAGTGAGGTCAGACCTTAGGCCAGATCAGCCTTGGGAGGCAAGTTTGTCTCCCCCCAGAGACTTCTACTAGCCAAACACACTCTTTCACTCCAGTAGGAATCCTGCTTGGATGCTTCTTCTACCCATCATTCATCCAGGGTCCAGCCTTGGAATCAGACTGAAGTTACTGTCAGAGTCTCAACACAAATGAGTTACAGAAGGACCAAGTCCAATCTCACTCATAAATGACACCGAGGCCCAAGAAGATTGAGTCCCCACGTATTACTGCACTGGGAGACAGCTGCTCAAATAAAATCTCACCTCTGGTTTTCTGATGTGGGCACCAGACTCTTATTTGGAGAAGAAACAGCTATAGAAAAAAGTCCTCCCTGAAGCCATTACCCAAAGAACTATAGGCAAACTTGTAAAAGGCTGTGTGTCATTCCCCATTGGAAGAGGACCAAAAACCCTTAAATCACACCCCCAAAAGATGCCAGACAGAAAGAAGTGCCCTGGTCCTCAAGGGCGTAACCTTTCCTCTGAAAGCATAGTCTCAGTGGCAGGAAACCATACTGGTATTTTCCCTGGCTGAAACTAAGTGCTGTTCCAGATGGTACTGAGCTGCCATTTTCAAACACAGGCAGAAGTTTCAACCCTATCCCAAGATCTGGGCTTGGAGAGGGGGTGGCTCACAGCCACTACCTGCCACTGAAGCCTCCAGGGGCTTAAGGGTGGTGACCACCTTCTGTTGCTCCGAAGTGGGAGGTACGGCCAGGTTAGAGCATGCAATAATGAGTGTAATAATGCTGGGCTTCTGCTTGTCAGTAATTAAAGTGCTGCAGGATAGGAATGGGCCTGCTCTTCCTTAATGAGGAAGGCTGCAGGATAACCAGCACTGAGCAATTTGGAGAAATCACCATGGGGCCACAGCCTGCTTAAGAGCATGAGATTAATAAACTAAAATCACTGTCTCTATGGTTACCAGAAATTTACAGAAACTTCTCCCATTCTATTTCCAGCTCTCCTTCTCTCTCGCCAAAGGGAGATGGAAGGTGGGGGAAGGGAAAGAGTTGAGTCTTTTCCCAAATCTACTTCATACTTGTAATTTTAATAAAACTATTAAGTAACAGATTGGCATAGAATTCATTCATTCTTGTATTTAATGGACTAAATATTTATTAAGCTTCTTTCACCGGGCAGGTAGTATTTTAGGCCCTGTCGTACCTAGAATCGTACATAGTCCTTATCCACTTGGAGCTTATTCTTTGACAAGGGAAATAGACAAACATGGAAGCAAACGGACAATACAATGCAATACCAGCGCTAAGACGAAGCAGAGTGAGACCTAAGATGACACAGTGATACCCTAGCTGTTCTCAGGAGTGGCCAGGAAGCCCTCTGTGAAATCACAAGTTTTGACCAGAAACTTCCATGGGATGGGAAGGTCTCACTTGGCCTACAGACAGTGCTGCAGTGCTCTATGGCCATACCACTCTGAAGGTGCCCGATCTCGTCTGATCTCGGAAGCTAAGCAGAATCAGGCTTGGTTAGTACTTGGAAACAGCGCTACAGCTGGACAGGAGGAAGCCAGCTGATCTAACTGCAGTGAAAGGGTGAAGGGAGAGGAGAGGTGGCTGGAGGAGCTTTAATGAAAGAGAAAGCCCGGAATGACTTTTTGGAGACAAGGTCTTTCTATGTAGCCCAGGTTGGCTACAGAGGTTGAACTTGCAATTCGCCTGCTTTAGCTTCCCAAGTGCCAGAAGTGTAGATGTGACCTCTATGCTGGGCTTGGCATGATTTCTTAAGCTTAATGAATCATTTCCAAAATTGTTTTTGTCATTGTGAATACAATTATTATAACAACAACTAAAAGGTTTGTGGTTGAGAGTCAATAATTCTTCTGTCTAGTCCTTACTTATGGGGCAGTAATTAAGACCAGTGGGTTTTCCTGGGCATGGAAACAGACATGAGTATTAGCATAGAAACTACTTGTTAATTGCATGTTAAAAGTAATGCCCTATGTGTTCAACCAAGCAGCACACAATCTTCATTCTTCTTTAGTATAAGTACAGTGGACAGCTCCCAATATGATCAATGTACTGTACAAGTTCACTGTCCTACCTGCTACATTCTGTGAGCAGTAGAACCTGTGGCTGCAGACCTCTGTGTTTGCCCAGAGGGTTTCTTGTGAATTCTCTCTGGTTTGCACAGATAGGAGGCAACTATCTTCTACTAGCTTCCCTTCTTAGTTCAGAATATAACTAACAAATCACCCCTTTCCTAGGACACCAATTTCAATTTCTCCTAATAGCAGCCATAATGGTATGAGCTGCTGGTCTCTGGAACCTATGTCTAATGACATTTTTCCTTCTAGCACAATCAAAATTTATATTTGTTTTACAAGCTCAACCCTGCTGATCACTATTTTCATATGAAGGACTTTCATTTGCAAAGTTTTTATGTGAAAATTCCTGTACATAACAATACAGTTAGTCTATTTTATCATATTTGCATTTACTTACGTATCTTTCTCCTTGTACTGTTATGATGCTCCCTGAGAGCAAGGACTTTGCTTTGAGACTCGCTACCTCCCCACTTGAGCCTGACACATAATAGGTGCTTAGCAACTGTTTTTGTCATGAAACAAAGCCAACAGGTTTATTCACAAGCACACCACTGGTCTCAGAATGTTCCTTTTTCTTACAAGCCTCTCCCATCTGAAAGATGCAGGTCTTCCTCCACCAGCAGGTTGCTCTCCTGCCCTCCCTTCCCTTGAACTTATGGCCCTACTTCCTCGCATCAGGCCTCAGGAACTTCTCAGTAATTAAGTGATCCCTCCAGGCTAAATGTCCTGACCTCTTTAAACCTTTCTTTTCTCTTCTTCTGTCCTGGGGGCTGCTGGGCCAGCCTAGCCACCTTCTGCCCACTGCTCTCTTTACACCCCATGACCCCCTCCCACTCCCCTACCCCTGCCTCCAGATTTTCTGCACTTAACTTGAAGAAAGTGGGCCTGGATAAGTAGAGAGGTGAAGGGAGGGCAAGATCAAACACACAAGACAGAGAGATTTTAAGGAATGAGCCTTGAGCATTGCCCAACGAATGAAGGCACCAGGTGCTGGGCCGCAGCTTTGCCCCACCTTGCTGTGTGAACATGGACAGGGCATCTCAGCTCTTCGTCCATGTCCTCATCGGAGCAGGAAATGATCCTTAGAGATCTGTGTCACCTGGGGTGAGCAGCACACATTCCACTGCCAACATAGTTTGTAAACTTTCCCTCCCTTTGCACCAGATCCTTTTTACTACCACTTGCTACTTGGCAAAGAAGGGAGGCACCGGAGAGGGAAGTTCACCCTTCCAGGTCACTCAGTGGTGATCCACCTCCAGCAAGGCCCCGTCTCCTAACAGCACACTCAGCTGCTGAACTCACAGACTGGTGCTATGCACTGAGGGGATGTCAGATGTCATTATAGCACCCTGATGATCCAGTTGCCTCCCATAAGCCCCGTCTCTGAGCACATGAGAATTTGTGGGGGTCACTCGGGGTCTAAATCAGAACCAAGGTGACCAAGTCGTCCAGGTTTACCTAGGATTTTCCCCATTTCAGTACTGAATGTCCCAAACACACTAGGTCAGTTGGTTGGCCTGTGAGTAGACCCCAGCTTCATGGGTGCAGTGCCTGACCCTGCTGACTGTGCATGCCCACTGCCCGGCACAGAACAGGCATCCTGTTGGTTTTTAGCTAAATTCCCTTTCAAGTTCCTGAAGCCACACATATACGCCACATTGACACACAGGTATGGTTCTTTCTCTCCACACTGAAACAGAGCACACGGCTGAGGGGAGGGATGAAGGGAGAACAGGTCATGTCAGCCAAGGTGTGCACATATTTGCTCGTCACAGCTCCATTACTGCAGGGTGCTGAACAAGATATGGATATTTCCTGCTGCAGCATACATGTGGCCTGCAATAGCAACACACCTCTAAGAAGGGCTGACCAAGCCCTGTGTGGCTGCTTCACAATCCACCTGGTTTCACCAGTCAGCCATAGTCGCAGTGCACCACTGAGACATTCTCCCAGCGCCTAGATCCTCTAGAACTGGGCCACACCTGGCCAAAGCCAAGACTCTACCCTAGCCCTTGCAGGGATGCCCTCCTGCCTGCCCTGGATGGCTGCCCCTGCTCCCCACTCTCACTTCTACAAGACAGCACCCAAGGAACCAGGCAGTGTAACCAGATCTCCTACATTTAAACTCTTCGAGGATGCCTCACTGTAAAGAGCAAGCGCTTACTCATTTGAGAAGAGCCACATTCCTCTGTAAAATTAAGCCATAAAAATCCCTCTTTTACTTTTATTTTTGTTCAAAGTCAAGCCACTTTCCACTAGAGATAAAAACAAGGCATTTGTGAGAAGGGAGTCACACGGCTATCTAATAAGCTGGAATTGATGGTCAGGATAAACTCCACATTATCGATCTCTGCTCGCAAAGGAGATGCGGGGACAGGGAGCACCAACTTAGGGAGCCTTGCCTCAAAGCTAGCCCCACATTGTTTTGAGTTGTTTACAAGGGAAATTTGTATACAGTGTCATTACCTGTGGCAGGAAGGAAAGCTGTAGAGGACCAACTGAGGCCAAGCCTGGCTCGCAGTCACTGGCTAAACCTAGGCAGCAGCCAGGCAGCACCCCCCCGGGGCTGGCATTTCCATACTGGGTGAGCAGATGACCCCTCCCTCAATCTCACGAAGTCGATAAGCCCTAGTCCACCAGAGTGGAGGGTTCACGGAGGCTGCTTGGCTCCAGCATGGAGACGGAAGTGGTCTGTGAGCTGGAATTGGAGCCTGTCTGCCAACATAAACTGAGAACAATGTCCAGCAACTACAGGCTCCTCCAAGTGCAGAAAAGGGACCAAGTGGACACAGCAAGGGACACTGTCAGGTGCCCACTGCCCTAAGGGGGTCCTCCTGGCCCCTTTATCTTTCCAGAGTTTTTTAGCTATAGTCAGAACACAGGTTGGAGATGTGCCATTAACCACCTGAAGCATAAACCCAGGGGACTAGCCTGGTCCTACGAGGACAAGGGAGCCTTCTTGGCCCCTCAGAGCCACCAGTGTCCTCACAAGAGCTCCTACCCTCCTTCCTTCACACATAGAACATGCATGATCTTCTCCTGATATCCCCTGGGCACACTTCTAGTTGCTTCTGGAGTTTTCCAGATTCCTGTCTGCCAGGGATGAGGAGCTTGGGGAAACTCTCATTTGATGTGAGCATGGGTCAGTATTATCTCTCTGCCTTGCTGGTATCTACATCTCCACAACCTCTGGAGCTGAGAGACTGTATTGTGCTTGCTGCCACAACTGCCCAGGGACTCTGCAGAATCCTTGGAAATAATTAGGATAAAAAATTCCATTTATTGTCTGTAATATGCCACAAACCATGCTAAGAGATGTATGGACACTTTTTCTCTTCTCTCTCCATTTTATTTCTTTCTGCAATCCTATATGGTGAGCTATTCCCATTTTACAGATGAGAGAAATAGAGTCAAGGTACTGAGTCACCTCCCACAGCTTGAGCCCAGCTCATTTTCCTCTGAAGGCCATTTCCTCAGGCCTCCTGGATGAAGATCTTTACTGTCCTTTCCATGCCCACAGGAGGTGCACCATGCTCAGGACACAGCCAGGATGTATCACTGTCACCCCAGAGGCCTGGTGGAAGGGGCAAAGTGGAGGACTAGCTTCCAGACTGCCTATTCTCTCCGAAAAATGGGGAGGAGGTAGTTGTCTAGCAAGATAGCACAGGCAAATGCAATAAACACTGCTGAGCACCCAAAGCCTGCAATTATCTCCCTGTCAGTTAATCAAAATATAAGGTGAATACTTAAATTTTTAAAGAATGTATTACCAGAACACACTGCCATGAATCCCCCTCAAAGTACTCCTCCTCACTTTGAACACACTTGTCCCCCTGTTCTCACCACTTTCTGAAGCAATCCTGAATGCCTTCTTTCGTGAGTGCCTTTGCAAGGAATGACAAAAATCAAAACAAAAAACCGAAAAGGTGAATTGTTCTGCTGAGTGCCATCCAGCAGAGAGACGGGCTCATAAAAACATTACGGTGCGTCCTCATCCACTTTATTCATCCATGGTATGACTCCTGGCTCTTCCCCAAAGTCAAGATGACTACGAAAGGCAAATCTTTTGAGTTGATTCAGGGCACTGAAGCAACCACAACAACACAACTAAAGATATCATGAAAGAGGACTTCCAGACCTGCTTCAGAAATTGCCAGGAATGATGGGATAAGCCTGTGCAAAGTGAGAAGGCATATTTTGAGGGGAACTAATGGTACTGTGTCTTTTACTGTAATCATTTTTTTAAGTTTAAACTTTCACTGTATTTTTAATACCCTGTACATTGCTGCCTTTGAGATACACGATCCTGGGGGTTCCTTGTATAAAGATCGCTGTATTTTCTGCCCAGTGCCTTTGTATTTTGTACCACAATGGACGGGACCACAGCCTGATCCTTGAGCCCCAAGTAGCTGATAATGGGCAGTTTGTCAGCCAAGGAGCTGCCTAGCTCAGGACTAGCTCAGAAGCTACCCTTAATCAGATTTCACCATATCGTGGAAGGACTAGCAACCCAATCAAGGCCTTTCTCATGGGGAGGTTGAAACCGAGACACCCTGAGAAGGCAGTGAGCAGACATCCAGGGAACCAGAAATGATGGAGAGGAAGCAGAACATTGGCAGTGAGTGAACTGTAGATATATATGGGTATGGGTCACTGTGATAGCCATGGTGGAAGTGGACGAAAAAGAATGGAAGGCTTGGGCTATCTGTCCTAGACATCCTGCACCACTCTGCCCACTTCTGAGCCTAACTGTGAGTATGTGACCATACAGCTGTGTTACCTGCAAAGAATCCAAGCACCTGTGGTGATCTGTGTACATTTAGTTCCTCACTCCTTGAAAGCACAATGACAGCCCAGTACAGAGAGGCTCACCTCACATCCTGGGCTGGAATCTGACCCCCTTTAGACCCTCACAGGCTCCTTTGCTTCTTGTTCATGCCACTTGCATGCTCCTGCAATGTATGTTTACATGTGATTATTTCACAGATAGGGGGTCTACACTAGGCTATATACTGCATGATATCAGGATATGTCCTCACAATGGGAATCCCCAGTGCCCAGTAAATGTCCAGCACAGAGTAGAAACTCAGGAAGCACTGGATGTCTGGAATGGACACATGAAAAAACACTCAAATTCATGAGCAGTAGAATGAATTCAGGTCACAAGAGCTCTATGGGTGGACTCCACCGTGACAGGGCAGGATGGAGTCACTGGGCAATGTATTCACGCCCTGCTTGGCTGAGCAGTAAGATTAGGTCAGGCAACAAACCAGAGGGGTGAAGGAGGGGATGCTGGAGGCTGGCTGGGGATACTTAGTGTAGCTAAGGCTTCAGGAACCTGGCAAGATACCATCTCGGGCCCAGATGTGGAAGGGACAACAGATATCTGAGAACTGGGAGCAAAGGGGCCAGACCTGACCCAGGAATAGAATCTGGGTCAGGAATCACTGACAGGTAAACCACCCAGTGCACGTGATCATTGAAACATTCAACTTTCATGCAGCAGCAAAAGTTCAACAAACATAATTTCTGGTAACTTTACTGGTTTAAAGAAAGGATCTCTATATAAATAAATGCAGATTTTTAAGTAGATAACTGGGAAAGGAATCATTTACAATTTAAGCAAGTGTAGAAAGCAAGGAGATCATTTATTCCCAAAATACCTTAGAGATTTGGAAAATATAGAATCCATGGGTTTAAGTGAACAGTCCTCATGGAACAAAAATCAGCTGGCTCTGGTGGAACAGTCATGTTAAGCACCAGGTGTCCCAGGATAGTGGGTTTGCTGATTAGCGGGCCAGTCTTGCGGAGCTGAGAAATGCGGGGGAAAGCAGATCCTCTGGGGCAGAGAAAGGCAGGCCCCCTACATCTGATGGGAGAGAGGAAGGTCGGTCCCACAGATCTGCCAGGACAAGGGAGGGAAAGTGCCAAAGGAAAACAGGGCATCTTCTTTGTCAGCACAGCCTGGCTCAGGGCTCAGCCTCTGGCACCAAGATCTCTGGGACTCGGGAGAAATCACTCTGGGGACTTGAGTCTACCTGCCCCAGTGCCCATCTGGTCTTACTCTGACCTCCTACCAGGTAGATACACTGTCCCATGCGCTCCTGGTGCACACAGCAGTTCTTCACTTAGTTGAGTCTTGGTGATGCTCTCTCCCCAAGCCACCTTTTATAAACCAGAGGCCCAGATCAGAAAAGTTCACTGGAAATGGCCAGGTGTGGTGGCACAAGCCTGTCATCCCAGCTACTCAGGAGGCCAAGGCAGGAAGACAGCAAATTCAAGGCCAAACTTCACCACTCAGGGAGTCCTTGTCTCAAAAAAAATTTAAAAAGGGGCTGAGGATGTAGTTCACAGTAGAGTATTTGCCTAACTGCTGATGTGAGGGCCTTAGGGTTGGATGCCCTAGTACCCTCCCACACAATACATACACACACACACAAGTAAACTAGCAGCTGCTACATGTCAGGGAATGTTCCAGAAACTCTGTATACATTAGCATATGCAATCTTTATCTCACTATCCGTAATTTATAGATAGGAAGAGAAAGGCACAAAGAGGCTAGGTAACTCACTATAGGTTTCCCCATTAACAAACCAGAGTTTGTTAGAGTTCAGAGAACCAGGTTTTAACAACTACTCTATAATAAAAACTTCTTCTGGATGTCCTCCTCTAAATGGTATATTTCCTCTCTATCCCTTAAAATCCACTTCCACAGTCATGATCTGAGCAGCAGAGAAGAAAAAACTATCCCATCTCTTAAAATATTATACCTCTATTAATAGAGTTCAAGATTCCTTTTCCTTTAAGAACAACACCATACTCTTGGCCCATAAGAAGCTTAACATTTTCCCAGAGTTCTTTAGTTAGTGTTTCCCCAACCCCCAGCTGTGTTTGGGCAGTTAGCATTTTCCATGAGACAGTAGAATCATTACTTGGGCTGGAGGTACGGCTCAGTGGGGTAAGTGCTTGCCGCTAAGCACTAAGGCCCTGAGTTCGATCCCCGGTCCCGGAAAAAAAAAAAAAAAAAGAATCATTACTAAGAATGTGTATTTTACCCCTTCACTCTCAGGTTGCCTTCATGGAGGACACACCTTTCACAGACCTCTGCATTTTCTTTGGAGTCAAGATCATAAATTGGGAGATTCACTCAGGTAGATGAGACAGTGAATGAGGCAGAGTCACAAGAACCACATAAAAAGAGATCCTGTCTCTCAGCACCCATGGGAACTTGAATAGCTTCCTTGTTTTAAATTTCTTTTCTGAACAGGTTTCTTAATCTTGCAAATATTCATTTTCTCCTACATAAAATAAGAATAATAAAATCGTGTGAGAGAGACATGAGAATAAAGTTTAATGAGAAAATGCACAGTGAGCATTTGTACAGCACCTGCCACACAGTAGGTGAGCAAGGGCTCATTCCCATTGTGAGTCATTTGCAGCAACTCTGAGACACCTAGCAATCGTGTCCCCCACTGGCCCCCAGAATCAGCTACATTAGTTCGGGGGACCTGGTACTAAAGGAAATTGTGTTGTCTTTTATCCAAAAGTTATGGAGGAATTTTCACACTGACAGCAGAGCATTAATTAAAGCAAGTGCAGCACCCTTCCAGCCACAGATTCTGGGCAACAGGAAACTCATATTATATGAGCTTCCTAATACTGATACTGCTACTGTGACAAATTATGACAAGCTTGATGTCTTAAAACAACACAAATCTGTCATCTCATAGTGCTGGAGGTCTAGAAGTCCAAAGTGTTGGCAGGACTGAGTTCCTTTCTGGAGGTTTCAGGGGGCAGTCTGTTTTTTTCATCTCAAATTTCCAGCATTCCTTGCCCCTTGGCTCTCCTCCATGTTCAAGATCACCAGAGGCCAGTCAAGTTTTGTTCCATAGCCATCTCTCTGTTCCTGCTTTTTTCTTCACTTTAAAGCACCCTTGTGACCAGATTGGCCTCACTCAGTACCTCAAGATAATCTCCTTATTTTAAAGTTATTATATTAGCAATCTTAATTTCCTTTAGCCACATGGCATAACAGAGTCACAGTTTCTGGCGGTTAGGATGAAACTGTCTGTGGGAGCCCATTCTCTTGCCTACCCACAAAGTCAGCGCTGCGGGTCCCCCAAGGTTCAGAAATGCCCTCTGTCTACGTCTAGATTGTGCACTGTTAAAACAGTCTTGTCTACCCAGATTCATGGTGCTCCAGTCCATGCACACAACATGTGGTCAAATCCATAGTCATGGCAGCAAACACCAATAGCCATCTTGGAGGAACCGCAGTCTCTGGCTGAGAGATTTATTCTATCTTTGCTGTCAACCTGTCCCACTTCTTCCCACTTTGAGGTTGGTGCAGGATCCCTCCAGCTCCAGACCCAGGTTCTCTTGTAGGCTTGTGTGAGGATCCATCCTCCACTGGCTCCCACCTAGGTTTGTAGGAAACAGTCTAACTCCCCTTACCAGTCCTTCCTGGCTCAGCTGTGAATCCTAACCTAGCTGTTAATCCAAGAACCAACTAGTCCCTCCTAAACTCTCGGAGGGAGGGACATGGACAAAGTCCTTAGTGACAAGGCTCTGAAGTTTCTGAAGATTTGCCAGCAAGAAGAAGAAAGTGATGTCTTCTGGGGGCTCTGTCCTGAGCTACCCCAGTGGCAGGCCGCAGAGTTGCCATGGCAACACCACAGGCTTGGAGCTTGAGATGTGGGCCCCCCTCTTCCATCCCTACCCATAGTTCTCTCAAGAGCAGGCACTCATCCCTCAGGCTTTCCTGAATCTCCAGTCTGTAAATAACAACAGCTTGCAGTAAAGAATGTGATGTGAGCCTATTGCTGTAGCACTGGGGCACTGATGTATCACATTCCTGACACCTCTGTCCCTGGGGTCGAAGCCCACCTGCCCTCATTGCCCCATGCCAGCCAGCTTGCTTCAACCCCACAAAATCTCCTTTTCCAGAGCTCACAATCTTCTTCTCAGTAACCTCCCAGCAGATGTCATTTCTATCCTCCCTCCCCATCCCACAGGCAGAGGGTTTCCCTGGTCTCTTTCTCATGCCTACATTTTTCAAACAGTTGATATTCGATTTACAGTCAGTAAGACACACAGATCTTAAGTGCACAGTTGTATGAGTTTCATAACCATGAATACCTTTGTGGTCCATACCCCAATCAAGACTGGATGCTACCTCTTTCTGTCTTCCCCCCTGTATGTTATTTTTGAGCCAGCTGATAAGGACAAAGAGGGAACACTAGGAGGAAGACAGAATGCTTGGAGCATGCGTCCAGGAACAGGAGGACAGGGAAAACCCAACCTGGCTGGGAAGTGGCATTTCTCCCCTTCAACCCTGAGGCCCAGGGTCTTTCTAACCCAGGAAGGAAGCAAACACACCCTGCCCAGAATGAAGTTCACCCATGGAGGAGGTCCGCAAGGTCACAGAGGAGGATGGTGAAGTCCTGTCTCCCTTGGGTGGCCCATTGGCCCATAGGGTCCTGTTACAAGGATAAGGGAGAATGAATGGCATTTTTCCACTAGGAAAGGAAATTTGTCTTCTCTCTTTACAGAAGAGGTTGAGGAAACTTCTGTGTCCTGTGCCCTCCTCCTTCCTTCCCTTGGACGGGCAGTCAAATTCACCAAAGGCCAGCTTGTGCAGAAACCACTCTCCAGGCTGCCTCCTGGCCACAGAGGCCATGTAGTGACTGCCAGGTGCCTACTTTACTGGAAGCCTGCCAGGATGACTCCTCTCTGCGGGTACCAGGAGGTCACCAGCTTGTTTTCTGGTCACCTTCTTAGTCCTCCCACCTTTTCTGTCTGGATTCCCATCTCCATGTGGGCTCCAGGAACTTGGTGTGTCTGCCACTTTGCTGGTGGCTGGCATACACTGCATGCTCAGTGTTTGTGGGATGAAGAACTTAATGAAGCCTAGGGACCAAATGAATGAACTTTTTTTCCATTCTGGCTGTGCCTTGTCTTGTGTTTAGGGCGCTGAGCACAGGGTGGTTTCCCTGAGCCAAATGTCAAGGTGGGCCAGAGCACATCTTTCAGCACCCAGAATGGAGACAAAGTAAAGGACTGTCCAGAGGTGATGGGAAAGTGAGAAGTGCAGGATTCTGAACAACCACTTTCTCCTTCAGGATGAATTCACGCGTAGCAATGATGCTAGAATTTAAAGAAGCAAAGCCAGGAACACCAAGATCAAAGAGCAGAATCCAAACAGCCCACTAGGGGAAGAGGGCCCAGAACAAACAGGAGGCAGCAGGGGGCACAGGAGCTCAGGCTGAGGCAAGAGCCACATGGCAAGACACCTCTGGAGACTGCTGCTAATGTGGGGCTTCCTCCCATCCACTGCTGTCCAGATTCCAACATCTGTCATGCCTATCACAGTACCCCGAGCCTTGGTAATGGGCTTATTCACTTATAAAATTTTTTCAAAATCTCTAAGCAGACCTTCATTCCTCCCAAACTGGTCAGCACTCAGGGTTATGTTAAAGCATCACTCCTCAAGGCAGGATAGCTCGGTGGTTATATGCAAAATTCTCCTGGCAGACTGCCTGGTTTCCTACCCTAGCTCTGCCACTAGTGACATAGGGCTGGTCATATAATCTTCCTGAGTCTCATTTTCCTCATCTATAAAAGGGAAACTAATAATAGTACCTACTTCAGCAAGTTACTATGAAGAGTCAAAAAGTTAATATAAACAGAGAACCAAACACATGCCCGAAAACACACCTCATGCTACATCAATATTTGCCAGTGTAGTTTGAAATAGGATGGAAATAAAGTTATTGGAAAGATGTTTCCAACATGAGTTAAACAGGATGAGCTAAGCAATGGCCTTGTTACAAGGAAGGAATGTGTTATGGAAATTACCAGGCAAAAGAAGGCACTGTTCTACCCAAGCACACATTTGTTTCAAGTGGCCCACCAATGGCTTTCCATCCTGGGTGTGTGTCTGGCATGGGAGATGAAAGAGCTGCATGGGTCCTTCCAAGTACACAGGCAAAGAGAAGCTGCCATAGGTAAAGTGACCTGCACAGAGCCCTCCGTGAGTAATGAGTGGCTCAGCTCTCTTTGGCTGCACGAAGATTCAGTGTTTCTGTCTAGGTAAGAAAGAGGCTGGCAGCAGTCACCCTGCCCCCATGGAGGTATCAAAGCCCCCACTCTGTTAAGCTCTGTGTGGAAAGAAGGTCCTTCTGTAAAAAAGAAAAAAAGAAAAAGAAAAAGAAAGAAGGTCCTTCTATTATGATGACTGCTGCTTTCTGGCAGTACAGGAGAAAACTACAGAATTCTGACCCCAGGGTCCTTCAGAGTCCCTTTCTCAGATAAATCACTAGAAGTCACAGGAAGCAGAGCATCTCTCTCAGTGTAGGCTGAAGAGGTTCCTGCAACAGCTCTCAGAATAAACACAGATATGGGTCACTGTCAAAGGCCAGGATTCAGCATCCAGGTTTAAGGCTCCGCTGGGCTTCTTGTCCAACTGTGTGACTTCAGACACAACACTTTTGCTCCTTGGCTTCCTCAATTCAGAGTGGCAAGAAGATACCATTGCCTCACCTATCTCCACTGCATGTTGGTATGGCCTGGGTAGGAAGGGCCGTCTCCACAAGCCCAGACTTGTCAGCATGAGATATTTTTCTGAGAGGTTGCAATATCCTGTAAGATCCACCCTTTCCATGGCTGCTATTTTTCCTTTTCATGAAAGGAACAAACACATATTTCATGCATTCAGTTGGGCCTATGCTTTGTGCCAGCAAAATCTGTGGATCTTTGTGTTGCCCAAAGTTGCAAGTAAAGCCTTTGTGGGAGCCAGAGGACCTGCCCATGGCTGACCACTACTCCCCATCTCAGCACCTTGTCCACCCCGCCCACAGCCTCTCCCTCAACCTCTTGCTGCTCTCCGTTTCCAACCTTGCCCCAGTCTAGCAGCACAACAGCAATAGAGCCTGTGAGAGGGACAATCTGATGTGCTATTGACTGGCACCAGCCCCTCACACAGATCCCACCCCACAGGGCAAAAGTTAAATGCCTCCCAACGGCTTACAGAGACCTTGTCCATGATTCTCAACCTGGGCCTCACATGGGACCCATCCAGGGTCGTGCACAATAGTAACCCTGGAAGCCACCCTGGAAACTCTCACACAATTGACCTGGCATACAGCACTGGCATTCAGATTGTTTAGAAAGATCTTTTGATGAGTAGAACACGCAGCTAAATTGAGAACCACGTTCCCATTTGACCTGCCTCCATGGTTCCCCAACCTCATCTCCAACTACTGCCACCTGTTCCAGCCACTTGAGCCTCCTTCCTCTTCCTCAGACATGCCAAGCATGCTGGCGCCTCAGGAGAGGGCTTGCCAGTCCCTCTGCCTGGACAGCTTTTCCCTGAAGATCTACATCCCTTGTCTCTTCATCTTCTCTAGGTCTTTGCTCAAATGTCACCTTTGCTGAGGTGACAGAGGCCTTTTATGACCACCCATGAGTGTGCGACTTATCCCCTCCGACCCCAGGAAGTCTCTGCCTCTCCTACTTTATATACCTCTATTACACTTCCTACCATTAGACATGCGAGCTATTTGACTTGCTTTGTTCATTGTCTGGTCCCACCCAACTAGAATGCAAGCTCTGTGAAGGCAGGGATTCCTGTCTCTTTTGCTCCCTGCCCTGCTCCTGACTCTCAATGGTTTTGACACATCATAAGAACTTAACGGTCTTTATGTGAGTATGCACTCACTCCTCTCTCTTTGTGGAATCCCAGCTCTTTCATCCCTGCAGCCCAGCCAGGTTCTCCTTGGGCTAGGAACAACTATACTCAGCTATGTAGCATACAGCAGTTGTTCCACAAATGCCTATTGACTCAAACTGAACTCTAGAAGAACACAGCTTACAGAGTCAGCTGCAAGATCGTTCCCCACAACTCCAGACAGAAGCTCAATATGCAGCTTTAAGAAAATTTGTAAAATAAGGAGAAAAAGGGGAAAAGAAGGTGTGGGGAGCTCACAAAAATTAATGAGATTTTCTCAGCTGTGGTACGTGCCCACATTTTTAATAATTAGGAGCAATAAAAATTCTAACCGAACCTTAAAGGAACATCCTTGTGTAACAAAGAGAGAAGTCAAGACAGACTTCTCTGTCGGGTGTAATGACTTGTTAGCCAGGAAGATGGATGTACTTTAAAAAACTAATTTACAGGAAAAAAAATGTTCATAAAGATGAACTAATTGGGTTAAAATGATATATTAAAGGGAATGCTAGATGATTCTAGTACCCTTAAGGAGTAAATTAGGTAATTAATCCTTATAATCGCTAATGGAAGGCAGCCTGCCCCCTATTCAGCAGATAGGGAAACTGAGTCTAAGGCCACAGACCCTGGCTGAAGCAGGAAAGGGACCCCAAGTCCAGTGCCTGATCTTGATCCCCAACATGGCGAGGGCCGGTCTCCCCACACACACGTCCTCCAAGGCCGCTCACTGACTCTGCTCACCCACTGGGTCTGAGGTCCGGCAGGGGCCGGTCAAGGGGCAGACGGTCACTGAGGTAGGCGTTGTAGCCGTAATACTGGAACTGCTTCAGGGCCACGCGCCGGCCTTCAGGGCTGAGCTCCTGGCCCCAGTGCGCAAATAGTGAGGAGTCTGTGAAGGGTTCAGCCTCCGCCTCCTCAGGCTTGGCAGGAGCCTCTGTAGAAAGAAGGCACAAGGGCACAGCGGTCAGAGTGTGGCCCTGCGTATGCCAAAACAACCCCTTTCCCTCCTCCACAACAGTCTCTCAGGTAAATCAGTTTGGCCCCCTTCATTGGCAGGTAGAGGAGGGTGGAATTTTCTTGTTTCCTAAAGGTTCATTCATCCATGAATCTATCCATTCATCCATCCAACAACCACTAGACACAAGGGATACAGAAATACACCTGGCAGGGTCTGCGGAGAAGCTGATGGATGTGAGCCGGATGTCCCCTTATTTCAAGGCAGAGCCTCCTCCTTCTGTCTGTCTTCCTGCCAGAATAATTGACCCCATCCTTTAACCAGGCTGCAGCTTCCCTTTACCCAGCCTGCTCTCCATTCTCTGCTAGGCCTGAGCTGGCCCCACCCTCAGGCTCCATAGCTGGGGTCTCCTCTACCCAGTTCTAGCTGGCCCATCTCCCTCACTAAGACAGGTCTGACTGAGAGCTACCTGGCACCACCATGTGGCAGGCACACAGCTGGGATCACCCCAGTCACACTGTGTCCTGCTGCTCCTGACTCTGCCCACTGGGATCAGGACACAGGCAATAGCCAGGCTATCCCCCATCTGCTATGCATGCCAAGCACTGCCCCTTGGACCTGGAGGTAGCCCTACCCCAGGTCAAAGATAGCTCACACTGTTCCAGGAACAACTAACAAACATGGAGAGGGCATTAGCTGGAAGCCCAGGGACTTTGGATTAATGCAGTCATTAATTCAATTTCTGCTCCCCACTCACTGGCTAGGTGACCACAGCAAATACTCTACCTCCCTAAGCTGGTTTCCCTACCTGTAATTAGGGATTATAATATATTCCCAACCCCATCCCTGAGATCTGTGAAGATTACATCAAATAATATACATAAAGCACTTAAATCAGCATATATCTCAGAATGAGTGTATAATCAGTGGTAATAAGGGTTACATCAAGGGAGATCATTTAAATCTCTCTTTTATATAAAGGGTAATATGTAAGTCTTGCTGGACTTAGCTGATAGACTTCTGAATTCGTTGCCAAGGTAAACCATTAAAGAGAAACTGGACAGAGATGCTTAGCCCACCGGACAGCACCTTCCATGCTTATAATTACACGAGGTACGTTAGGGCTGGAGCCAGGGATCTAAATGAGACCAAGACCTAAGAAAGCAGAAGTAGGTCACAATCAAGGTAGGTGGATGTGGGGCATCTCCTCATGCCCCCTTAGTTGTTGCATGGGGCTCAGGGCTGCACGCATGACACACTTAAAGATACAGGCTGGATACAGGCAAGTGGATAGGGTCCCAGGTCTTCAAGATCAGGGCATTCAGAGCTACAGACTTTCACATCCTTGTAGGCTACTATGCTAAAGATTCATTTGCAAAGAGGAGACCTGGAAACAAAAGGTTCGGGAAGATGGCTGCTTGCTTTTCCCATGAGCCCAGCTCTCTTTTAAGCATTCCACTTAGTGACTCATCTCACTCAGATTATGTCCATTTCACAGAAAGAGCAAGTGAGGCACAGAGAGGACAAGAAATTTGTTCAGTTTTGGGCAGCCTGTCTCCCCTGGTCCTACCACTGAGCTTTGCTGCCTCTATGTGACAGCAGGCTGATACGTGAATAATTCAAAAGACAAACATGGGATATTAAGTGGGTTACCAATCTTCCTTAAAGACGTAAAAGGAAGCACAGACACATCAAACAGATTAAGATCTATCAAGAAAGAGAATGCAAAGTATGCACAACCCTGAGACAAAGCAGGGTTCTCAGGCATGTGGAGTCCTGCTCACCGCTCAATGCCAGAACTGGGGTACACATACTCATTCTTCTCCCCTTTGAGGCAGGCTTGAAAGAAAGTGCAGGCATGCATGATCTTGAAGGTCCTTGTTATCTCTAAAAAGATGTATGACTCATTCGTTTGGAATGGGGGTGTAGTAAAGTCTAAATCAGTGAACCAACTGAATCATATAATATTTAAAAGAAATGTAGTTTTATTGCTCTCAAATGCCTAAATGGATATTACCAAGTAAAATGAGATCAGTTAATGAAAAAATTATGATTCACAATTAGGCCTACTGCATAATAAAGTATTACAAACATATTGAAGTCCTGAGTTACAGCGTCACATGTGCCTAGCTTTTTATTCCATATGGGTGCAGACGACCACTTGAAAGCAGTGGGTCCTCGATGATGAATTAAGGACAACTGCAGTGGGAAGGACAGAATATTTGTTGCATTTTTGCCAAGAGCCGAGTACTGTGCTAGGTGATGTCAGGTTTCTTTATCTCTGTGTGGGCACATGAGCATGGACTCCATGAGGGCAGGACTACATCTGTCTTATTTCTGCTGTATCCTTGACTATTCTAGCACCATGTGTGGCTCTGCTGAGGGACTCGATACACCATTTTAAAATAAAGGAGATAATAGTGAATGCGTGATAATTATTTATCATACATGAGGCAAAGATGAAAAGGTTCAACGACAAGTCTGAGGTCACCGCATTCATTGAAGACATTGAACAAATGTCCAGCTTCCTCCAATCCCTACTTCCATCCCTCTGCACAGCGTGGCGCACTATTGTGCATGGCCCGCCGCATATTTTTGAAAATAAAGCTTTATTGAAACACAGACACATCCACTTGCTAATAACTACAGCCGCTTCAGAGGCATAAGGACAAGGCTGAGTAGGCATGACAGGCCACAGGGCCCACGGGACTGGGCATACCTGCTGCCTGGCCCTTTGATAGACAGGCTGCCAGCCCTGCTCTGCGCACTGCAGTAGGGCCCTTAGGCGAGGAGACCCCGCTCTGCTAACCCCACTCATTTTCTTCTCTTTCCAGAGCTGGCTGTCAGTTCGGAACCCTGGGGCCTACATTCCGCTCTGCCACTTACTGGCGTACCCTGCCTTATCCCAAGCTTCAGTTTCCTGCTCTGGAAAACGGGTTGACAGTGTTAAGGGTAACTCCCTCACAGAACATTTGTGAGTACGGAGATGGCCATGTGAGAAGCTTAGCACATAGTAAGCTCTTGATAAACCCTAGCAGCTAATGAGCCACGAATCTCACAGCCCCTTTATCTCCACTTGAGATGGGGAAGATGACCTGCCCTGAGGTCTTCAGCTCTGAAAGACAATGGTATCCAGACCCCCAGATTACAAAGCTCCATGGCCATTTACAACCAGCCTCCCCTTAACCAGCCCTTGACTCAACTTCCTTCTGCAGTAAGAAAGCAGATCTATGTGGCTGTCCAGCAAAGGGACCATCATTGACACAGTGGTGGGCAGGCCAAGAGGACTCACGGAAGTGACTGTTCTGGGTGCTCTGCGGGGACCCAGGGTGTCTGGACATATTTGGTGAATGGCAGACCCTTGAGGCCCCTGCTGGGGTTCAGACCTACCTGAGTACATCTGACCAAACACAGCATAAATCCAGGGCTCAAAGGCTCCCAAAGGAGGGTTCATTTAAGGAGAGAATGAGTAGGCCTCAGTGGCCTAAGCAAAAAAGTAGAGCTAGGGCACTGGAGGAGAGAACTGGGGGGAATCCAGACCAGCCCTCCCAGCCCAGCATTTGTCTGGCTCCCACAAATAATCAGGGTGAGAGGAAAAAAAGAAAGGACTGCTTCACCAGAGAGCCACACACTGTGTCCAAGGGGCCTGTGTGTGACAGAAAGGCGGGAGGCCTCCCTGTACCCCCCACCCCACTCACCATGGAGGATGTGGCCTGCAGGTCTAGGAGGGAGTCACCCTGCCCCTCACACTCTGCTCAGGACCTGGCAGTAAGTAGCCTTGTACTTCCCGCCGGTAAAGATGAAGTCCCTCCAACCTCAGGCTCACCCACAAATGCTGCTGGCTCTCTGTTCTCCTAGATCTTTCCTAGACATTCAGTCCCCTCTCAGTTTTCCCCTTGCATATATATGTATGTATTTTTTTCATTTATCTTGCTTGTTATGTGTCTTTCCCAACTAGAATATGAGCTCTGTGAAGTGGGGGATTTACTTTGCTCTCTGCCAAATCCCAAGTTCACAGAGGTGATTGGTAAGTACTTAACCAGTATCAGTAAAATGAACAGTGGGTGGGAATCAGGAAGAACTTGCCCTCTAGGACCTCCTGGGACCCTTCCAAGGGGGCTGGCAGGGACTGCAGCCTGGGACAGCAGGTAGAAGGTGAGGCTAGTGAAGCATGACCGAGTAGATTCAGATACATTCAGTTAATTTTGTTTGCAGTTCACTCAAGCAAGCAATTGCATGCTGTTACACAGACTTGGTGCCTCTCGGTTGGCTCTAGGGACTCAGGTCCCTGGAGGACAAGGAGGTCCCACTTTCCCAGGGCTCCTTGGTAAATCTCTTGTATCAGATAACTTCCTGGCACTTCTCCTAAGAATCCAGTTTAGGACAGTGCCCAGAGTCATCACCCCACAATAGAAGCAGAAGGGAGAGAAGGAGGGAAGAGGAAGGGTGGTATCTTTCTCTTCCTACTCTCACCCAGAAGCGCTCAGAATCAGAGGCTACTGAAGGTTCCAAACATTCCTCCTCCCAGAAACCCAGGCGTGTTGAGGGCAGCAACATGGGAAGATTAGCATATCAAGAAAACTGACCTTGGATGCCTTTGAGGAGTTTCCAGCCCAAACCACACAACCTCAGAGGGCCAGGGAGGTTGGCCAGGTGTCTCCTTCCCTCCCCAGCCCTGGTTCTCAGATGTTCCCAAAGCTTTGGCAGACATGTCAATGCTTGTCCATGCTTCTGAGTCTCCTCGGTCTCCAAGGTCATTTGCTTGTTACAGAACCCTCATGGGCAAACTCCCAGAGGAGAGCTCCCCTTTGAGGACACTAATCGCACTTCGAAGGGGGAAGGTGCAGTTGGTAGATCTATGCTATGAATGACATTTCTGACATCAGCAGGAAAAGAGCCTGACTTAGTTCCCATCCTTATCATTTCTCAGGGAAACTCTCCCTGGGGGGCTCAGGGACCTGTCATTCCTACTCATCCCTAGGCTAAGCTTCTAGGCCAGCATGCAGAGCTATGCCTTGGCCAGCTTATACAGAGGAGCTCCCTGAGGGTGGCACTCCCCATGGCTGGGTCTCAGTGCTCGGTGCCCACCCTGCCTACAAACAGTAAGCAACATATTCTGTGAGCAAGTATATTCTGTGCCAGGGCTACTTCTGGGTATTGAAATATAATTATTCAGACATGGTCCCTATCCTTAGCAGTGTCTGATTTAATGGAAAAGGCAGCATACAGAGAATGTGATCAACACTCTAATCAAAGATGTACAAAATGTCATCAGATTTCTGGAGGTGGAGGCAGGAGGTACAGGAAAGGTTTTCTAGAGTTAGCAGAGCTTCTGTTAGACCATGAAGAATAAAGGAGACCCATGAACTCACTGTAAGGTAGGGCACCCCAAGGAGGGGGCCAAGAGGGGCAGATGAGAGCAAAGACATAGAAGCAGGAAAGAGCATACTGTGGGGCTTAAGCTTGTGGTGTAGACTTGCAACAAATGAAACAGAACCAGAGCCAGAGGCTCTGGGCAGGCCTGGGGCAGCCAGTGGTTGGGGAGAGAAGAGCCATCACAATGAACACTGTAAGGCTGAACGGCAAGGGGTTAGCCATAGCACTTGAAAATATTTCATGAAACTACAACAGCGCATCCCACAGCCCAACATGCAAACATCGCAGAGGTCCTGTCTCAGATGGCAAGGTATATTACTTAAGGTCCAAAGGCAGGCTGATGCGGGATGCCTTGCCCCAAAACGTTAATGTGGTAGCATATCCCCTGTTGTAGCATACCCCAATCCTGCTGTGCTGCCTCTGCCAGGTGGTGAGGCCAGGCCTTCCCATATCCCCCGGGATGTAGGTCTCGTCATTCTCATCATAGGTAAGAGGATGCTGCAGCTCACTCACATCTCCTTCTGACCACAGCCCACCTTCATGACATGGGTAAAGACATACCTAGAAGGGGAGAAATTTGTGAGGCAGAAATATGCTTGAGGGTTGGAAAAATTTGGACCGTAGGACACTAGCAGTTGGTCCACACTGGTGTGTACCAGCTGTTAAACTGGAAATGCCTTCATAGCGCAGTAAACAGCTGCTGCCTGGTATCCATCCAGGCCCCATGCCCTGGCCCTCTCTCAGAAGGCTCTGGATCTTTTCACCAGACAATGACTTAAGGCTCATGCATGGCTTAGCCAGGAGACCCACGATCCTGCCCCATGCACACCAGCATTTTTGCAGATTGGTAGTGTCTGTGCCTTGGCCTGTGCTTGTAGAGTATATTTTGATTCTCACTTGCTCAAGCCCTTCCTAGCCAGGGCCCTGTGAGTGGAATGATGAGCTTCTTTCAGTTCACTTGCTTCCCCACAGGAATGTTCAGCCCTTATTGTTCATGACCTATTTTTCAGAAAGCTCTACCAATGATCCTATGATGCATCTGGGATATGCCACAATATGGTCTCAGAGATATACCCACAGTGCCTAACACACAGTCCACTAATGAGAGTGGAGCATTCCAGACCCATCCTGACAGTCTCCACACTAATTCCTGGAGGCTGGAAGTTGGTTGCAAAGCTTAGAGGAGCTAATGCATCAAGTCTTGTCACAGGTTAAGCCGCCAGTCACATGGAATACATCTGGATGTCCTGCCAAGGCTTTGGAGGATCCCAAAGCCACCAGTGCTGCATGAGGGTCCTACTTTTGTGGGCAGTGCACACAGAGGGCTGGCATTGCTATCTTTGGCTCCAAGGTCTTGGTGATATCCTGGGATAGAGTGGAAAGATGGGCTCTCAAGTGAAATAGACATTGTAATGCTGCCAGCCCTGATCTGTTCTGCCTGGCTACCCTCCTCCCCTGGGACCAGGTCCCTAGAGATCCTCTTGTCTGGAGCTGGGCCACTCTCCATCTCTTCCCACAACCACAGGTAGAAGCTTGGAGGTTATCAGTGGCTTCTTGGAGTTGCAGGAAGGTCTGTAGCCAAGTCCACTTGCAGCAGCCAATGTACTCCCTGGACAAAGCATGGGAGGGTTCCAACTATACTATCACTGCTGGAGGCTAATGTTATCTGCAGTGCCCACCTTAGGGTTGGGCCGCTGGACTGACCAAGCCCTGTCCAGAAGGCTGACCAAACCTCCATGTGGGCACAGCCTGCAGAGAACCCCACCCCTCGACCATGGGCACGTTGGAAGTTGTAGCCCTGCAGTCTAGGTTCCCATGGGGATGTTTTTCTAGAAAATTGATGAAGGCTTTCTGTTCCTGTGGTTTTATCCAGTTTACTGCATGGCCCTCTCTGTACATATGCAAGACCTGAGAAGGCTGTGAGGTGGGTGGGGAGAGGGCTTTTACCTGCAGTCGGTCCTATGACCATTGCTATTTCTGTTTCTTTCTCCAGGCTGTGAACATAGCAGAAGCTTTGGGAGTTTGATGATAAGATCCAGAACCCAGTGACTCAGGCAGGAGAAACTAGACACGAGGCCCAAGTTCCAGCAGCTGCTGGGCCCAGGCACTGGGGCCCTGTGCCTGAGGTTCATTCAGGGGAGAGATTGACAGGCCTGTCTTAGTCCTCCTCCCAGAGTGTTTGGGGGACCCTTTTATTCCCACTCTTGGGTCTGCCAGTCTCTCTGGTAGGACTCAGATCCCTTCGCACCGCCATTTTCTCCTCATGTGAAATGGGAATAGACCACCAGGCTGCTGTGAAGAGGGTCCTTGACATCAGCTTTTGGAAAGGTGAAAGCTAAACATCAAAAAAAGGAGCAGCTGATGCATGCCGAGGGTCCCACACGGAACTCCTGAAGTAGGCTGTTCTTTCCTGCACCCGCTTCACTCAAAACAGCTCTACTGAGGTAAAATTTGCATACTGTAGCATTCACCCACTTCAGATGTTCACTTCAATGACTATTAGAAAATTTTCTATTCTTGAGATGCCCTGATGCATGCTTTCTTTTGGGTTAAAAAGAGAAAGGCTGAATGTACAGAAATGTACATTTCTCTCATTGGCTTTCCGTAAACTCCTGTCCACTGGCTGCTTGCTGGTGAGAAGTCACCATTATTCCCACTAAGGGCTTGACACTGGCTCTCTGGGAAGCCTGGGCTGTGTTTGCACTTCCTCCCAGAGGGCAGATTCACACTGCACAGGCAGGGGTTGCCTCCTGAGATGCCAGGCAGCTGGCAATGGCCAGGCCCTCCCTTCTGCTGCCCTACAGGCTCCTCCTCCAAATGCCTAGCCTTGGTGTCTGTCCTGGCCAAAGCCAGGTGCTGAGACCCATGGGAAGAGGGCTGCCCAACAGAGGCACGAAGCCTTGGGCTCAGGAGACTCAGCTTCAACCTACAAAAACCCCAGGCTCCAGAGCCTCTGTTTCCCCTTTGTAAGTGTTTTTGCTTTACCTGAGGCACAAGGGAGACATTAACACATCACAGTGCTGCTTTCCTTATATTGCTGTGGCTGTCCGGGCTCCCCAGGGAACATTTCCCAATTCTGTGAAACACCTTTTGATATGTTAAGAGCAGTAACAAGGATAAGTAAAAGACCTCCTCCTGAGTAGTGGGTTCCCCTCTTCTCTGCTTCTGGAGGTGCACCTGAGCAAGAGCCAAAGGGCCCTTGCTAGCAGTCCCCATAATTAGGCACCCTCTTCCAGGAGTCCCCAGATCTGCTAAAAAGAAGCAGCACAATCTGACAGGAAAGAGCTTGGGATAAAATCAGAAGGAAGCCGCCCTACATCATTAAGACCATCTACCCAAGGACTTTATTCATGGTGGTAAAGGAGAATCAGGAGAGGTGCTGCTGGGCCCTAAAGAGAGGGAGAAGAGGGGCTTCTTCAGGGTGCCTCATCCCATGCAGGGTGGTCAACACCAAAGACAGACTCCAGGGGCTGAGACCACCAGCCAGCGTGAGGTAGGAGATGAGAGCAGGGGCAAACAGAACACCCAACAGGGTGGGATGTGTCAGAAGTCATAGAAACCCACAGCTAACAACTGAGGGAGCTGTTTCCTAAAAAGAGAAGACATGCACAGAACAGTAGACCCAAAGTGACTGCAGGCTTACAGCTCCTGAGCACTGGACACAGCAGCAACCAGAAAGCATATTCTTAATCCTTCATCTGAATTTGGCAACAGATCAGAAAAATGCTATTATTCCTAATCCTGCTTTGAATCTGGCACTAGTCAGAGGACCAACCCCTCATTTACATATGGGCACAACCTATCCAAAGACCCTGTTCATGATCCTTCATTCACATCTGGTGAGAGGACAGGCAAGCTTTTCAATAGAACAATTCACATCCGGCATGAAGCCAAGTGAGTTTTTCATAGAACAATTGTCCCACTGTCATATCTACATGAGATGGGGTCTAATACAGGCATTTTGGACACTAAAAACCCCTGTTCCTTTATCCTCAGAGTGCTATGAGCTTTCTTCACCAGGCACTCACCCTCCCTCAACAGCACACGTCTTTCTGCCTTCAGTTAAATATGCACCACTACTGCCTTTTCTGTGGTCTTAGCGAACTCTTGGTTCATGACACCATGCCTCTGGAAGGAAGACCCTTGGGGCCTTGTCAGGAAACAAGAGGGCTCTGAGGTCTGCTCTGCCCTGAACTGGCTGTGTGACCCTGAACCTCTCAGAAGCTCAGCTTGTGCATATGTGGAGGAGGAATCTTAATATACACCTCTAAGCTTGTTGCAAAGAAAGGGGAGGCGATGGACCCCAGAAAGCCCTTAGCAAACCACTGGACTCAGGGTAAATGCAGATTTCCTGTAACAAATGACTATAGTCAGAGTGGCTTAAGAATTCACAAATGTGCCATCCCGTAGTTCTGAAAGGATGATGTGTGCATATCCCTGCATTAAATAAAACCAAGTTGTCAGAAGAGCTACTTCTTCCTGGAGGCTCTGAAGAGAATCTGCTTCCTGACTTTCTAGCTTCAAGACATGGCTGCCTTCCCCGGCTCATGGCCCCACCCTTGATCTTCAAGGCTAACAGCATTGGGTTGAGTCCTTCCTCCCCCACCACAGCACTCTGACTTCTTTTGCTCCCTCTTCCCAAGTCACACTGGGCCTCCATGTTCATATTAGGTTCATGTGGGCAACCCAGGATACATTCTGATTTTTGGGAGGTGGTGATTCTGGAGATTAAACTGAGAGCCCTCTACCATGAACTACATTCCCCAGCCCTCCCCCCATTTTTTTTTATTCTGAGACAAGGCTAAATTATCCAGGTGGGACTAGAACGTGTGATCCTCTTGCCTCAGCCTCCCTCTCTGCAGGGATTATAGGTGTGTGTCACCATGCCAGGCTACACTCCTGATTTTTAGGTTAGCTGAATGAAGCATCTTAATTCCTCCTGCAAACTGATTCCCCTCTCAGGCTCTGGGGATGTGGGCATATAGATGCACACATCTCTGAGCAGCCATTATTCCGCTACAGTAAGAAGTCAATTGTGTTTTTCTCCTGACCATGAAGAAAAGATTCTACAACATTGCCCTCAGGGTTGTTGTGAGGTGAAGTAACCAGAGCTGAATTATTTTTTATGGGTCCACCTTGCACCACCAGCAGCTCTAAACCCCAGCCTCCTGCTGAGATGGGCCAGGAGCATGTCCAGTGCAACCTGCACAGGGCTGCTGCCCAGGGCCTCCAAAGGGGCAGGAGCACCTGAGGGCAGCAGTGGCCATGAGCTTCAGGAGACCTCACCCCGCTCACCCTCCCCTGACCTTCAAATCACCTTGGCCATGCCCCCTTATGCACCAGCTAAGAACAATGAAGGAGAGCTGTGTTCAGTGCAGGGCAGGTACTGTGACAACCACCCTCCTGCCTCTGCTTCCCTGTGGCTCTGACCACCCCATCTGTTCTAGCTTCTGTGGGGCTCCTGACCTTGGGCTCTGCCTCCCGCTGCTGTGATTTGCACTGGATATTGGAATTTGGCCACCTAAGCGAGGCAAAGACATCATATTATAGTGATCCATGCATACCCATGTTTATAGCAGCACAATTCATAATAGCTAAATCTTGGAAACAGCCTATATGTTAACAGATGAATGAATAAAGAAAAGGTGGTATTTACCCACAGTGGAGTACTACTCTGCCATAAAGACACATAAACTGTGGTCATTTGTAGAAAAATGGAGATACCTTGAGACTATAACCTTATGTGAAATAAATCAGACACACAGGTTCAAACACTGCACTGTTGCTCTTAATGAGAAACCCAAAATATAAACATAGAGCAAAATAAAAGTTTCTTTCATCTAAAAAGAGATATGGCATAAGATTTAAGGGGGGTGTCAGAAGATGAAGAAAGGAATTAAGATGTATTATGTTCATGTACCAATTCCCTAGAAGGAATGCAAACATTATGTACTATAAGCATGCACTAATAAAAAAAGACAATATTAAAAAAAAATAAACCCTCCTTACCTCTCTAGAGCAGAGTTCTTTTTTGTGGGATGTTCCAGGTCTTCTAAAAATCTAATGAAAACTATGGACCACTCCCCAGAAAAATGCAAGCTGGCAATTGCATAGAACATCTGCCTTACCTTTATGGGAGTCGTGACAGCCATGGTACCACGGCCAGGCAAGGTCTGACAAACTTTCTTCTATTAAAGACCAGTAGAAAATATTTCAGGGTTGCCGGGCATGTAGTCCTTTGTGGCTCTTCAACGTAAAACAGCCAGAGACAATATGTACATGGGTAGGTGTGGTTGTGTTTCAAGAAAACTATTTGTAAAAGATAGCAGCGTCCGATCTGGCTTATGGGCTGCAGTTTGCCCTGTGTGGCCATAGAAGACGCCACACTCAGTGGCTCTGCATACTGGACGGATGAGCCTAACTGCTCAGTGCCTCAGCTGCCTCGTGTAGAACTAGTGAGAAGTAAAGGAATGAACATGTGTAAAGGATCTACAGTGCCTGATACACAGAGGCTCAGTGAAAGGGTAAGCCAGGATTCACCTGTAAATTAAGAGCCTCCCCCACTTCAGTGACACTGGCTTTGATACAAATCTGCCATGTTCCACTGGGGACTTACTCGGATTCCTTCAAGTACAAGCTTCATGGGACACAACCCCAACCCACCTGTCTAGGTTGCCTGAGGCCTAAATTAGACCTGGTTGGATAGACTAAGATGTAACTGCAACTAAGAACAGGAGCCAGGGCAGGGACAAAGGAATCAGGAGTTGGGAAGGCAGCCCGGCCAGGTGGGCCAGGGTTTGGGGAGGGTGGCAAGTCCTAGGGAGGCACCAGAAAACAAGCCACGGTCTCAGGAGAAGCATAGTCACTTCAGCCTGGGCTGATGAGGCAGCAAGGAACAGAAAAATTCTAGGCTCTCTGAGCTCACTCCAGATACTCCATGATGGTCCCTCATAGCAGACAGATCACACACACCTACTCCTGCTGGGCTAGCACTTTGGGGTCCTCCTTCCCCTGCACAGGAGATCTGGGGCTGGGTGTGGCTGAGCTCATAACTGAGATAGGACAGCCTGGCCCTGTACACACACACACACATACACACACACATTCTCTCTCTCATAGGGATGGAAACACACTTGATTAAAAATTATGCAGAATGAAAGCTGCTATTAAAAGATACAAATTTTTATACTTCAAGCCAACAATATAAAGTACATGTGAAAAACTCATTTTAGGGAGTGACAAATGTATGTATCTTAGGGACCAGGATTTATATGCGCCATTACTTGCTACTTTAAAACAACCCTTTAAACCTAGAATTCTGCCTAGGAGATATAATGAACTCTGAAGCAAATGCCATCATTTTCCCCCCTGAGAGCTGACAGCCTGGAGCTGAGCACCCGGACTTCTAAATATATACCTCACTGTTCACACATAAAACATAATGATTCCACACATCCATTTCCAGGAGTGAACTGGCTGGACTGACCCCGTCGATGCGTGAGTGGCATGTTTCTCCTGACCTACGTGCACTGATGTGCAGCTGGACTCCACGGAGAGGAAGAAAGGTGGCACCTTGTAGTAAGGCAGTCGGCAGTTTGGACCAAGGTCAGACTCTCATGTTGGAATGTGCCACAAAGGTCCTTGCTTTGGGACACTTCCATCTTGAATTAGGCAGCAAAGTGTCTGTGCACTCAGCCTCATAATGGTATTGCACCTTTCACTGGCTCCTGCCTACCCTCAGGCCTTCCTGTCCCAAGAAGCAGAGAGACTTGCTGTACGGAAGCAGTATACAAGCATCTAGAGGTGTCAGACTCTTCTGGAAACTTGTTACATCATAGGCTGCTGGAGCCACTACCTGCAGAGTTTCTGGTTCAGCAGGCCAGGTGCGGAAACCTGAAGATTTGCACTTCGGTACTTTCAGAGTCAATGCTGTGGCTGTGGATCCAGGTTGTCCATGTGGAGAACCAAGGCAGAGGCGAGGAACACTAGGTTGGAGTCACAGGCCTCTCTGGTGCTGGCTCTCATCTCACTCTCTGCGTGGTGCTGGTTGGGCCCAAAGTCCTTCCCTTTCTGTAGGCCTCAGTCATCCCATCAGTAAACACGGGGTCTCGGGGCGGACTCTAAGATCCTTTCATGTCCTAAAATATCACGATTATAAAGTGGCTCAGATCCCTGCTTCTGGCTCCTACTTAGAAGCAGAATGTTCAAGGGAACCCTTGGACCTCTGTTGAACATCTATCTGCACACAAATTATGGTGCAGAGAAGTAAAATGCCTTGTCCAATGCCACACAGCTAAGAAGCTCCAAATCTAAGACTGAGAAAGACTATTATTGTGGTTTAAAAATGAAGTCTCCCTCACAGACTCTTCGTGTGATGAGGATTTGGTCCCCACTGTTCAGAGATGGGGCCTACAGAGGTGACTAGATCATGCAGACCCTGATTTCAATGGATTACTAATTCATTAGCTGAATGGGCTTAGTAGGAGATAGGACCTGGTTGAAGGAAGTAGGTGAGTGAGACAATGCCTTTGAAGGATATGACTGTTCTGGGCTCTGTGCCTTTCTCTCTGCTTCCTGGCTGCCATGAGAGGAACATCTCTCCTCGCTGTGCCCTTCTGCTGTGTTGTTTCTGCCTCGGAGCCAGCTAACCATGGACTGGAAACTCTGCAACCATGAGCCAAATTAGACCTTTTCTCCTTTACATTGTGCATATCAGATGCTTTCTCACAACAGACGTTGACTGATGTGCCTACAAAGCCCTGGAGACCTTCACTACTTGCCCCGTGTTTTATACTTTATCCACAAAGTACCTCTGGGAAGAAGTAACCTGCTCAGTGAGTGAACAAGTATTTCCAGTACTTCAAAACCCAGAGCCTGAGCCCTGGGCAAACTGGTAAACATTCTTGCTAGAGCCCCTCACCAGTGCCGGTGCCTGGATCTAGAACTACAAATGGGAAGCTCCTGCAACCTTTGTGCCAGGGTGGTTGGTGGGAAGGCAAGAGGTGCTCTGCAGCAGGGAAAGGGAGGCTGTCAGTCAGAAGACCCTGGGACAATCCACTCAGGCTCTCCAAAGATAGCTGAGTTCCTGTCCTGTTCTGCTCAGTTCTCATGGGCTATATCCTTACCCGAAGGCGTGCTTGTGTGCGCGCATGCACACACACACACACGCACAGAAGCCTGCAGGGGCATGCAGAGATTTATCCTGGGAACAGATTCTTCTAGTCCCAAGTGGTTGTTCACTGCATGTAGCAAGACCATTAAAATTGTGCTATTTCAAAGACCAGAGAAGAACAGTTGTAAAAACAAACTTGTAAGAAGAAATATTATGTGGCTTCACTCTGGTTAAATAGCCCACATCTGAATGTTCAAGTGCAATTTATAGCACAGAGGAATAAATATGAGCTGGAACCCAGCAAATATGGGGGGCTACTCCCTCAGCCCTGAGTATCCCAGCTGGAGCAGTCTGGGGACGAATGTGCCATCCCTCCCCACAGTCATCGGTCACTGAATGTCTTTGCCCTGCAGCAACCAATGATAAATCTCCTGGCCCCAGTGGTCATGGCTGTACTGTGGCAAGGAGAAGTAGATTTGTCCTTTGGAGAAAGTTAACAAACAGACCTTCCCAACCCTAAGGCCCAGCAGGATCAGAAAAGGCTTTGAATCCACGTCAAAGAAGCCATCAAAGGAAATGGGCCATTTTCAAACAAAATCCATTTCTCAAGCATGATGGTAAAAATATTTATCACATGAAAGATGTGAGATCTTTATGATGTCTCGATGCTCTGTATTATGAATTCGGCGTGTGTCTGGAGGAATGTGTGCAAAACCCGTCATGCCCATGATTTTGAAAGAGGAGGGAAATTAGTCCTTTCCATCTGGCAAATTCTTAATTTACCAACCCAGTCGTGCTGCCTGGGCACCTGAGGCAGAGCCAGGACGCAGGGATGGCGGCAGCCAGGCAAAATAAGCAAAGGTTTTAGACAAAGAAGCTCTGCATGTCCGGGACTCAATGAATAGGGTACCATGCTTATCTATCTCTGTCAGCCATAGGTTTTGAAAAACAGTCACACTGATACCTCGTGCACAAGATCAGACAAGGCTTCCTCAGTGAAACTTGGGATTATCCACAGACTCTGAGCTTTCTCCCATAATCATGAGTTTTTGCTCTACAAATGGATTTTCAAAGTATATAATAAACCCCAGAAAAAATCAAAAGGAAGGCAAGCCAGCCTTCCAATGGGACCAGATCTGACGATGAGTCCTCTGCTCAGATCCTGCAGCCCTGAGGGTCTTTCTCCACACCGTGCCTTGAATTTGACCAGAGAGGGTACTGTGGTGCACAGTCTTTTGTGAAGCAATCAAATCCTTTCAGGATGGAGACACGGACCCAGGTCCACTCTTTCCTCTGGGTAGATGCCTCAGAAAGAAGTTCCCAGGTAGGCCTTGGCATAAGGAGGAAGACATCTTGGCTTGTCCTATGTCTTCTGGGCACCCTCACCCACACAAAAGTTAAACTCTATTCATTTGGAGAATAAATGCAATTTATTTATTCAACTGAGAAGGGCTGAGCTCCAGGTTCACAGATAGGCAGTTTGGTCTGCGAGTGTTGTGGAAGTTCCCTGAGTCACACTGTCTGAGTGGGGAACATGGCTTCACTACTCACCAGCTGTGTGGCCTGGCACAAGTTACTCAATCTATCTGTTTCTCAGTTCCCTAATTTGGAAAATTGGAAATAATCATAAAAACTACTTCTTTGTGAGGTTATTGTGAGGAGTAAAGCAATTAGTAATATATGCATTCTATATGTATACACATATTGGCTGTTGCTGCTAGTATTGTAGCTACTATCAGGTGCTGGGCTGGGAGCTAGGGGTAGAAATATGAGCAAAAGATGGGGGGAGTTGTTGGGCAACAATCACTTTCTCACCCTCCCCCAGCATCTGGTATACAGAGGAACCCAAAACCTGAGGCAGCTCATCTACACTCTGTAAGATGTGGTTAGAATGTAGAGCTCGCTGGTCCCCTGAAAAGGATCCTTAGGATACCCTAGAAGGTCCTCTCCCAGACCCATAACTCCATTCCTGATAAAGTTGGGGCTGGGGGAGGGAATCAGGGACACTCATGCCATGGGGAATCCAGGGTCACAGTGCAGGGGTCACAGCCTGAGTCCCTAAGCAGAGGAGCTGGATGGGCAGGTGGCAGCCTTCTTGCCAAGATGATCCATCACAACATGTAGGCCAGGCCTGGGAAACAAGAACCCCACTGTTAGGGTTTGGATAGTCAATGGCCCCCACACACCTGTGAATTAGGGGCTTGGTTCCCAGGGTGATGACTCTGGGAGGTGCTGGGAACATTAGGAAGTGGGACCTTATGGGGGTCCTTGGGTCACTGGAGGTGCTTTTGAGGGGAACGTGAGACCCAGCCCCATTCTCTTCCTCTCCTTTGCTTCTCAGCCACAAGATGGGCAGGTTTGCTGTCACACGCTCCCACCATGATGTGTGGCTTCACCACAGGCCCAACGCAACAAAGCCAACTGATCGTGACTAGAACCCCCAGAACTGTGTGCCAGCATAAACCTTCTCTCTTTGTCAGTTAATTATCTCTGGTGTTTTGTTGCAGTGACAGAAAGCTGACTCACATATCTGTGGAATGATCACTTAGCAGGGAAACACCAGGTTTCTGCTTCTCCGGGCTGCCCAGGCTGTGTCATGTTCCCCTCTGACCCTAAGGTTCAGAGCTCCTGGTTTTGCGGCATCTCAGCAACTACAGAAATGAAAGTAACCCGGAGGAGGAGGCTGGAAGGCACAGCATAGGCAGGGTCCTGAGAGCAGCCTCTGTCAGTCAGAGAGGCCTCAGGGTGGCAAGCCGCTCTGCTGCTGAGGCCTAAGGGGAGGCTCTAGACTACCTTGCACACCCACCTTCCTCATTCACCTTATACTAGACACAGCAGAGTTAGTTCCTGACAACGGACTTGGGCAAGGTGAGATCCATTCTAACCTCCTTGCCTTCTGATAGGCCTCAGGCAGACCAGTGGAACTGTTGGAAAGTGTGGAGGGTGCTCTCTAGGGGAGGATATATACCACCAAGGGCTCCTGTTTTCTTCTAGATCACTTGCCTGGCTGCATTCCTCAGCAGTGCTTTGCTCAGCACGTTGGACTAGGAGGTCTCCCAGTGCACACATGAGCCAAAGTTGGAGCCTAAACGAATCCTAGGAATCATCCTCCAGACACTTGCTCCTCGGCCTTTTTTGCTCACAACCTATGGTGTTAACCATGGTTTTTGCATTGCATTCATTATATCTCATATACATATGCAGAGACACATAAGGCTAACAACAGTTTACAAAACAATCTTTAGCCTTAACAACATGTGACTAACCCTGTGACATTCTGTTTTATTCTGCAATGTTCTATTAAGGAAAAATCCTGGTTACAACATTGTTAATTATTTTATAACCTACTAATGGGCTGTGACTGTATTTTCAAAACCACTCATCTAGACCAACGGTTTGCAAATTTTATAAGCCAAGGATCCTTCTTATATATGCTAAAATCCCTACCCTCCTTTTGTATTGCTTGGAGTTTCAAAATAAACCATCCCAACAGAAAACCAATAAAAACAATGACCGCTTGGTAATATGCTTTTTCAAAGTGCACATTGTAACTATTACTCCTGATTTGTTCTCTTTATTGTATTAAAAATGCCTAGTAGATTAGTAAATTATGCTCATGAGTGTCTTGGTGGGTTGTGGAGACGTGACTTTGGGTTCTATATGTGGTACCTAGACAGTTCTCTGGTGCGGTTCCCCTGCTCTGCTTATCAGCTATTCAGGAATTAAGCAGCCCTGCTCTACCATGCCCTTACACAATGCAGTTCCTGCCCAAGACTCAGCTGACCATGGACTGAACCTCCCAAAACAATGAGCTGAATTAAACTTCTCCCCCTTAAAAAAAAAATAAATAAAAAAAATAAACTTCTCCCCCTTTAAGTTGTGTGTGTCGGGTCTCAGTGATGGGAAAGTTGACTAATACACATATCCTCTAACTACCCCAAGAGTTTGATATGGATCCCCTGTAGGAGAAGAGAGGACCGGGCTGGGGATATAGCTCAGTGGAATAAGCGCTTGCCTAGCAAGCGCAGGGTCCTGAGTTCGATCCTGAGTACCACAAAAAAAAAAAAAAAAGAAGAAGAAGAGAGGACCATCTCCCATTGAAGAGTACTTATCCAAGACAGTGATGTTCAAGAGATCCCACAGGTCCCCCACTGCAAAATAAGTTTGAGTAGGGTAGGAGGACTCTGAAGAGACTGTAGTCTGTTCATATATAGGGTTTTATGTAAAAGCCTTTTTAAAGCAGGATCTGCAGCTAAAGAAAATGACTTCAACACTATGAACTAATGAGTTTTTTTCTGTCTCATTTGTCAAGGGTGAGAGTAAAGGCAAGCCACTCAACCATCAGGAAGATAAGAGACTTAGAAAAAAGACAGAGAAGGAAAGTGGGGGGAGGGGGAGGCAAGAAGAGAGGTGAGCCTTGGATAGGGCATTCCTGGGGAGCTTCAGGCTGTTTGTAAAAGGTCCTGCAATAAGAGCACACACTGATCAATGGAAAAACCCAATTCTGGGCTTTGGGTGAGATTTCTCAAAGACTCAAGGTCGAAAAACTTCTTACCTACAGGGAGTCAGAAGCCCTGCTTAACAACTGCATGTGTCTTTGATTAGTAAACAATGGGGAGTAAATTGATTATCTCTGAACACAGGCAGCATGTTTGGAGGAAAGCATCTTCACAGCCTGGGACGAGGGGGTGGGAATCTTGATGGCGAGCCTGTGAGCCTGCAGACATGTCCACTGTGTGAGCATGCAGAGAGAGCACTGCTGGCTACCCACACACATGCAGAAGCTCATATTTAGAGTCAGGGTTTGGGGTTCTGTAGCAGCCTCCACACCAGCCCCAGCCTGGGCTGCCGTATGCTTCACGAGCAGAACTCTCAGGACCATGGGTTCTGGCTACAGCTGGCAGCACTGTTCCTTCACAGAGCTCTTTTTTACCCAGTGCTAGATAAGAGAGGCAGTGACTGGGACTCTCTTCCCGGCTCTTAACAAGATCCTCTGAAAACAGATGAAGCCACAGTGCTAGAGTGGTGCCCAGGTAGAAGTACAGAGAAGGAAGCTATCCCTCTGGTAAAGCAACCTCAGGCTGCAGTCCTTAAATGCCCAGTAGACACACCAGTCCACGCTCCTGTCCATGGAAGACACAGACAAACACCATCTCTAAGCCAGGGTTCCATCCTATTTCCCAACTCTGGCTACACATTACAGTCAGCCAGTGACTAACGCCCAGGCCCCCATGAGCCATTGAATCAAAACCTGTGGAGGTGTGTGGTCCAGGCAGCCTTTTGCTATGCTTTGTTTCACTTACCTTCCTCAGTGCCTCTAACACGCAGCCAAGATTGAGATGCACTGGGTTAAGAACAATGGCTCTCCAACTTCAGTGTGTGCCCCAGAATCCACTTTGAACACTAGTTAAAACTACAGATCATCCTGAGATGTTTCATCCCTGCAGGGGAATTGTTACCAAGGCAGAAGAAATGAGCCCCTCCCTGATCCTCAGGCCTTCATGTCTACTGAAAACATCTCAAATCTCAAATAATAAAACAACCTGCCCCAACCCCAACATATTCTGTAATCTCTTGATGTATCATAAATGTTATACTGGAAAAATATTTTGCCTCCCCTCCAAAGTAGCAATATGTTATCATTATCCTCTTTCCAACAGTCTTTTGGAAATTTAATAACTTATGACTGCAAGGTCCATTTTCCTCACCTGAGCATCATAATGTTTTATCTCCCCTATTTTCCCTACATGATCATCAACAGGCCTTTCTTCCCCATGGCAAATCAGAGGCCTCTTGGTTACCCTCTAGTACAGACAGAAGCGTGTTCAGGTCCCAGCCTGGTGAGCACATCTTCTTCCTGCCCACCAGGCACTGCTTACAAACATCCAAGTCTTGTTTTGTTTTTGTTTTTTTTTTTTTGTGGTACTGGGGATCAAACTCAGGACCCTGCGCTTGCTAGGCAAGTGCTTATTCCACTGAGCTATATCCCCAGCCCCTTCCAAGTCTTGTTTTAAGATCCAGTCTTTTCTCTGGACCACACGTCCCTCGGGTGTTTGTGATGAGTGTTCCCCCAGAACACGCTTTGAGAAACAGACAAAACAGAGTCCAGTCAGCTCTGCTGCCAGGACAGCTCTGTTGAGGTTGTGGCTGCAGAAGAGTTGCTGGGAAATAGAAGTGAGGTAACATTGGGGAATGGAAGGATCTGAGGGGCTTCTCACTGATTTCTGCTTTCCCGAATCATCTGTAGGCAAGGTCCTCAGGACTTGGAACTTTTGCAAACAGGTCCCTGGAAATCCTGTCAGTCACCCCCTTTCACTTCAACAGTGGCTGGCTTAGCTGGACACAGCTGTGCATACCTATAATCTTAGGGCTCTGGAAGACTCAGGCAGGAGGAGCAAAAGTTCAAGTCCTACCTGGGGAACTTAGTGTGACACTGTCTCTAAATAAAAAGGGTTGGGGATTTAGCTCAGTGTGAAGGCTTCAGGTTCAATCCCTAGGACTGAGGGAAGAGAGGAAAAGGAGGGAAGGAAGGAGGGATGGAAAGAACGAGGGAAGGAGGGAAGAAGGGAGGGAAATAGACACGCCAGCCAGCCTGACTTAGTGAATAGCCAATTCTGAAGGGGTATGACAGATTCTGCAGGTGCTGGAGGGGAGGTGGTACAAACCACTCCAAGAGGGACACAGAGATGAGACCAACAGACTCTGCCTTCAGCTACCATATGTTCTAGTATAAACTGGGCAGGAAAGGGGATGTGTTCTGGTGCGGCACAGCTGAACTGAACTGGCTGGTTGATACACATCATATGGACAGATGTCAGATAGCTGCATTTAGGTTTGGTAGGGAAGGTATGCCAGACACCACTGCTGCCTCTGGAGGAGAGGCCAGCAGAACACAGCACTCTCTAACCACGTGAGTAAGCTACTCTGAGAATATTCCTTTTTGTGCCTGGTAGCCAAGAAAAGCTGTCAGAGTTGCTATAAACACAAAGTGGGCGATCTGCTGTCTTGCAGACCTTTGTGAAGGTCTTAGATGGTGCAAAGCTAACGAATGCCCTCAGCCCTCAGCCATGGGAATCTGCAGGGAATTCTCAAAAGAGCAGATGAAAGGCACTGGAACAACTCTGAAAGTCTGTCCCTCATTATAAGCAGCTCTGATGCTCATGCCAACAAGTGGGCCTTGCTGTATGTCTACAGGCCTCTCCTTCCTCAGTGGCCTAGACATTTCCTGGGATGCCAAAAAAAGCCCCAGGAAGGCTGGAGCAACAAGCAACAACTTACTCAGGCCAGTGACATACACACTTGGTTACCAGGCAACACCAGCTCCACTAGCCATCAGCCAGTGCCTAGAGGCCACTTTGTCTGCAAGTTCAACAAAGTGGCCCAGAGCATGGGCTCAGCACTGAGCAGCCTGGGACTGAACTGTGGGCTCTGCAAGTTCCTCAATCTGTCAGTTTCTTGGTTTATTCATCTATGGAAAGAGGATAAAAAGAATACTTATCTCTCTAAGAGTTGGGGAAAGCAAATGGCATTTTTCCTGAGATGTTCTTAGCCATGGCTGGGCCTGTGCTAAGCATCCAGTTAACATTAAGAGCAGTATTAATGCAAAGCAGCAGTAGCACAGTACATAGGACCAAGAGCGAGCAGCCAGATTCCCAACCCTGAGCCTTTGCTCTATGCTGTACCTGCTGCAGGCTTGGCCACACTGTAATCTAAGCTTTCAAAGCCTCAGCCTCTCCCTCTAGGAAATGGACAAGATAAACACCTTTGCTCTACTAGTCACCAATTTATTTATGAACGTGTGCTAAGCCTTCGTGCCAGCACATCTAGATGATCTCTCTCTGCTCTCAGCCGGGTGCAAAAGCAGCTTGTCTGACTTCTTGTAGCACGGCTCACATGACAGCAGCCCTTGCAACAGTGCGCCTGCCCAAGCAATCCCCAGGATCTTATTCTGCAGACCCAGGGGCTCAAAGTCCACTTACAGCTCTGCTGCAAGCTCAGCTGAGTTAAACAGCAGTGTTGAGCAGGATGCTCCATGGGGAGACTACTGCTACCCACCCTAAAATTTGTTGCCATGATGGTTTCTTTCACAGGGCCCAATACAGATGTCCAAGAGTAGGATGATAGCAGGGTTCAGCTGAAGGCTCCTTTCTTCTGGAGGGTGGTTCGTGGTCCCCTGGCCCCTAACTACTTTCCTTTCTAGACTCTGCCACCACACTGGCCCTGCCTCAGGGACTAACCTCTTGGCTTTAAGCTGGATACAGAAGAGCCAGGTGGGGCTCCTTGGATAGACAGAGCTCTCTGAGGGCAAAGATTGTGCCTTGGCTGACTTTGGATCCACTATTGACACAGCCCAGGACTGGCTATATAGATGGTGCTGATCAGGCTTACTGTTGCCCACTGTGATGATATGTACAAAGGCTACAGAACAGGACTTAGCAGCATATTGTCCTAGTTTGTTGCTACAACCGAATACCGCAGACTTGGTAATTTACGAAGAGGACACACTTATTTAGCTCATTGTTCTGGAGGCTAGAGGTTCAGGAGCATGATGCTGCTATTTGGTGAGGTTTTTCTCACTGGTAAGAACTCTGTAGAATCCTGAAACAGCACAGGACATTCTATGGCAAGGGAACTTTGAAAATATCGTCAAAGTGGCTTTTATAAGAACCCACTCTTCTGATGACTCACCTGCTCCCTCCATAACCCATTAATCCATTAATGCACAAATGGATTGATCCATTCATGAGAACAGAGCCCTCATGACCCTCCCATGAGAGGCCTTATGTTATCTTCCAATGGTCCTGCCTCTCAATATTGTTGCACTGAGATCAAGTTTCCAACAAGCCAACTTTGGAAGGAAACATTCAGACCTAGCAAATCCTAAGCAAGATAACAGAGGCTCGGAGAGGTTAAATAACTTACATGGGAACACCCAGAAGGAAATAAGGCAGGCAGGGGCCAAACTCAGAGGTACCCTTCTTATGGTGCTTCCTGACCAGAACACACATTGATCCCTTTAGTTCCTTCCTGCTCTGGCTCTAACTGGACATCTGGCAAATAAAACAGCTTTGTAGCTTGGCCCTCTCCATCAGCAGCAGAGCCGTCCTGCCCATGAAGGCTCAGCAAAGAGATGGCCCTCAAGTGAAGGGGATGTAGCTAAGCCGTTAGGAGAACAGGAGCAGCCTCAGCAAAAAGTCACTTACAGGAAGCAATTTGGGCTTTATTTAGGGTTTGCTTGCAAGATAAGTAGGCTTCTTCAGTGTGTGCAGCCAGAAAAAAATGGGCGATCTATCTCACGTTAGGAACAACTGATTGATAACCACCAATTCCATTGGGAGGATAGGGCTTGACCATCTGGACACCGGCCATGTTTTCTGCTGCTCTGCACTGCCTGGCTGGGCAGAAGGAGGGGTCTAAGAGCCCTGTGCCAACACCTGGCTGTCAGCCTTCCTGGCTCAGAGCAGGCCCGGGGCTAGAAGGGTAAGAGGGGTCATGTGGGGAGGAGGGAATGCCATAGGCAGTCTTTCCTCAACCCCCGTGCCTCTCTCTCTGGCAAATCCAGCAAATCAAATTGAAGTCAACTCAAGGTGGGCATATTCAGAGAGCAAGACAGCAGAGAATACACTATTAGCAGTTGTTCCTGGGTTATGCAATTAATGAATGTGCTGTGTAGAACAAAGATGCAGACTCTTACACATCAAGTTTAGTCTGGGTGAGAAAATTATGGATTATAATGTATACTATGCTATGTTTACAAAAACACCAGTTATGTGCCTAACCATGCGCTAAGTATTTTCTTGTCCATGATACCATTTCATCTTCAGAATAACCCACAAATGTACGTAGCATTATTCCCATTTTATACACAAAGAAACAGTAACTCAGAGGAGTGTCTTAGAAAAGATTATCAGCAAGTAGGGGGCAGAGATACCGTCCATGTCACCCAATTCTGCTCAATGCCCCTCTTACAAGCCCCAAACCCACCTCATCCTAAGAAACACATTTTCAACCCATGTCAGGTACACAGAGGCCCAGAAAAGCCTTGGAACTAAACAGAGCATTATATTGAATAAAATTAAATAGAATTCAATAGGGCTACTGTCACTTATTTGACTACCTCAGTGCAAAAATACTCTGAGGCAAGAGCTTTCGATGAGTGAAAATGTATTTATTGAGCAATCAAAAGAAAGTGCTTTGGGCCCAGAATATGCTCTAGCATATAACTTATTTTATAAATACAAACCTAGTCTTATTCAAACATTTGAAATGAAAAATTTGCCTTTCAATGGAGAATCTGCATTTCAACATAAAGTTATTCACTAGAGATGTAAAGTCTTATTAATGCTGTGCAGTTAGTATTCGAAAGCCTGAGGATCAGGGGGCTCGTTTCAGGTATAGAGGTAGCACATACACACAGACCTGCATGGCAAAGTACTATGCAAACCTCACTTTTAGCCCTTGAGTACCCTCTCTGAAGATACTCCCTGGGGACAGCACCAGCAGGGCTGTTGTTGCAAAATCAAAATATGTGCATGGGTCAAGGATTAGAGAAGCAGGTTCACTGCCAGGACAGAAAGTGTGTTATGTGATTGAGCATCTATGGTCTACCTTTCTAGCACCAGGCTAGCAGCTCAGGCTCTACAAGTGGGCCAGCAGGTAATCTGCTTTATGGAATTTCTTTCTAGTGGTGGAGATAGACACTAGGTAAAATAAACCAAGAACTGAGGTTCTTGGGATGCACTTGGTGGGAAACACTGCTTTATACAATGTGGTGAGCCCAGGTCATATTTAGGACACATTTGAGCAGGTATCTGAAAGATGAAATGGAACCAGCCAGGGGACAAGGAGATGCCAAGGGTAAGAGTCTTGAGGCCAGAATAAACTCAGGGGGAATCAAGGACTAAAATGACACCACTGTGACAGGCTGACAGTGGTAAAGATGGGTGAGGTAGGAGGCTCGGGAAAGATCAGTTGAGGACTTGTGAACCTTGCTTAGGAGTGTGGATCTTCAACTGACAACAGAAGGAAACTTGGTCGGGCTTTAAGCAAAGGAGCAACAGGATCTGATTAACATATTTGAAGGTTTTTTTCTGGTTCATGAGTGGATAGAAAGAAGGCAGCCATCCAGGAGCTAAAAAGTAGTCCAAGAGAGAAGTGGCTTGGGTATAGCTGTTAGTACTGGAGATGGAGAAAGATAGTTGAATATGAGATACTTTGGAAGTAGAGATACTAGATTTTAAAGTAAAGGCAGATTCATTCGTTCAAAAAACACGAATATTAACGAATGTGAAGCCCAAGGATTTATTTCTCACTAGCTCAACCATGTTTGAGAACTACAGGAGCTCCCAAGCATGTGAAGAGTTGCTGGGTAGAAGGAGGACTTTACAGTCTCAAATGCACCACAGGTTACATGACCTATATGTATATGTCCAAATGTCCAATATGTCGTAGACTCCAAAGCGACCTGAAATGGCCTGACTTGCTTTTCTCCAGAATCAGAGTCGGATTAGGTGTAAAACTAGGCAGCTAATGTGAGCATAATGTCCCCATGCCCAGGCTGCCCACCAAGCACAGAGCAGTAGATCCTTTGGGAAAAGATACAACCCTTGTGTTGGATATAAACAGAGAGGGGTTGCTGAATACCACATTTCAACATGTAGATTTGAAATTTTTCTCATTTCCATTTTATCACAAGAAAGAGAATAATAAAACATGATTCTCTTTTTTTTCTTCTAATTCTACTCTGTGTCATTTCTCTCCTGCTTTCTACCTGCATAATACAGCTTGTTTTCATACTACAGTCGCTGCATCTTAAATAGCTGATAATTATCATATTTCTAGAGCCTGTTAACATGCACTTTCCATGGTGATATTCTTCTTAATCTCCGCATGAGTCATTTATTTCACCTTTTTTTATGAACATCACAGGTAGGTGCTTGGTGGAAAACAATCATTAATCTCATTAAGACAGCAGGGTGAGAAGTTAAGAGCACGCCTCCTGACATCTTAAAAGGTTAGAGTTGTGGCTCTTGAGACCCCAGATTGAGTTTTGTTCCTTTTAGTTATAATGAATGCTAAATTTCAAAAGCATTCTTTACAACAAAATCTCCAAAACTTGGCCAGAAGCTGCCAGATCCCACTGCTTATGGAACTTAGCAATGTTCTTAGGCAACCCAGAGAGGAGCTATGTGAACAGGAGCACCTGCCCAGATTTTATCTACTGCATTTTCAGAGGATGCTTAGCCCACAGCTACTTGTCCCAAAGGTACTTCTATGGGGGGCTGCAAGTCACACAAGTCCCTAGGGGTCTCCTGAATCACCCCAACCACCATTCACATTCACCCAACCCAGGCATCTAGACTCCATAGAATTCCAAACCGTGCAATCCCCAACTCTACTGTCTGTACAGGGGGAGAGATTGAATCCCCAGTGGGAAGCCAGGGGAGCTATGGTCTTCATGACTCATCACACTCTCTAAGCTCAAGACTTCCTTTCCTACAAGGCAAGATAGCTCCAGCTGTCAGAAGTAAGAGAGTGTGGAAGTGCTCTTCTCTGTTAAGCCATCCCTTCTTGTCCCTGGAGACAGTGATCTTTCAATGCATTAGCTCAAGAATCATGTTTTCTCTTCCTATCTGCCAGCCAAGTCCATAGAGTCCAAAAATCAATTCACTCAGGCCTTCCCCAAACCAACTGATAACTGTAACTCAGTGCCAAGGTTCTCATTCTTGAGCAGCAGTGGAACTGGGACACATCCAGATATTAATGACAGCATAAGGAAGTGACCCCTCCTAGCCATGGCCTCCTGGGATTCCAGACTCTTACTCTCACAACAGCTGACTTATTAAGGCCTGGAACTGATCCGACCAGACACACACAGAAATAGAGTCTATGCGCCTATGTTTTCTCCTGTTGTTGTTCAGGAATACTCAGAGGCAGGGAATGTGATTCCTCTTGAGCACAGAAAGCTAACTGGACACATTCAGAAGGGAGAAATGGCTCCCATAGCCTATAAAATTAAAGGCAATAAATAAGCAAATAAACGTGTTTCCTCTGACTCTGAAGGTGCCTTCTTTATTGGCTCATAAAGCATCGCCTGCACTCTTGCTCTGCTATCGACAGCTCTAGTGACAAGGCTGAGCCATCAGCTCACTAATTGGAATGTCCTCTTCTCAGGAAACTCCTTTCTGAAAGAATCAGATGTCTGGCCCCCACTGTCTCTTTGCAGGAGACATCCCTCTCTGGTGCTCAGATATTCCCAGTAGCTATTTTGGAGTGACTTGGCCAGGATGTGACAGAGTAAGGGGAAGGCAGATTCCTGCAGATGCCCCAGTAACAAGAAGGCTAAGCTGGACATTTTTCTAAGGCACCAACATGCAATGGAGACCACATGCCCAAGTGAGCTCTTAGACAAACCAGGGCACAGAAGTTCAAAGTAATGGCTGAAAATGGATAAAGGACTGAGTTGCTGATGATTAAGGAACTCTAGGAGAGGATTTCTGAGTTAGGGTCCTCTGCCCTACCCTGAGGGAAAGGTTGGATGACCTACCTCCCATCCTAAGCTTAGAGTAAGAGTCTTTAATGGAAGGACCTTGAGAATTGATGTGTTCCAGGAAGCTGGGGACACAAATGTCTGGGTCTAATGCATGGCTAAGAAGGCCCAAAGCCCCCTTTAATGGCAGAACTAAGGTGGCCAAGCTGGAAATCCATGGAGAAATATCAAACCACAGTCCTTTCAAGGAAGGAAAGGTTTATTTAGCTCATTTTTCTTTTTTTAAGGAAGGAAACCTATAGTCCTTTCAACAGTCCACCCAAGAAAGCAGCCTGTCTAGCAAGGAATCATTCCCTTGATGAGCCTCTGTAAGGCGCCACCACATGGTCGGAAACTACAGGGGCGTAGGTAAAGCCAAGACTCTGCTTCTATGAAGGAAGCTGCAGCCAAACTGACCCAGCATGGACTTCTCCAGAGGGACTGCACAAGCATAATAAAAGAGTCCTCTTAAACATCTGCCAGGCCAAGAGGGCACAGAGCCATCTGAGGACCAGTCAAGTATGAGCCCTGCTGTCCCCCACACCTATGCCTCTTCCTCTTTTCTAGAATGGTGATTGATGGAGCTGGCAATCAAGGAGAAAGAGCGAAGGAAAAGAAGCGGATCCCGGGCTGGGGATATAGCTCAGTGGAATAAGCGCCTGCCTAGCAAGTGCAGGGTCCTGAGTTCGATCCCCAGTACCGGAAAAAAAAAAAAAAAAAGAAGCGGGTCCCATTCCTCCAGTGACCTGCGGGCTCTCTAGAGAAATAAACACCACGTCAGGATTGAAGTGTTGTTGAATAGTCTGACCCTGTAATGACTGAGTGAGGCTGTGTTGTCCACATCCATCCTATGACTTATTCTTGGCATTATGGGAAAGAAAGTCGTGGTTCTGTCTGACTCTCATCTCACAGCCAAGAGAACTTATTTCTATTGAAGACATTGAAGAGAACACTGGTATCTTTGTAATGACACCTAGGGGTCTTGTTTATTCAAAGTGCCAGACACAAGAAATTAGATCAGCAGGGGAGGCTTCATTTAATTGGCCATGGCGAATTTTGTCCAAAAGTCCCACAATTAGGAACTAATCCCTTTGGGACATCATGCTTATCTGAGATCAAAAGCTTCCATCCCATTGGAATTTGATATTTTCCTGCCTTTGGAAGGTGAGGATTTATGCACTGGGCAAAATAAGTCTATATTTGGGGTTGTTTGTCTAGATATGCAAAGATCATCTGAGGATAGAAAGAAGATCTTAAAAACCCTGCAAAGAGAATAAAAATAGGTCATTTACAAGGAGCAAAAATTGGATGATATTGGGTCACAGAAGCAATAGTAGGAGCCAGAAGACAGTGAGTCAGCACCCTGAAAATTCCAAGGGAAATTTGTTTTCAGCCTAGAGTTCTAAAGCCAGCTAACCTGTCATTCAACTGTGATTATAGAATAAAGACATTTCCAGACATTCAAAGGCAAACTATTTATTTCCTAAGGCTTCTTTCTTGGAAAATTACTGGAAGATATGCTCCTATAAAAAAAGACTAAACCAAGCAAGAGGAAGATGTGGAATGAAAGTGGGAGATTTAGGCCACAAGCAAGGATAAGGGACTCCCTGTGATGAAAGCATCTTGAGCCTGGATTGGCAGCACCAAGGCAGGCCTAGAGCAACAGCCCAGAAAAGCAGACAGATCAAGCACTCCAGGAAACAAACTGAAGCTGATGGATGATATGATACAGCCAAACATTTGGAAATGAACATCAAAGTTATAAAACAGACTTGATGGAGCACATAGGAGACACAGCAGGCTAAATGCTTATTTAATCTTTTTGGTAATAAAAAGAGCAAATATTAAAATTAGTATGTCTGGGGTTTGCCTCTGTGCCCTCATCTCTCTTCTTTGCTTTCTCTGACCCGTCTGTAGCAAGGGGGTGACGGAGAGCTGGGGAAAGGGATTAACTTCTGCAGGCTGCATTTCTCAACTGGCTTCTCTATCTGAACTCAGCTGACAGGAGGTACTGGAGGGAGACAGCCAACAGGAGGAAAAGAGAAGCAAAGTTTGTTTCTCTGTCACTCACTGCCTCCTGTGGCATCTCCCACAAGGGGCTACCTTCTCCTGGCTTGGACTCTTCTGAGAAAGGCTCACTGAGGTCCCCCCTTCTGCTGGGTGGCATTCCATCTGGGGCCTGCAAAAACCACTGGTACTCTTGGCTGTCCAGGCTGAGTCGTGGTAAGAGCTTCTACTGTCGCTAATGTCTGATGGCCTCAATTTCCCATTTTACTTCCCAACTCTTACATTATCTCTGTAACCAATTTCTTAAATTCATTTCTCTTTGCTTAAACTATTTAATTATATCCGTTTTCCTAACTGGACAACAGATCCAACCAGAAAAAAGCAAAATTTTAAAATAGGAATGTCCCCTTAACAGTGAATGATACTTTCACAGTACATAATGTCAATATTTTCTATTATTTTCACCATGGTGCGAGGCCTAGAGGAGAGGAGGGGCAGGTTCCGGAGAGCAGGAGAATATGGAAAAGCCAAATCCTCGCCTGTGACAACAGGAAACCAATAGTAACACCTAATACTGGCGCATCAGAAAGTAGTGGCTCGGACATATTATCCGTATGGTCCAAATATGAGGAAAAATAACAACAACCACAAATGCAGCTCCTTTTGGCGTCTGGGCTTGGACGATGACTGTGGTGGAACCAAAAATTGTTTTATTTCATTATAAGTACTATTTGAGGTTTCCAACTATGTAAAAGATCACCTTGATAAAATTCAAAAACAATTTAAAAAATAATGATTCACTCTAGTGGTTTTCTGAGAGATGACATTAAATTTGCTCTTGTAAAACTGACCTCTGCCCCATATTAAAGTTGGGACATTGATCTATCTATGGCCTTGGGCCCAAGTCCTACTCCCCACCACACGCTGAAGCCTGTGGGCCAGTGGACCCATGTTTTCTTCTGCAAATTCACCTTTTGGAAGTATCATCCAGTGGGAGACCGTCCAAGAGTGTAAATTCATTTAAAATAGCTGTGTTCATATGAAGCTTTCTCAGTTCAAACTGCACTGTAGACAAATGCAGGTGTGAGGGAGAAGAAAGAGATGGTGAAGACAGTAGAACAAGGCTGCTGTACCTCAACCCTCCTAAGGATGTTGGAGAAGAGAAACCGGAAACAGGAAAATCTACCTCTTAAACTGTCAGATCTAGGCAGCTGTGGCAGGGGTAGTGTTCTTTGACACCTTTCCTACCTTGGGCTTCAACTTCCTTTTATTCAGTGACCTCTGCACTGAAGAAGGGATAATCTGTGTGTGTGTGTGTGTGTGTGTGTGTGTGTGTGTGTGTGTGTGAGAGAGAGAGAGAGAACAACCCACCCTCAGTCTCTTTAACTTGTTTTTGTTGCTCATCTCACCCTGGGCTCTAGTCCACCCCTCTGATCACTGCCTGGGATGCTCTCCTCTGGTCAATTTAGTTATCCAACTTCCACAAGTCTAATGCTCTGAATTAGTTCCGGGTGATGGTTTCTCTTATTTCCCTCGCTGCCTTCTGAGCTGCACCTGTCGATGAAGCACATCATAATTGATTGGACATTCTGCTTCTAGACTGGTAGGAAGAGACTGAGCAGTCTCTGGCCAACCACCCGGGCCCAGCTCTGGTTTCATGTCTGACTCTGTAATGATGTGGCGCCATTCCTATGGGGCATGCTGCCAGCAGGAGAGTGACATTAGGAGGAACTTTAGCCCTCTGGACTCTTCTCTGACTCTCTGTGTTCAGCCTCTCACCCGTACATCAGTGCTTTCTACAATGTGCCCTGCAGACCCCAGTGCTGTGCAGAGTTATTAAGTGCTCTAAGTTGGAAGTGTCCATGGACAGACAACCTTGGGAAATTCTGGTTAATCGTGAATGAGAAAAAGGCATTGTTGACTCAGGATTCTCAGGCCTTTGATGCACACTAGTCTCCAACCTCCAAGAGTGAAATGCCATTGCAGCTTTGGGTAGATTCATGTGACCTGGAGCCCTCCTTTGTGGGACACGTCACAGGGCCAAAGTTCCAGAGAATATGCTCTGAGAAATGCTATCATCCATAACCTTCTCCAAGCCCCTTAGCACTGACCTTCTGGTCTGGTAGAATTTGTCCAAACTTCTCCCCGTAGGCTATCCCAGTGAGATCCTAGCAGGAGGCTCAGCAAGGGTTTGGGCCATTATGCACATGCCAAAGGACCAGGAGAATGAGCTTAAGACCAAGAGAACTGAGCTATCCAACAGGCTCCTTTGCCCTGCCAGGTGACCCTCCCCCAAATTCCCACTGGCAGATATTCCTGGGCCACCCTCACCCTTGTTAGAGCATAGCACAAGCGTCTGTCTGTAGCCCACATGTGCCCGCACCTCCATGTATTTGCTCATGCCATTGCCCCTTTCCAAAACATGATCCCTCCTCCTTGATGGTCTTAGTTGAAGTCTCCTCAGAAGCCAATTAATGGATGAGCATCCGAATTCAATTAGAATGTGAAGAATACCAGGTAAAGGAGGAAAAAAGAGAGAAGGGAAGGCAGCCACTAAAGGGTGCTTTATGTAGCCAGCGAGGTGGGAGCTGGACTGAATCCTAAACTCAGGGCTCCTTTGTGAGTGACAGAGCTAGGGTATTTAGATACCACCTCTTGTTTGTCATTGGTAGTTGGCTGCTGTTGGGGTGAGGGGCATTAATTTCCTAGCACTCTGGCCTGATCCAGCAGAGTGGACTTCCGTGGGATGAGAAAGCATACAATAAAAGAAACATAGGTGCTGGTGGGAAGTTGGGCCAGTGTGAGCTGGAAGAGCAGGGCCAGGGTTCAGACAGGCGGTCATGGCACCTGCCCATCCAGCAGGCCCTCAGGATGCAGGGACCTGGCTTATCCCATCACAGGTCTACCCTGGTACACAGCTTAGGGTTGGTCCCATTAGTGTTGCTATGTGAAGAGATTCCTTAAAGCAGTTTGGATACATTTCTTTAAATACATTTCTGTTCCCCAGAATTAATCATCCCATTTAGATCTCTAGATCCCCTGTGAATTCTCCTCTAGCTACACCAGATTATAGTGCTTTTCGCCCACTTTCTCTATTGAGTTGAGGGCCTCCGAGGAAGAAAGGCCCTCCTTCTTGGAACCCAGGTGCTCAATGCTCCTGCTAAGACTTATGATACAGAGAATGCACTGTGAGAAAGAGCATTTAGTGCTAGCTAGGCTGTGAAGCAGCACACGTGCCACCAGAGAGAGGCTGAAGAACCAGGTAGGATCCAACCATCCTCTCCCAGCTATGCCACATGTGATTGGGGGACCTGTGCTAGATACTTAGCTCTGTCCAGGACCATGCTGTCCACCCTGCTGGCAGGGCCCAGCCCACAGTGTGCTGGAACCAGAGGGCAAGGGAATGAGAGGCCCTGGGCTGAAGGCTCAGCTTGGACTTCTCTGCAGTGAGGGAAAATGCAGCAGCTGGGAGAGTGAGAGACGGCATCCTAGCCCCACTGAGAGAGAGGTGAGACCCAGCCTTTTACAATCAATCACACAGAAACCCAGGGGACAGTCACACAGCCTGGAGGCCCATTGACTGAATATTCTGCCTTTCTTTTGGAGGTTCTTGCCCTGACTTAGTGAGAGGTTGGAAACCCGGTTATGAATGCAAATGTTATTAAGAGGAGGATAAAACTGAACTAGGGTCTCAGGCACACTAAATGATGGCCCGCACACTGACCAAAACACCAGTCCCTCAGCTAAAGCCAACACAATCCACAGGGAAGATAGGAATAAAACCTTCCAAGGCCAGATGCACAGGACTTGTCCTGCCTGCCATAGGTCTATACTCACTACTCAAAATGTGGTCCATGGGCCAGGAGTAGAGGCTCCACCTAGAGCAAGTCAGAAACATAGTCTCCTGCACTCCAGTCCAGACCTCCTAATCCCAGTCTGCCCTGTCATGAACACCCTGGTGATGCCCAGGCACAGTAAGATGTGAGAAGCTCAGCCTTTGTTCAGTTTTGCTCCATCTGTTCAGTTATCTTTAATACACAAGAAATTTGTGGGTTCTCCTGTGGAGACTTGCTGCATCTATGGGGACACTGTGATGTCTACTGCTTGTGATGGAGTCATACCTCCCTGCTCCTCACTTCCTGGGCCGCCCCTTTCCCAGCTACACTCAGCCTGCCTACACTATGCCTATTGTCCAACACTCAGTGGGAGGGTCTCCTCTGGGGAGCTCCCCAACTGTTCGGGTCTCTGCCAGGCCCTTCTCTGGTCTCCCTGTTCTCAGACATAGCAGTCTTCACCAGACTGCTGTTCTGTTGACTTTTCAGTCTCCCCATCATTCTGGGAGCTGAGTGATGACCTCTGTGTAGTCAACTGCCTGGGTAAACATAAAATATCACATTGAAGAGGAAATAGCACCTACTGGATATTCTTCTGAAGCTGAAAGAGGCTGTTCATACTGTAGGAGCCAATGGCCAATGGATCTGCAAGCATGCTCCCACCTCAGCTCCACCCTGTTCCTGGCCAGCTGCATGGAACATGTGGGAGCTAAGGGCTGCAAAGAGCTGGGTACAGGTCAGTGTATCAACCCTATGAGGCCACTGTGAAACACACACTTTCCCTCTCTGGATCAAGGCAAGTCTCTGAAAGGTAGAAGACAGTAGCCCTTAGTGACCCTAATAAATTGTAGGAGGGCAGGTGATTGGGCCTGCACTGCCTTTTCTTCAATAAATAATGAGCTCAATATCCATGGGCAAGTTGGTACTTAGGTGTCTTCACATGTGTTTTTGGAAGAATGATTAATGCAGGTCTGGGACAGAAGCTGTGAACAGTGTATGGGAGGATGCAGATTGAAATGAAGGCCTGGAGCAAAATGGCCAGGGCTGGACAGGTTGGGACCAGTGTGGAATCCCTCATACTAAGGAGACAGAACCTACTGTGCACCAGAGACTCTTCATGTAGTCTTGCCAAGAGGATAGTGCAATGACCACTGATCTGCAAGCTACAAATAAGGAACAAGAAGCTCAAAGCAGCTGAGTGCTGGGGGCAAGATGCCCAGCTGAGCCTGTCTGCCCCGAGGAACAGCCCTGAAAAATGCAACAGGCCTCTGCTGACCTGGAAATCCAAGCTAGTTCTGGGCGATTTGCTTCATTTCAAACGTATCCAGGTGAGATGTTCAGATAATACCCAAGGGTCACACTGCTCCTTCAAATGATCGCATGGACTCAACACACAACATGCAGAAAATCACAAGGCCTACAAGAAGAAAAGGCCCAGGGTTTGGAAGGACAGGACCCAGTTGAGGTGGGGACTCTGAAAATCTAGCAAAGGGAAAGAAAAGGACTCAGGCTCAAGAGGGAGAGATGAGACAGGGAAGACATTTTCAGGTTTTGGAAGTGGAACCCACAAACCAGTGCACTGAGACTAAAGACAGAGTCCCAGTCCCTTTACCTGGGAGTAGCCAGGGCCAGGCAGCCTGAGCAGAACTTCAGCTTGTGCCATGCCCAGACTGAATCCTGACTCTGAGCCTTGAGCCCGGGCTCTACCAGACCTCAGACAAGCCATTCAACATTCCCAAGGCTCACTTCCTCATCAATAAAGTGTGACCCCCGCTATGCTCAACTCCAAAGGCAAAGATTATGATAATGGCTAACAGGTGAATTCCTCCCAGAAGTCTCTGCAAGACCAACGTGGTGAGGGCTGTGTGGCAGGATAGCACACACACACTCTCTCCTTCCACAAACTGTGGCTCTGACTAAAGATGGTAAGGGGGGAGTCAGCCTTCACAGGCCAGGGTGAAGGGCTGGGGGTGTGCTCTAGGGAGGGAGAAGGGCGGACAGGGAGGGTAAGCCCAGCAGGGTGCTGTGAACCAGGCAGAACCCCAGGGCAGTGACTGAGAGGTAAACTGGCTGGTAGAATGTTTTAAGAACCTAGAGCTCCTGGAGAGAGCCCTACTAAATCATCTTGGGGAAGGACTACTGTGTGCCTGGATGCCAACAGAGGTGAAGCACCTCACTGAGGTGGTCGGAGAGAAGATAGGAGCCCAGGATTCAGAAGTGGCCTCGAGTCCTTGGGATTGAGCAGAAATCTACAAGGAGCGCTCTGCAGTCCCAGGAGTTACAGAATTATCTGAAATTATGCAAAGACCTTTAAAGAGAGAGTTGGCCCTGCTGACACTGGGCCACGCTGACATACACATGGCATTAGCCTAGTGCTGAAGCCTCTGGCACTCAACTTCTTTCTGTTCAGTATTTGTTTCCAAACACCTCTCTCCTGTTACAAGGCCTTCTGAAGGTCGGAAATCCATTCCCGTCAAGACCATCCCAGTTAAAAGAAAGAAAACAAAAGACACACCGGGGTTTTATGAGATGAGGGGTGCGCAGCTCCAGTGTCCTTGGGTGTCCCGCCTGTCAGGAAGAGGCAGAGCTGGGGAGTAGATCTGAAAGTTAAATAACTCCAAATGGGTTTTCTTCATCTTCTTCTTCCTTTTTTAAAAAAAAAATAATTCATAGTACTGGACAGGTTGACAACTTATTGAAAATGGTTCCTCACCCGGAAAGTGCTTATTACTTACAGTGTACCATCTTTATTACATCGATACTGACATTTAACACTCAATAAATCTTCACTCCTTCCACAGAGAGTGCCTGACAGCCAACAGGAATCCCTGCCTTTTCTCTCCATTCCAGGGCCAGTCTGTGATTTCAGAGAGCTGAGCTGTGCTCTGCTAGAGTCCCTCAAACCCAAGGCAAATCTGAATGAGAAAGACCAGTTCTGAGATGTACACATGCTGGCTGATACATATATAGAGAGTGGGAAAGAGCTAAGTCACCGAGGGAAGGGAGAGACATTCCTGCAACTCCCTACCACATGACCAGATGCAATGGCCAAGGCCTTTCCCAGTGCAGTCTCTCTGGCCACCGTTGTTTTTCCCACCAGTGACCACCCATCACCCTCAATAAGTCAATGTCCCCAGCCTCTGGGCTTTGCTTCTGTAGGATTGGTCCCCTCCACCTTGAATCCCAGATCCACTTAAATCCAAGCCAAATACCTACTGCTCAGTGCATGCTTCATCCTGCCACCCGCAGAGGAACTCACTGTCTTCTAGCCTGCACCCCATGGAACAACAGGCAGGCTGTGCAGGGCCACCAAGCAGAAGTATCTGTTACTGCAGGGTGAGCATTGGTCTTACCATTTTATTATCCACTTCCTACTAGAGGCCTCGAATCAAACCATAATGAATGGATGAGGGAAAGAGGGAAAAGGGAAGGAGGAAATGAGGGAAAGGGAAGGAGTGAAGCTACATGGCCCTATTCTCTCTTCTTCCTAGCCTCTCATCACTTTTTCTTCTGTCTGGTAATACCTCAGACTGACCACTGGATCTGCTAAGCCCCTGAAACAGTAGACTATGGTAGTTATGCTTTGGGTTTAGAAGTCAGAAACACCTGTCTTCGTGGTAGCTTATGATTATGTGACCTCCTAACCCTTTTGAGCCTTGATTTCTACAGCCATAAAACAGGGCTAACAAAATATATCTCAGGTGACTCCAAGGATGAAATGTGATAGTGTATGCCCAATACTTGCAGAATCCCTGCTACCCAGGGACACAATAACTGTCTTATTTGTGTTACCCCACCTGGAAAGACAATAGAGGCCTCTGTATGTGTGGTTTCATAAGCGAGACTGACGTCCCAATAGCCCAGGGTATAGTTACACCCAGGGCAAGACCACTTCCTGTGCAGAAAGCCAGCATGGCACACTGTGGATGGAAAAGTGTGAGTGTTGTTTCCAAGGATATGCGATGAGACGCGTGTGGGGAGTGTGCGTATGTCTCCATTTTGTAATTAGAACATCACACAGACAAGTGCTGTTCCACCGCCTAAAAGTATTTTTCTCCATAGGGTTTCAAATTTCATCTCGCAACTAGGCGTCCTCTCTGTGGCTCAGCACATGTCGAGATCCTCTAGGGCTGTGCAGGGACAACACGCAGCCCAGCCCCGGAGGCGCTCATTCCAGCCCTTTTGCTGTATGTTGGGAGAGAAAGGTACAGGAGCCTGCAGGTCCCCTGGGCCACAGACAACGGGAAGACAGATTCCCAGTGGCGTGGCCTCAAGTGCTGCTGCAGGAGCTCATTTGGGACCAGGCAGCTGTTGGGGACAGGGAGCCTTTCTGAGGTACACAGTAACTCAGGGCCTTGTCTTGCCATCAAGGGAGTCTCAAAGACCTTGGGAGTATCAGTATCTGTGTGCTTCTTTGAACCAACATACTTCACCCATAGGGCTTGGGAAAGAAGATTAGGACATTTTCCCAAGGACAGTGTGAAGAATCAAGAAAATTGGAAAAAATATACATAACATATAAAAACCTATTCACGTTTTCATAGTCCTTTAAAAATTGTAAGGGCTCTAGAGGTGACCTGGCCCAGTCCCACTTTCAAAGCAGAATTATCCTACAATAGCCCTGAGAAGAGGGCCAGGGCTTTGTTCCTGCCTTCCCCACCCCTGGTGACAGGGAGCTCCCTGCCTCTCTTCTTTGGGCACAGCCAACTGTTAGCTCCCCTTACAGTGGGACCACACTGCCTCCTCATTCTGTTAAGCCACTGGTCCCAACTCTACCCTTTAGACCTGCACCATCCGATAGAAAAAGAATGCAAGCCACATGTGTAATGTTAATTTCCTGGTAGCCACATTAAAAATAGTACAGAGAAAAAGGCAAAATCAATCCTAATAACATATTTTGTTTAAACTAATACCTTTAAAATACTAGCACCTCAAAATGCACTCATCCCTCAGCATCCATAGAACGCTAGTTCCAAGAATCCCCACAGATGCCAAAATCTACAGATACTCAAGTCCGTTTTATAATGTGACATAATACAGTGCCTACAGATAACCTATACAATCCTCTCTGATACTTTAAACTGCCAATAAGGTATGCACAATACTGAATACAGTGCAAATGCTATGCAAATAGCTATTGTACTGTATTTAAACCCATCAGTGTTCGGTACACATGCAATTTTCTCTCTTCACTCTCATTTTCTTTCAGTACTTGGAATCAAACCCAGGGCCTTCATACTCTGCTGCATCCCTCAGCCCTTTTAATTTTTTTAAAAAAATTTTGTGGCAGGGTCTTGTTAAGTTATTAAGTTACTTAGACTGGGCTCAAAGTTGTGACCCTCCTGCTTTGGCCTCCCACATAGTTTTGATCAGTGGTTGCCTGGATCAGAGGATGTGTAACATGCAAATATATAGATGACTGAATGAATCGGCCGAAAAATGATTAACGAGATAGTCTGTGTGACTTCACCTGAAGTCTGAATTGGGTACGTATTTCACACACAGCACACCTCCGTTTGGATTCACCACATTTCCAGGGCCCGACAACCATCTACGGCCACTGGCCGCTGTGCTGGACAGCACTGCTTTTAATAGCTTGCAAGCAGCTCTTGTCTTTCCCATGCCTGTCCGGCCACCCTGGCTCACACGTTCCCAGTTCTTCCCGCTCTTTCTCAATCTTTTCTTCTGCTTCTGTAAGCTACTGCAGGTTGTGTTTTTATTCACCATAAGTAGTAAATCCCCAAGTCTTCCCCACCCACCATCATTTTCTAAAAACCACGCCATATCTTTTCTTCTATGAAGGGCTGCCTACACAATAATATTTTAAAAGTAATTTTATGCTGCACTAATATTATTTAGCTTCAGGAAATGATAACACAAATAAATTATATCCAACAAGTAATGTTTGAGATCCACTAAAAATACTCATTGACACATGCATCCTTTCAGCTGCTTTGGCCACAAATCCAAATGCCTTTTCCCTGCCCTCGTTTGAGCGTCAGCATAGTCTCCGTACAGAGACTGCTGGTAGGGGCAGACTGAACCCAGCTCGCTGCCCAGACACCCCATCACACTACTCCTGAGAAAAGGCCATGCCAGAGATGCAGGTATGACCAGAGCTGGCCAGTCTGCCTAGCTCTTTCTAGAAACCAGGCCTCTCTCCTCCTTTCTTCTCTATGCTGGGTTCACGTCCTGATGGAAAAAGACAGAGAAGCAATCAAGAGCTGAATCCCAACTTTTCAGTGAAAATTCCCAAAGGAAATGTACACAGCAAATAAGGTGATGATAATGGTCATGGTACACAGGACAGCTGGGGAGTCAGGCGCAGGATGGCGTGGCAGTTCAAACACAGGCTCTGTAGGCAAAAGCTGGGTAGGGGCTTGGCTCCAAATCTCAGTGACCTTGCTCAAGTTACATATGCCCTCCAAGCTTTTGTAGGTAATGACAATTGCCCATTTTATAGGGTGTATTAATTTTCTGTAGTCATTTGTAACAAATGACTACAAGCTTAGTGATGTAAAATGACTCATATTATCTTACAGTTATGGTGGTTGAAATCTCAAGTGGGCCTCCTTGAGCTACAGTGAAGATGTGAGCAGGGCTGTCGTACAGTCCTGCAGACTTCTGGGGAGAAGCCATACCTTACCTTTTCCAGCTTATATAAGCTTTCCACATCCTCTCTCACATCCTCCGCTTGCTACATCCTGACAGTCAGTGCAGGCAGGTTGATTCTTTCTCATATTGAACTCCTCTGCCTCTTGCCTATCTTTTTAATATTTACCCTGGGCTCACTGATATACTCTAGGCTAATCTTCCCGAGTCAAGGTCAGCTGGTTTGCCAATTTACCTCCTCCTGGCCATGCAATAAACTACATTCATAGATCCTAAAGATTAGGATGTGGACATCTTTAGGGGCCACCAATGCCCCTGCCACATAGGGTTGCTCGGAGAACCAAGTGAGCACTACTTGGCATATTGCAAATACCCTATAATTGTGGGGGATTATTATATTTGGACTCAGATCCCTGCATGAACTCATGGCTTTGGGAGTCAAGGTATATAGTAGAGTGAGTCTTGTGCATTTTATCCAAGCTTCCTTCATCCTGAACCCAACTGAGCTCCTTTCAAGGATGAGCTTGCCACTTCCAAGGGAGACACACAACTCCTAAAAGGCCATGCTTACTGGACAGCAGGGCAAGATCCAAAGAGATTCTACTTGAAAGTCAAGAGCTTTAACATCTTTATTTCACAAGGGAAGCTCCATTACAGGGCCCAAGCACACCCTTGCCCTGATCCACATAGGTCCTTTCCCCCTTCTCTGTGGGGAAATAGCAAAGAGCAATGAAGCCTTTGTCTGCCCTAGATGTTAAATGGCGAAATCAGAGCACTACTGTTGCAGGTATGATCTAGGCAAAGTGAAGTAAGGCTTAAACTTGGAGGAGGGGAGAAGTGACTTGGTAATGGTCATACTAACAGTAGCTAACATTTATTCAGAAGTTCCTATGTGCCAGACTTTGGTATGAAAGCTTTATGAAGCTTATCTCATTCACTACCCACAGCAGCATAAATTGGGTAGCATTACTATGGGAGTTAAGTAAACAGGGTAGAAATAGCTTGCTGCTATCTGACCGAGAGGTGAGAGACATGGGATCCCTGAAGCCCATCCTTTGACTCAGGTGGGATTTCAAGGATGTGGTACCAAGAAGGGATTAGGATGCAGAAATCTAGTACCTGTTCATCTCATCTCAACCTCACTCAGATGAGGGGCAAGGGTCTTTCCCAAGGAGGAAAACATCCACTTGTGGCCACCACTGTCCACAGCAACCCATGTAAATAGGGAAACTCTATGGCAGTTTATCAATGGCATTATCGTGGAAGCGGGTCAGCTGTCATGGTATGGACTCCTTACCAAAGGACATGCTCTTGTTTCTGTCTCCTTCTCCTCTACCCCTCTCTGCCTCTCTCCCTCTCTCTCTCCCTCAATCCCAATCCCTCTTTCCTTCTCTCTCTCTCTCTGTCTCTCTCTCTCTCTGTCTCTCTCTCTCCTTCCCTTCTCCACTTCCCACTCCTGCCTTTTGCTATGGACTGATTCAGCAAAAAGACCCTCCCTAGATGTTGGCTCCTACATCTTCAACTTCCCAGCCTCCAGAATCAAGAGGTAATCAGTGTCTGTTTGCTATAAATTACCCAGTCTCAGATATTCTGCTATCATAGCATAAAACAGACTGTGACACTGGCTTACCTCATAGGAGTTTACAAATTAAATAAGTCACCAAAAATCATGTATATGTGTAATGCCTCATATGTAATAATAGTATATAGTAACTTCCTGATATAATAAAGACAAAACTTCTAAATAGTTAAGGAACAAGTGGTGGCCCAGCAATTGTGAACCTCAGGGACCTATAGGAATAGGTATAGGTGTTTCCAAATAACCAGAGTTACATGGAAAGGCAAACTTCCCCCTGTCCAATATGGGGGCCCTCTAACTTATGTGGCAGAGACAGCCTTTCCCAACAAACACAGCCAATAAGCCTTATGTTGCCCTTGACTTGTCCAAATCAGGGTGTGATGGGTACCATTCTCCCTAAGAAAATGGATATAGCTCAATGTGGACTGTTCCCGGGTCTGTCTGGCTTATCCAAGATTGGACTAAGAAGGCCCAGTAGCATGATCGCTCTGGAACACCATACTTAACAGCCTGGAAAGCCCAAAAGCGGGCTCTGGTAGATATGGGAAACATAGGCAGCAAGGGACAGAGACAGGGTATCCTGTGAGGTAGAGAGAAACAGCTAGGAGGCCAAATCTAAGGCCCAGCAAGTGTCCAGAGAGAGGTGGCCATCGCTGGTATATCTCACTTGTGTTCTTTGACCATGTGAGATCATTATTACCAGACAGTTCAGAAGCCAGGCCAGTAACATGAGGTGGCTCTCCATCACATATGGCCATACAAGGGTATCTCACCTCTCTGTCTTCTCAGGAGCTCTGTGGCAGCTGTTCAGATATAAGACTCATCCTTTGAATTATTTGCAAAAGCCAGGTGTCAGAAAAGACCCACTCTCATCAAAGAGCCATAAGCAGTGACATTTACAGGCATGAACACCTTCTAGGCCTTCTTCCCAGGCTCAGAGTACCAATCCAGCCATGGAATGCAAAGGATAATTAGTCCTGGCAGATGGGGGATGTATCAAAAACTCTCTCCCAGGGTATAACCAATTAAAGCCTGGGTCTTTAAAAGCTGATTGATTCGCTCAAAGGAGCAAATTCTGGTCTGCAGAAGCTCTTCTGCTGAGACATTTCTCCTAGTTTCCCAAAGCAGATCTAAAACCTCCCAATGGATTTGGTTTTCAGATAGCTCTGCAAAGTCTGCTGATAATCTCTATGCTTCAAAGCACTTGCTGAGCATTTTCAGATGCATATTCATTTAATCATTCAACACAATTTCACTTCACCCTTTCACCCGAGAATCTGTGCCCTGGGAAGTTTGACAGAGTGGTGGGGCAGGGGGCTGGAGGGGGAGAGCTGTACTGGTTGATGCAGTCTACACGATAGCCACAGAAGCATGGAGGGGAACCAGTGGGGCATCTGCTCCCCCTTCCCTAGCCGCAGGGCAATCTCACTTGGCATCCAAGCCACGCTGAGTCCACGGAACAAAGCCGACCTATTATAGACAATTCAGATTGACAGAATTGGTAATGAAAAGCTCATCTCTCATAGAAGGAAAGAGTAACTATGATCCATTTAGCATTGACTCAAAATTTGATTTTTAAATCCTAAAATGAATAATGTGTGATGCTGTTTTATTGGCTCAACCAGAATTAATGAGCAAAAGAGAAAGAAAAGAGGCCTTTCAGGGCAGGGAAAATCACTCCAAATTGTATACTAGTGTTTAAGCAACATCAGGCATCCTGATGTTGGACAAGAACAAAGCATTTTATCCAACAGTTATTTCACTGATGTCCTGCCATCTTAGTCCTAGGCAGTAGGCAGACAGAAATTAGGAGACACCAGGTGCTGCCTTCCGGGTCACTTTACTACTCGGTCTGGCCTCACACAGGTGGTCCTGGTACCAGGCACCTGCCTGATCGGAAGCCAACAACAACAGTACCACAGAAGCCAAGAATTCTCCTATCAGAGGAAAGAGCTGGCTCTAGCCAGAAGCAAAGGGAAATACACAAGTAAAAAGTGATCTGTCCTGAAACTCCAGAGGCATAGCCCAAGGCCACGACTTTCTGCTGTCAGGGGCCTCAACAGGACAACTTTCCCTCAATTAGACAGAGTTTTGTTCAGCTTCTCTTGACAGCCTCAGACCAGAGACTACTCAGAAAGAAACAACTTCTTACTCATTCCAACTTCAAGATTTTCTAAAGAGTTCAACCTTACTCTGCAGAAGCCCCAAATCTTTAGTTTTGTCATCTGTAAGAGGGGATGATACTATTTATTATTAGTCACCTTGAACAATCCTTCAGGAATAAGGGATAGCTATTTTGGGTTGTCTTCAGTACACAGTGGCACTGAGTAAATGGGCATGATTTACAAATGGAAATTTTGTTCTCTGCAGCTTAAGATTAGATTTCTTTGAAAGAAATCAATGAAGAACATGTCACTGGGCTTCCTAGTTGGTGACCACAGAAAAAATAGGAGCTTCCTCCATTTCCTTCACAAAGCAGCTCAAATCCCAGCATGTGGCAGCATTTAAGAGGCCATGGAAATGTCAGAGGGATCCAGGACATAATGGTGCACAGCCTGGCACTAGAACTAGCCTGCTCAGGTTCAGACCCCATGGGAGCAAATTACCCAATCTGCCTGTGTCTCTATTCCCTTGTCCATAAAGTAGGACTGATAAAAGTAGCTCAGGGGACTGCTGGAAAGACTTGATGAGCCCATGCCTATAAAGAACTTAGCACAGTACCTGGAGGAAGCTTGAGAAACATGGAATACCATTACTATTATCATCAACATGAAGAATAAGAGGAATAGACAAGGAGAATCTAAATACAGGCAAATTCTAAATCCCAGCGTAGAATCTAAACACAGGAAGATGACACTCAAGTTCATGGCAGAAAACTTACTGTGCTAAGGAGCAGCATAGAAAGTCTGATACTTGAGAGCAGGAACTGGGTTCCTTCCCTACCACCTCCTGTTGAGGATCCCTTGTGATCCTGATGGCCTAATTCCCCCAGGCTGTATTTGTTATTTGCCACTTTGCCTAAGAATGACCACTGACTCCAAGGGACCGTGCCCAGCGTTGCCACATCTAACAAGACTGAAGCTGTCTTTGTGCCTCACAAAGCTTGGTTCAAGTTAGCCATTTCCTACACAGCAGCAACCAAATCCCAGACAAGGCTCATCCCCATGGGAAGCACCTGAAATGCTAAACAGCTGCAGAGTCATACTTTATAATGTACAGGGGATGCAAAGTCATGCTTCATTATGTGTCGCAGCTCCTGTGTCCCTCCAGAATCTGCAACACATACATTTCTAAACAACCATGGCGTTTTTGTTTTGTTTTTTAAATCTGCAGAGGATCTGAGTTGATTTGAACAGTTACTCTTCCAGTCTTCAGTCCCCATACTCCTCACCTGGGGGCATTTTCACTGAGGCCACATCAGAGAAAGGAATCCAGCCCACAGCGCCATTATTCAAAGCTGGTTTATAAGACTAACATCCTCATTGAAGGGGAAGTATTTTAATCTTACATCTCCAGCTATGATCATCTGGGAGTGCCACAAATCAGATAGCAAATTCCACCACAGGAAAATGCAATAACATAGAGTTATTAGCCAATATGCACTCTGAGACTTGAGCATATGAATGTGGAAGCTCTAACATGAATCTTTAAGAGCACTTTGGCTTTGCCCAGGAAAGAGGGAAGAGGAGGAGTGTTTCAAGGAATCCTGAAATTATATCTTAAACTTTTTTACAAAAATTCCATCCAACCAAGAGGTTCAAATCCAAAACTACTAAAAATGAGGATACCAATTTGTTAGCAATGTGAAGTTCTGAGCAGAAAGCCTGGATCTGAGATTTCTACGCATTCGATTTCCAATTTTGATTCCTAAACTCTGCTCAACAGAGTAAGATGATGGACAATATCTTCTCAAAGTGTGGACAGAAGTTTGGATTAAACAAAGCTAAACATGTTTCTCTCCTGAAGGAAGTACCTCTCAGAGCCTTAACAATGCGAATAGTGAATGTGAATCTCCAACATTGGATTTAGTGTGTAATCTTCCCCCAAGTAAATTTACAATCTGGTAGGAGATTGTGGAGAAGAATAGAGGGTCTCACAGGCCACACATCAAAAGCCATGAAGTCAGGGAATCAAGGAACCAGAAGAGCAATGCTACCAACCCTCCTGATTAAACCAAATGAGTTCCACACTGAAGCAGCCATATTTGTTTGCTCATTGGAAACAAAGAAATGTCATTGGAACCTAAGATGAAGTATAGTCATAGTAATTGCACCTAACAATGCAATTTATTGAGTTGGATACATTTAGAAAACTTCTAGACTGAGCATTGGCACCCATGATGAAAGAACACATGCCCCAAAGCACCAGGCAAAGACAAAGGCTAAATGGGACAACCTATCAGGAACAAGACCTAGAGCCTTGTAAATCCTGAGTTGGGATCATGCTGGTTATGTAAGAGACAGCAAAGGCCCCCAGAGGTTCCTTATTATTGGAAACATTTGATGGAACATGCCAGGATGAAATGGTAGCACCATAAATATCTGTAATCAAGAAGCAGGTGCCTGCATCTCCTTCTCTAAGTCTGCTCTCACCTTCTCTAAGACCCCCAACTTGACTGTGCCCAAGACACTTTGCAAAGTTTCACATCTACTCTTTCATTACACCTTCCTAAGCCATGTGCTACTGATATCTTTGCTTCATAGCTGAGGCTCAGGAAGGTCCAGTAACTTCTCTAGGAGTACACAGAAGGGAGTGAGAGCAAGCAGCTCATGTATTTCTTGAAGGAATAAGTAAGTGAATGACACATATTTACAGGGAGTCTTTGCAAATATGTTCTCACATAACTCAAAAGGGTTAGTTTAGAATATAGCAATGGGGTTTTGATGACCTATGGACCTTGCTTGATGACTAGAAAGTCACCCTGTACTTGGAAAATAGCAGTATCCTCCTCTGTGATTCATCTTTTACCAAGAGGCCTGGGACCTTCCCATCCATCGCCAACACTACACTCATCACCGCGTTGCAAAATGGGCCCAATGACATGGAGAGGCAACTCTTTCCTGATTTGATTGAGCCCAACCAGCAGCCCCTGGGTTTAGCTACAAACCCAAACTACCCAGTGGCACTTGCTACCAACTGCAATAATGAAGCATGCCAGAAAAATCAAATGGAAGGTGGTTCTTCCACAAGAAGAGGTTTTTTCTTGCCCATTAGACTTATCTCAAGAACAAGCAGCTAGCTTTCCCTCAGTAGGTTTATTTGCTTCTGTAGGGAACTAGAGGGAGGGTTACTCTCATGGGGGTGGGAGACATTGAGCTTCAGTTTCCATATGAAGACCCCACACTATTTCAAATTCTTCTGCCTCTGCTTCTCCCACTGCCATGGTCTAAATCCCTGCATTTCTGGCCTAGACTTCCCGTAGGCTTCCTCCTGATCTAACCTCTTCTATGCCATACAAATCTCAACACTATTCAACCTTAAGAATTTCTTGGTAACTTACTAATGTGAGGCCAAAGTCTTTATTCAAGCTCTGTCTCCAGGTCAAAGTTCCATATCTTTGTTTCCTTAATTCATATTCTTTGATGTGGTGGATTAACTAATGATCAACTTGTCACACCCAGGTGAACCAAATCAGCATGGTTCTGGGTGTGGAAGGTCCACCTGAGGACTGTTGCCAACAACATAAAAGGTGAACAGGAAGGGAAGATGTGCTGATGGTTTTCCCAATATGAACTCAACTGTTCTCGTCATCAGAGGAGCTCGGGTCCTTGCTGTTGCTGAGGACAGCTGTAGTTCTTTTTAGGGGAGTTCTGTTCCTTATCTTGAGCAACACTTCCTGGTTCCAGGACAGTTTCTTCAGCCTGCTGACACAGATCCTTCATCCCACTGGCGCAGACTTTCTAGCTTCCACCACTGACCTTTGGACCTTTCTGGTGCAGATCCTTGATAGAGACTTGAATGAAACATTTTTGTGGACTCTAGGCCTCCAGTTGGACTTGTGGAGGACAAGGGCTCAGGTCATGGGCTCTAGGTCTTCAAATGGACTCATGCAGGACATTGCTGTGGGATCCAGGCCTTCAGCTGGATTCTTTGGGTCTGTCATGTGTGGACAGATCTCCCTAACTCTTTTGCATTTGTCTCATTGGGTGTGAATATTATAAAATAATCCTATAAATTTGTGTCCTATATTAAATATTTTCCCTTGTAAAGCCTGACTACAACATTTATATATCATTTATAATTTCCAGAATTGGCTCTAAAATTGAGAAATTAACTTTAAATGGTAAACTTGCCTTATAAATGGAAAAAGCATTTAAACTTATCTATTCAACAATGTGAGTACAAAATTCTTCTAGGATTATGTAAAAATGTATTTTAATGTTTATTACTTGCCCAACCCACAACTAATTTGACAGCCATTTATTGGTAGCAATGTTTTTTTACCCAATTATTCAATGCATGAAACTTGATTTTCCTAATAAACAACTCTCTTTCACCCATGTTTTATTGGGTCACTCAGTGTTTAATTAAATCATGTTAGCACAGCAAGCTCAGGAAGCACAAGAAGAGCTGGAGAGAAACAGCTCTCTAACCGTTGGTGAGCCTGCAGCCCAGGGATGGGACAGATGCTCATGGGATTACTAGTGTGCCTTCACCAGCTGTGAGAGCCCAAAGGGCTGCAGCCTCGGTGACTGGTTTCTACAGAAGTAAGAGAACGAAAAATACTGGAGAATTTATAGGTTGGGTGAGGACAGATGGGTTAATAGAGGTTTCATCATAGTAGTATCAGTAATTATAGTTGAAATCAAAGATAATTCAGTGGAAATATGCCAAAATGTTCTTGCCAGTAGAATGTTATATTCTGCTTAACAATTTCTTGTATCTCTCAAATTTATGACAGCATCATAAATAATATGCCACAAAAACAGAAAAAAATTGTGCTTTTGGCTAAGTCAAAGAACACATACTGCTGAGAGTCACCACTTCTAGAGCTCCTGCTCCATGGCAGGAATTTATATATGTTACCTCTGGTTCTCAGGGGCACACTGCAAAGCAGGTACAATGATAACCATCTTTATGACTGTACAACTGTGTCACTCAGGAAGGTCAAAAGTTACACAGGTCTCTGCTTCAACCTTTTTGCTACCAGGGACTGATTTCATGGAAGACAATTTTTCAATAGATAGGAGTTAGGTGGGAGAATTGTTCCAGGATGATTCAAGCATATCACATTTATTGTGTACTTTATTGTATTGTAATACAGGGTCTTTGCTACTGTAACTCTGTATTTGCAGCTGTTCCCCAGTGCTAGCATCACCACCTCAGCTCTCCCCCAATTTATCAAGTATTAAATTCTCATAAGGAGTGTAGAACCTAGACCCTCATATGTATAATTCACAGTAAGGCTCATGCTCCTATGAGAATATAAAGCTGCAGCTCACCTGACAGGAGTGGAGCTCAGGTGGTAATGTGAAGGCTGGACAAAGGCTACAAATACAGATGAAGCCTGCTAGCTTGCCCACCATTGACTTTCTGCTATGTGGCCCAGCTCCTAACAGGCCATAGGCTGATCCCAATCTGTGGTCCAGGGGACCCATTCTCTGACCCATACAGCCACCAAATGCAGTCAGCATGCCCACAAGCTGGCAGGGCATTGTTTTGATCAACCTCAAACACTGACCAAGTCCTCACTTATATCATTCTCCAGATCTCTGCTTGCAAGTTAATTAGAAATAAACTCTTTCCTCATCAGTCCCAGCCTTCCCTACTGCCCTTTTACCCCTGACCATATCCTGTTATTTCCCTTCTGCACCCACCTGTGGGCTCAAGACTCCCAGACCTGGGACCACTGGACCCAGAGTAACAGCTGGGGCCCCCAGTTTGGACCTTACTTCAATACCAAGACAGTATATAGTACTGTTGGGATCAGAGAGTGCATAGGTAATGAGTAGTGTGTGTGGAAAGAGGGGCTCCATCCCCAGGCAGCAGCAAAACCCCAGTGGCAGCTTCACGCAGGTGGAACCCTACCCTCAAAGGATTTAAGGGCTCCAATTATCAAAGACATAAAGACTCAGACTAGAGAGCCAGAAAAAAGAGATCAAGAGAAAGGCAATGAAAGCCAAATCTTGGCATCTTCACTGCGTTCAGTCACATCCCACTCACTTCTATAGAAAGGCTCAATCGGCAACCGCAAGAGGATCTCAAAGAAAGTGACAAGGAAGTCCATAGGAAGAGTCTTGGTGCAGGTTCTGGAAAAAGAGACTCACTCTGAGTAGAACACTTGCATGAGGATGGGCCCCCAGCAAGGTCCCTAACACTACCAGACAGATGCAGGATTCCCATCTCAGTTTCATTACTCCCTGCTCAGGTGGCTTCAGGCACATGTCTGAACCTCTCCAGGGCTTTGTTTCCTCACCTAGAAACGAATGAGAGTAACACTGCCCCTGAGGACTAGGGATACTGAGAGGAGCTGACACAGGCCAGTACATAGGCAGGTGGCAACATGTGGAGGCATTCATGGCTGTCACAACAAGGCTGGGAAGTAAAGGGAGCTGCCCAACTGACATCAACTGGTAGGCATCAGAAGCCAAGGATGCTGGTAAACACAGATAATCATCCTACAGTGCACAGGACAACTCCCATGACAAGGGACAACCCAGTCCACTTTGGCACTGGTGTCAAGCCTGAGATGTCCTTTCAGTGATCCAATGTACAGAAAACAAACTTCAGCCCCCACCCCATCCCCTCCTAACCATCTTTCTAGACAGTGCACTTCATCAGGTAAGAAGCCAGAGATGTCTGTTCTTACCTTCTCTGCCCCAAATGCAGAAAGTACTATAGAGAGCATCAGTATCTCCTCAAGCTGGAAGCTCTTCTCCTCTGTGCCCCTTTGCAGGGATACACCCTGCTGTAAACCCTATCTCAGTCTGGACTCCAGACAGAACAGCAAGCCCGAGGAACAGTCTTATTTCAGAGAGACGCTGGGCTTGGAAAGCATCTCTGTGGATTCCTCTCCCATTTCCACTCAGAGATAAAACAAATGGCTCTTCCATGGGGCCCCTAAGGGTACCATTTCTCCCAGACTTGGCAACAATCCTGCGTTCAGAGGATAGGAGTCAGAATTCATTACATCTCTCAATTATTCAACAAACATTGGTTCCTTACGCTGGTGTGCACAATGCTCTAACATTCTACATTAGAAAAAAATTCAGCGTTATTATTTTTCAAGCCCTGCAACTATTTAACCAAGACATCAATGGAAATGAACAAGTAACAGAGGGAAAGAGATGTTTAAATCTCAAAGAACCTTGGATCTGACCAGCTTCATTTTAGATGGTGGAAATATCCATTTGATGAAGTGGTAAAAGTTGATATTATTCTATTATTCACTCACTCTTTATTAAGACCTCAGAAGTGATTCACCGAGTTTCCGAAGCACAGTATTTTCTAAGATGTTAGTCTTTCATGAGCAAACTATTCCAAGACACAATCGGCCTGTATTATACAATAATGCATCTTCCCCAGAGACGGCCTTCATGAAGCTACTTATTTTTCATTTCTAAATTCAATAGGGCCTATTTCCACATTGCTTGAGCATGAGAGAGGAGGCAGGGGAAAGTGTCTAAGAATCAGAAGTCCCTGAACACATATTGGCCATCACAATTTCCAGATTCCTAGGGCCAGAGCAAATGAGACTTGGCTTTGTATTTTTAAGTGCTGGACTCCTAGTTACTAGGGTGATTGCTTTCTTTCCTATTTTCTCCTCTGACCTTACTTGCTACCTTATCTGCTGCCATCCAGGAGGATTTTAGGGACTTCAGAGGAGAAGATCATCTGTGGAAGGAGCCAAGAAGCAGCCTTGGACATATCCCAGGGTGTCTGGCCTGGAGCAGGAAGTCTGCAAAAACACACCCACTGTTCTGAGCACAGTGCCTCTCTGAGGACAAAGTACCCACTCCCAGGCTCAGCTCAGCACCTCATAAAGTGAGGTTCAGATTGAATAAATAAGACCCATCTCCAAATGGAGGTGAGGCTTACAGGATTTATGTGCTCCTGGGGCCCCTTGCAAACAAGCTTAAATCAACAGCGCCTGCCTCTTTTCCCTTCTGTGGACTGTCTGACTTGGTTCAGAATGTAGGAGTGAAAGGCCCCTCTGTTTGTCTGGGGCATTCCGGGGCCTGGCAGGTGGTCAAAGCATATGTGGCCTTTGAGAAGCCTTGGTCCCTGTGCCCTTCAGAGAAGAACTCAGGAACACAGACAGGAGGCCTCTGCCACACTCTGCTGGCTTCTACGTCAAGGAAATCAGGTAGCAAAAGCCAGGATGGGAACAGAGGAAACAAGTCATTGACAAGAGCATCTAGAGCAAAGAAACCAGATGTGGGCTGTTGTCCACAGCAGGATAGCCTGCTGCATAATTCATCCACAGTGATTCTGTTTACGTGTCTGTTTTTAAGGTTAATCATTTGTGTGTCTGATGGAGGCCTCCTCCCTTGATGGCTTCTGTTAACACATGAACAGGATGCTTGGTATGAAATGCAAACATCCTCATTTGGCAGACATAGAATTTACTAAATTATCCTTCCAGCTGTAGATAAGTTGTGACATTTGTAATAAGTTGCCAGTCATGAGAGGCACAGTGTATCCTCAGAGAAATTCACAGCCAAATTTCTAACCAGACTCAGTCTTTCAATTGCACGGAAGGAAGGGGACTTTCCAGTCCAAGACACGAAATATTTAAGAAGAAAGTGTGTCCACTCTTTTCTTGGGAGGTTGGTTGACTGTACAAGGACCAGCTCAGATTCCAGAACCCATAAAATTGTTTGCAGCATATGTGCACTGATGGATTCATAACTTGGGCCATTTGGGCAGCAGAAACTTTAGCAGGTGAGCTCTGGTTAGTAGTGGCCGGGGCAAGTCCTCATAGTTTGTCTCCAACCTCTTCCTTTTTCTGCTTCCTAACCACCATGAGATGCTCCACCAAATGGTCCCCACCATGATGATCTGCCTTTCTTCAGGCCCCAAAACAACAAAGGCAAGTGACCATGGACTGAGACCTCTGAAACCATGAGCCAAGATAAATCTTTCCTCCGGTTAAGTTGTTTACCTCAGGTATTTTTGTCATGGCCACACAAAGCTCATACAAAAAGGAAACCAGTTGTTTGCCTCTTTCTGCTGTAATGAATCATGGAGTTGATAGTGAGGGACCATGAATATCATCCCTGAATAAAAACAGGAGACAGAGAAGAACAGAGAACATCAGGGAAAAGTAGTGAGTTACTAGATCCTAGAATATACTGCTTCTGCTAAAGATGATGCACACACACCATTCCTGCCAATACTGACCACTACTGTTCCCACAGCAGACATAAATAATCAAACAAAACATTCTTTCTGGATTCACCCTGAAACAACCTGCTCAACAAAGCACTCTAGGCAATCACCACAAAGTAACAGGAGTTGATGTCATCCTGGGTTGCACATTATGGCTTCCACTGTCTCATAAGTGTCATATCATCTGGCTTCAGTCCCAACACTCTATTGAAACTTTTCTCTAAAATTTCTATGATCTTCCTCCTCACTGGATTCACAGGCCGTTGCTCTGATGTAATGCTGCACTGCCCTCCATCCCCCTTCTATGCACTCAGTGCCCCTGGGCTCTCTCCTTCAACTCCATATCTTCAACCTCTGTGTACACTTCCTTCTCACTGTTTCAGATCTGCCCTCCTCCACAGTGAAGCCCCTAGTCTACAACCCAATCTAGTCTGTGAGTCAGAGAAGTTGGCCATCCATCCTCACTCCCCTGAAATAGGGTTCCCCTGCCCCTGTGGCCTTCCTCGTTATCAGAGCACGTTGGCAAGCATTTAAAGTGCAGTTCAGCTTTCTAGAGCAAAATTATGGATTATCACGGCCTCCTCCAGTCACCCTGCAGCAGCCTGTAATGTCCACAACCATCTGGCTGCTTTAGTCCTCGGGAACCTCTGTGATAAAAGGCTCTACCACCCAAGAGGGTGGAAGCTAACAGCTGAAATACAGTTTAGGATTTATCTATTGATTTCTAATGATCTATGTCCCCCTGAACTCCAGCACAGAGCTCTTCTAGCAAAGGGACATAAAAAGTATACAAGAAAAACACACAATAACATACACACATACTGTAAAACTCATATGTATTTGCTGTGGACCTCTGGAGCTAAACTACTCATGCATTTTGTAACAAAAACAAAACAAAACAAAACAAAACCTGCCTCAAGATATTTACTATAGGCCTAGTGTCCATGGGCTTTTATTTTTCCTGTAGTAAGATGACTTCAGATCCAGAATAGTTAGGCATGGATGTCAAACCCTCTATCTAAAACCCTGTCCAGATGACAACTCCCCATAAACAATTACAAGAGACTTAAGAAACGCAATGACAATTCTAGCCAAGTAATGGTTCAGGTATTTAGAGGAAAGAACCTCCCAGACTGCTAACAGTGAGAAGAATGCTTGTCTCAGCTTCCTGGAGTAGAGCTGACCATGCATCAGCCAACACTATTGATTCCTGTGATTGCTATTTACTGGCAGAAAGTGGGAGCATCTGTCTTCAATTAATTAGAAATAGACTGGAGAAAGAACTGTGTTGTTGGAAAGGTCACAGCATGTGGAGAAGCTTTCAACACCACATTACAGTACTTTCAGATCTCAAAGAAACAAAACTTCCAGTTAACAGGCAGGAAAATTATTCAGGAAACCTAAAGGAGGCCAGGCTGGTCCACCGGCAGGGATAGCTTTGGTGTCCTGGGAGACAACCAATTAGAGAAGAGCATAAAAAACTGGTCATATGAAACCACCCACTTGTCCTGTTAGGATCATCACAAGGACACCAAGTATTTGGCAACAGTGAGTGAGTTAGTGAGTGAATTTTTTCATTGTTGAAAATTTCTACTTTTCAAGTCTTTTATTCATTCAAAACAGAAGGGGATGTCACTGAAATAAATACTAATTGAAAACTTACTTTATCTCAGGAGCATTTGACTGTCAGGAGACCTACCAAGAAGACATCGTAGCCCCCAGCTCAGATGAAGCAGAGGAAGAGTAGGTAGAAAAGGAGGAAAGCAAGTCTCTGGAAAATCTAGGGTCGAGGCAGCCTCCCAACCACAAGCCCTGAAGCATTTTGCTTTTATTTCTCTTTTCTTCTATCTCCTTCTTCTTTTCTACCTACTCTCCCTCTGCTTCATCTGGCTCCTCACTTTTACCCTTCCTCTCTTTCTTTTCTTCCACCTCAACTTTTTAGTTCTTATATTTATCAAAGAATATATGCACACAGACTAAAGAATCAAATGCTTCTGCAAATCTTACTTTAAAATGTCCTTCCTACAGGAATTTCCTGCTCTAGCCCACTCCTGACTTCCAACAATTTCCTCTCTTCAAGTGCAACGTTTTGAACTGTTCCAGATTTTTCTCTTCAGATGTATTGCCATATGCCTATATGGCATTCTTATGATACTTCTTCCTTATTATTTCTTCAGCTTTTAAGTATTCTCTGTTGACTTTTCCAAATGGAAAATGAAGGTTTAACTCTCTCACTCAAACACATTCTGCCACCCATCCCTACCATATCCTCTTGTGCATTTTAGAAAATGACTTTATTCTACACCCACACATGATGGTGTAGATGAGTACAGATTTCCAAGTTGGAAACCATTTCCCCTTAGAATTTTTGCTGGCATGTTAATTTCCCCCTAGAATGTTAAAGGCCTTGCTTTATCTTTTCTAGCTTCCGACATTGTTTTGGAGTCATCTGCATCTTTCATGCTATTTTATTCTTGTTTTTTTTCTGCATGGGGGTTCACAGGACCTTTCCTTCTCCACAGAAAATTCACCTTCTTATGTCTCAAACTGGGTTTATTTTCATGCATTATGAGGAACACTCAAGGAGCCCTTTCAATCCTGACATGTGCCAGAGATATGGAAATTTTTCTAGAGTTACTTCTGTGATAGCTTTCCCTCCATTCCTCTCTCTGATAATAGAACAATTATTATCAGGACATTGGATCTCTAGGACTGGTGCTTTAATTAGGTTTTCTCTCCTACTTTCCATGTGTCTTTTGTCTCATCTCTACTTTCTAAAAGATGTGTCAACTTAATCTCCAACAAATCCACAGAATGCTTCATTTTTGCTGCCATGTTAATTCCCAGAGGCTGTGATCTGTTTTGGCTCTTTCCTTTCTGAAACAATCTTACTTGGATGCAATAGCTATGTCTTACCTCTTTGAGGATATTTAAGCCATTTTTAAAAGATGTCATCTCCAAGGATTTGCTGTTTCCTTCAGGTTGTCTTTCATACTCTTTCTCTGTCTCTCATGTTGAGCACCTGTTGATCCTTGATCAACTCCTCTTATTTAAGAGTAAGGCAGGAAAATACTAGTCAGAAGCTCTTTTTTTTTTTTTTTTTTTTTTTTTGCGGTACTGGGGATTGAACTCAGGACCCTGCGCTTGCTAGGCAAGCACTTATTCCACTGAGCTATATCCCCAGCCCCTTAGTCAGAAGCTCTGTCAGGTACTTGCTAACTATGGACTTCATTGTGAAATAATGTGGATGGGCCATGATTAGGGAAAACAACTACTCTCAATATCTTTGGGTCTCTTTTGGAAGGCATATCAAAGAAAAAAATCTTGTTACCTGACCAGAGTGTAACAGTCAGTCTACCCCTGTTCTAAGAGCCCAGTGGAAGACACTGGCTGGTAAGGTCTCTATATTCAGCAGGAGAGATAATCCCTGTTTCCAATATGATACCCAAGTTGAGCTAGATACCCATCAGCCCAAATCCTTGTTTCACTCTCCTGGCAGAATACATTTCCAGTTTTCTGTTCCAATTGGTAGCAGGGGAGGCATTTATTTACTTGAGTCCATGAAGGGAAAGAGGGGACTGGGGAGGATCTCGCTACTTTTTAAATGGACTTTTAACCAACCTTCCTGGTTTCAGGCCTACTCATCTCCACAATCTCAGGAGGAGATGCCAGCAGTGCAGGTAAGGAGGAAGCAAGGATGTGCTCAGAGTAGTGTGTGGTTGATAAAGGAATGGAAATGACAGGGAAGTGATGATGGAACTGATGGGTGGAGGAATAGGAAAGGTGTGTTAGAGAGAACTCAGTAACAAAGAAGAAGATCAGTGTTTATAGCCTAGTGAGAACTTGGGGTAACAAGAAAGCTGTGATCCGAGTGAACAGCTTTCAAGATTGAAACACTATACGTGAAGCAAGACCAAGCAATGAAGAAGTTCCAGGAAGAGGAGCCAAGCACCTTCCAGGTGCCACCAACTCCTGGCTGCCCAGATACCTATCTCCTCTCCTTAGCTTTCAGGTCCCCAGGACAGTTAAGAATGGCCAGAGCTTTTTTTTTCAAGAGAAAATAATGTTCAAAATATAAACCCACCCGGGATTCAGAATACAGGTTCTTAGTCTTTTCCATAGCAGACCCCAAACTTCTGGCTCATGTCCTTATGCTTTCCCACACCCTGGTCCTACCCTGGTTTATTACTTGCAAATATCAAGGCAATGGCCACTCCAGGACTGCCCCCTAATGTGACCATACCCTGCCCTCATCGCCTAAACTAACTTTAATGGGAAGAAAAGCTCTTGTATATATATGCACAATGGAGTATTATTCAGTTATAAATAGGATACAACCATGTCAAAGGCAAGAACAGATAGAACTGGAGGTCATCATGTTAAGTGAAATAAGTCAGACTCTGAAAGACAAATAATGTACGTATTCACTGATACATGGGCATGGACTCTAAAAGAGATGACATGAAAGTAGAGGGAGGTGGGAAACTATTATTACACATGCAGGGGAAGGGAACAAGGGGGAGGGGGAAGGAAGTGTAAGGAAAGAAGATAGGATCAGATATATGTCACATGTATATATGAAAATAACAATGAAATCCAACATTTTGTAAAATTAATAGGCCCTACAATATATTTCAAAATACATTCACAGATGCATACATCATCAGGTGTCCCGGCATTCTTATATATAACAATACCATTACTATGCCAAAGAAATTTACCACTGATAGAACTATTATTTAATATATATTTTATATTTAAATTTTCTCAAATACCCCAATAATATCCTTTATAGTTGCATTAACTTTTCCATTTCTCAGTCCAATCTTTGTTCAAACACTGCATTTGGTTGTCACATCTTTTTTGTCTTCTTTGTTCTAAAATATTCTGTCTGTCTGTCTATCTATCATCTGTCTATCTATACACATCCCTTTTTACTGTTCTTTTACTGTTCTTTACAACACTGACATTTCTGGAATTTATGCTAGCAGATATAAGGGGCCCTGCAATGTGAATATGTTTGATTAATTTCTCATTATTACCTTCAGCTTAGAGATTTTTGGCACTAATATTACATAAGTGATATTGTATCCTTCCCATCAAACTCTATCAAAAGCCACATAAAGTCAGTTTGTCCCATCACTGATATTGCTAAGTATAACTTGATTGAGGTTGTATCTGCCACATTGCTCCATGGTAAAGTTACTTTGGTCCACTGTAATTAATGAGTAACGTATGGGGTGCTACTTGGAGGCCATGTGAATGTTTGCTTCCCCAAATTGTTGTTGTTTTTTAATCACTGCGATTACTATGATCCCTCCCTAACAGATTTGAGCAGTAATGGGAGGACAGAGTCCTGGTCTTCATCTGCATCGCTATCTCTGTAAATCCCATTTGGCACTGGTTAATGATAATGAAGCCGTTGGCACTTTTTTCCTATAGATGCACTTACAGGATGGAACTCTATTTTAAAAATGCATTACACCAAAGCACAGCAAAAGCAATTACCGGTACTCAATTACTCTAGCATGGCTTCATCACTGTAGATATTCTTAAATGCAAAGCAAGGCTGGCTTTCAATATCTTGAAGGTGAAAATGGGCCTACAATAACAAAGGAGGCTTAGAAGCTTTTAATGTTTCTGAGGAACTACCCAGTACAATCCAAACTCCTTATCCTGGCACTTGGCCCAACAAAATCTGGCCTCACCTCTTATTCTCCTGTAACTTCCTTGCATGGCAAACCTTACTCACCATTGAAGGTCGAGGACAAATTTTTGCTCTTCCACAAACATTTGTTGAAAAGAATAATTCCTCCTTGTCTGAGTTTTCTCTCTCTGCGACAATGACATCAGTTGGTGCACACTGTTTGGGGAGCATCTTATTTCACCATCCAGCTAAAACTAGAGCTGGTTGTGAGTTTGAGACCAGCCTGGGCTACAAAGTGAGCTCAAGACCAGCCTGAACTGCATAGTGAGAACCTGTTTCAAAAAGACGAAAAAAAAAAAAAGCCCTAGAGTTATGATACCCAAATTGCACCAGAGCGTACATTCAGACATCAGTGAAGTTCAACAAAGTATTTTTTAAATAATTTGATATATTTTTAAAATTTAAGTAGTTATTGTGAGAAAAATTAGGACTGCTGGTATTTCTTCTTCATAAATATTTATAATTTTACATATTTTTATTTTGAATTACACATAGAAAAGAGGGGAAGAAAGCACTATAATTCTTAGGACTCCAAATTTCCTACTTTAGCCCTCACTGAGAACTACAAGGGCAGAATTCACATTGCTGCTCCCCTTGCCGCAGGCCTATCTACCACAATGGGCTCTACAGGATTACTGCTCAATAAGCAGTTACTGAATGACTGAGACAAGACCTGGAATCATACTGATTACTCTTGTTCTTTTAAAGACTGAATTCCTTTCCTCCTTCCCACCCCCTCCAGTGTCCACCCTCAGCATATCTCCAATAATAAGAAGCCCAGGCTCTCTGTATCTTGCCACTGCCAGAGAGTAAAGGACTGTCATGCACTCTTGGGCACATGCTTGGGTCCTCCCTATGGCCAGCAAATGGGCCACTTCATCCTCTGTCAGAAATGAAACAACTTATGGAGAGAACTAGAGGGCAATCTTGTTTCTTTAGCTCTGCTTGGGACTACCCTCCTCCCCAGCACCACTCAAAAGGCATGCAGAAGGTCTGGCACAGCCCAGGGGGTCACACTCTCTAGGAGGCTTCCAAAGGGCAGACGTTACACCCTTTCAGACACCTCTCCGAATCCCAGTGAACACCAATCAAGTGTCTTAGCCAGTCAGAAAGACACATTCTACTCCTGCCCCAAAGGAGCATGACAGCCAAGCCATAGAGACAATAATAGTATGTAAGAACAGACATGGTAATGTTGGAAGAAGGGCTTAGGAAATTCTTATAATAGAAAAGTCTCTCAATGGCAGCCAGTCTTTCATGCAGCACTAAAGCACACAAAGCATTTTAACTTACCATCTTAGTATATTTTCCAGAGGCCCTCTGAGATGGGCAGGTAGGAAATATTAAACATGAAATGGTACTATCCTATCCTGGGTCTCCTCTTTAATAAAGTCTTGCCAAGTTCCATCTCCTATTTAGGTCATTTCTGCAAACCTTTTTCAAATACAAGTAATTGTTGGTCCTTATCTGAGGCACTAGGGATGCAGAAAGTCCCTCTGAGAACTGTGTGTAAGACATTTACTCTTGTAGTGACATTTCCAGATTTGACCCTTCTTCTGGTGCAAGAAACAGAAAGTGCCTGCCTTTGAGGAGTTCCCAGCTCTCAAGCCACTTTTCAGACCATCTTGTGACCTTGTGTGACCTGTTGTTGGCCATCTGTCTTTTCTTCTGTGCTGTGATGTTTTCTCAGAAAGAGTCATCTCTGTGTCCCCAGGGTGAATCTCAGGGCTAGGCATACTGCAACATTATTTCAAAGACAGGCTTCTATAGTAGAGGACAGTCCTGGAGCTGGGCCCTATGCAAGCGCCAGCTGAGTCTTGCCTCAGGTCAGACAGCCCATCCATCAGGCTGCTGGCCTTCTGCCCTGGTGGACTGTCTGCAGCCTCTGTACAGCACACCACGGCTCTGTCATGGTGTAGGTGCTGGGCAGCTACACCCACCCCTTCTCTTCTCAGTGGCTGAGCCGTTGGCAGTACCTTCCGCCTGAGCCCTGACAAGGACACTACCAGGTGATACAGGGGAGGGGCAGACTACAGATGAGTGTCTTCTGAGAGTTCCAGAAATAGGCTGCCTTTCCTTTTGGACTGAATGTGAGTTTCTCCACAAGGGATGAACATACTGAAGTTCCCAAGGGTAGCAAAGGACTGAATACCCAAATCCTAGCCAAGGAACCGCTGCAAATAAAAAGGATCGTCTGTCCAGCTCTACGCAGGGAGGACTTGAAGGCAACCTCTCCTGCCCCCAAGTCCTGGTCTCATATTTGACACTCAGCTCTGTGCAGAGCTATGGACCATGTTTACTGTGCTCCCATATCCAAAGGCTAATGTGCAGCTGAGTCAGTCCCCACAAAGTAGACCCACACTTCGGGTCTCCAGAGCAGACCCTGTTAGTTCCGGCAAGATTTCCACTGAGAAGAGGCTCCTCCCTTAGGGAGCATAAATCCCTCAGAAAATCTGAGAAAAAGGCTGAACGCTGCTCAGAAAATTCAAATACCAGCACACATACATACTGTGCTGAAGACTGAATGTCTGCTGCTCCAAATTCGTATGTTGGAATCTAATCCCCAGAGTGACAGTATTAAAAGTGGGAGTTTGGGGAGGTAACTAGGGCAGGACGGTAGAGTGCCCATGAATTAGATTAGTGTCTTTCCAAGAAGAGGTTGGAAAGCTCTCTTGTTCTTTTTCTTCCAAGGGATGCTACAATGAGAAGTCAGCACTCCACAGCCAGAAGAGGGCTACCAAGAGGCCCGGCCACGCTGACACTCTGATCTTGAACTCTAGCCTCCAGTACTGTGAGAAATACATTTCTATTGTTTATAAGCTTCCCATTCTGTGGCATTCTGTTACGGTCAGCTGGAATGACCAAGACACATATATATGTATATGTGTGTTTTCTTATGCATAGGAATATATGCATACGTACACATATAGAACTACTCCCATAATTTTCATGTGTTCACTGATTCCAGAAAGCCCATGCCAAAATTAAAGTTAAGAATTCTGGTTTTAAAATCTTCCCAGGAACTTGAGGTCCGGGGAAGATGGCGACCAGGTGAGCAGCAAGGGAGCGAACCTCCTTAATAAACACCACCAGCTCGAGACAGACTTGGCGAGCGTGAATGCCGGGACCTCGGCTGGGAAGTTTAGACTGGGCGTATTTCTCTGAGATGCCGGGGGAGATGTGGTAGGGCGGACCAGCCTGCCGGGGCGAGACGAGGGAAAGCCCCAGT
>PVLD010000508.1:108862-276353 GCA_004027595.1 Dinomys branickii | reverse complement strand
TTGGTTAGATACTCCCTACCTAGTGACCTGGGTGAGGTGTGTAAGACTGCTCCCCCACCCTCCCAGGGTTCCCTGCAGGTATAGGGATGGATCTCCTCCCCCACTCGGTGATCTGGTCGTGAGCGCCGATATCTCACCAGTTATTGGAGTCCCTGCAGGGATGAAGGTTCCAAGGTGCCAGTCTATCCTTTGGGGCTTTCTGCGCGGCTCGCCCGACACGTGCGAAACGTGGGATTGCCGGGCGTCTCCGCCGCTAGCAAGCCGATCTCTGTCGGCAGTCGCCGGGGGGGCTGCGCCGGCTCGGGAGGCGGGAGGGATCGAGCCGCCGTGCTCTCAGGGCGCTAGGACCCAGTAACTCTTTCCCTCCGCTCCCGGCGCTTGGGTCTCTCCGCGCGGCCTGCCTGACACGCGCGAAACGTGGGATTGCCGGGCGTCTCTGCCGCCAGCAAGCCGATCTCTGTCGGGAGTCGCCAGGGGGGCTGCACCGGCTCGGGAGGCGGGAGGGACCGAGCCGGCTGCGCTCCCACGGCGCCTGGACCGAGCCAAGCTTCCTTCCCGCGCGGATCGTCCCTGGCTCCCAGCGACTGGGGCTTTCCCACATCTCGCCCCGGCAGGCTGGTCCGCCCTACCACATCTCCCCCGGCATCCCAGAGAGATACGCCCAGTCTAAACTTCCCAGCCGAGGTCCCGGCATTCACGCTCGCCAAGTCTGTCTCGAGCTGGTGGTGTTTATTAAGGAGGATCGCTCCCTTGCTGCTCACCTGGTCGCCATCTTCCCCGGAACTTCTATTTTTATTTTTAAAAAAATAAAAGCACACAACATATTAACAAATAGACACAAATTCGCATAAAAAATAGTACAATCAAAACTGATCTACAGACAAGGTGACATGGACTCAACAGTGGTTGTTGCTTTACCTATTGATATGAACCCAGATACAGACATGCAAAATTGGTCAGACAATTAATCCTCTCAACAACAGAAAAACACAAAAAACAAAAAACCAAAGACAAAAAAAAAAAAAACACAAATAGTTTGCTGCTTTGCATATTGATATCTTCGAAGTGTGTGTTCAGGATAACACATACAGACATACAAGATTGATCAAATAACCCGTCATCAATTATTCCTTACCATTAAGTATTATAATACAATAGTAGAGAAAGAGACAAAAATGTATGTATGTATATATGAATATACATATATGCAGGAGGGCTAACATGGTTCTACTATTGTACTCTGCAGGGTTTTAAACCATCGTTTTACTAGGAACCATTTGCTCCCAATCAGAGTGGTAAGGAACATTATAAACATGACCTTTCCTTTCCCAGAGATGATGAGCTGGTGCTCCAAAGCAAAGGTCTCCTTTCTACTCTTCTGAGGAGCAGAGGGAGAGGGGTGCCAGTCATTCTGTCAAGCTCTGAGATTCATGACAGGGAACGGGAACGTCCTCTACCACGGTTCAGTTGTAAGTTCTGTTCTCTTTTGGATGTGAAAGATCCATCTTTTATAGATTACTTAAATAAATATCTTCATAGGTATTTACAATGTGTTTTCATGGGATGTACACTAGGAAAATTAGGAATACAATGTCCTGAGGTTGTGCCTACTCTAGGAAACAAAATAAATATACAGAGAGCGAAGTATACCTCAATACAATGCATCTCTATTACAGAGACAAACAAATGCCATAAGAACACAGAATAGTGGATAAAATGCATTTTTGAAAAGTAGAAGGGAAAAGTGAAAAAGAATTTGGTGGAAATATAATAAACCTTATAGAGAAGAACTATGCTTTTATTAAGAAGTTGATTCAAGGGATTATAGCTCAGTGGCATAAGCACCTCCCTGGCAAGTATAAGGTCCTAAGTTTGATTCCTGGTGCCCCCCACAAGAAAAGAAATTGAATGAATATCCCTTCAACATTTTCTATCAAAGACAATGTAAAAACTAAAGAATGTATGGTATGCTTATTAATGGGTTCCCCAAGCCTAACCCACCCATCAAATACCAAGTATACTTTTGTAACATAACACTATGGTTAGAAATGTTTCCTGTCTTTGCCAGATTTGGCTCCAGCTCTTCCAGCCCTTCAAAGCAGCTTGGATTATGTTCAGCCTCCTATAAAATTTATTGCGCAGTAGTATCAAGGCATATTTAACTGTCTTGATTCCACACTAGACCTCTAAACTTCTTAAGTGTATGGACGATATCTTTGTTGTGTCAGTTTGTCACATGGTTTGCAAAGTACAGATTGGGCTATAGTCAATACATCTAATTGTATCCCAGTATTAATTTTCCCTTTTACACATTTAGTGATGGACTTCAGATATGGTAGCATGGTATATGGCTTCTCAGCTAGATAGTATATATTTTTTTCTTGAAAAATTAAATGTCTTTCACACGTAATCTATATGATTGAGTTTTATCATGAGTTGTTAGTAGATACCTTATCTGAATTTTCTGAATATTATACATAATATGATTGGAGATTGATTTGTTTATCTTCTGCTCCTTCTCCTGCATGCTTCCTGCACGTGCAGCATAACTTTTCCTTAACATTAGGTGAAAATGAGGGGAGAGCACAAATGGAAACCAACATACCATAGCTATATATATTTCAGAGATAACTCGAAACAGACAGAATGGTAAGGTTTACTCTATTCTTCTGACTTTACCATTTTGTCACCTGACAAACCTGAAGGCCAAACTTAATATTGGAATTTGCAGACTCTTTAGAGGTCTGCATAAGAACCTGGAAATATTAGGAGAGGAGACAGAGGGCTCATGGCCCATGACAGATCACTTCCCTATTTCCACTTCATCTTCTTTTCTGCATAAAGGACCCGCAAATATGCAAGGCTATTGAAGATCACACATCCAAACCCCCTGCACACACACACGCAAAGAAAATATTCATTATTTGGATGTGTGCATACACTGGGAACTATTGCCAGGAAGACAGGCCCTGACTTGGAGGCAAAGCATTTCACACAGAGAATTCTGAGGTCCCAGCTATACTGACAGCAGTCTAAAAATAAGAGCGAATACTTCAGGTTCACAAGTAAACTTGGCTTTTGGACTTGCCTCCATTTCATGAAATGAAGTGCATGCAGTGATGAGGTCCACAGAAGGAAGGGAGCAGTTAGTCCTTCCCAGATGTAAAGGTAGCTCTGAAAACAGTGCCAATGAGCCAGTTTCCCCAGCTCAGATAAAGGCCAGTGATCCATGACCACAGCTGCACTGTCCACTATGGCTGACACTAGTCCAGATTCATACTACAGACACTGAGTTTTGAAGACATAAGTTAAAATTGTAAAACATTCTAGTACTTGTCTTATCTACTGTATATTGAACCTATACAACTTTAGATGGATGGGGTAAGTAAAATATAAACTAAAATAATTTTATTATCTTTTAAAGTATATCAGTAAGGAAAATGGAAATTTCATAATTAGTGTTTGTTTATTGCTTACATGATGCGTCTCATGGGAATTGTTCTAACAAATGGTGAAGCAAATGTATGTGTAGAATTAAGATCTCTGGACAACACTGTGGAGCCAGTTCTCCTACTCATCAGTAGATCTCCATCTTCCTTCCAGTGTGACGGTAATGGAGAAGTAAGCTACCCTCTTGTTGAGCATCATATTCTTGGAGCTCTTTCCTGTGCCAGGTTCTGTTGTGGGATTACAAATAAATGGAAAACATGGATAATGATTTTAAGAGTAAATAGAAACAAAATATTAATCTTTGACTAGAGCAAACAGATGCATGAAAGGTATTAAAATACATTTAGCTATGTGTTCCATATTAGAAAGAACTTTATTTTGATTACTAGATTAAATACCTAATGGGTGTCCTTTTCTGTGATAGATACTGAATAAGTATTTGTCAACTGAAAAAGTACGATAGAACCAGCAGAGGTGCATGCAAACCCCTTACTAAACATAGTGGGATTCATAACAGGCAGACCTGTTCGAGGACAGGCAGTATTTCCCCGAGCAGTTTCTATGGGGAAATGGTGGAACAAGGGGAGGAAAATAAGGAAGAATATGGCCAGGTATGGGATACATGTTTGTAAATTTCTATTTTTCTCTTATTCTACTCCAATATAATCTATAAAATAACTAATCTTGAAACATAAAATATGTTGTGTATTTGCTTTAGGTATAACATGGATTTTAGCAAAGTACTAAAATTAAAATATGTCTTTACTATATGCTGATATTACAAGCTTTATTTGCTGTTTTTTAAGCAACATATATTAATAATAGCAAATAATTACCAATGTTACAAATAATTACCAACACCATTCTGAAAATATTACTGTACTATTCCTTAATCACCATGGTATAATTTTTGTAGAGCAAAGCTCTTTGGTAATCTTTATTAACACCAGAGGGATTGCATGAATTCGTGAGATTTGTAAATCAGTTTTTGTGGTCCTTTATCTGCTTTAGTAGAATGTATACTAATTTCTCCAGACTTAGCATTTGAGAAAAGCAAAAGAACAACAAAAAACATAATAAACATTTAAATTTTATGAGTATCTTTGAAATTGCTATTTAACCAGTGTATTATTTTACAGTACCTGAGGGTTGGAAGAGTCTATGTAAATATTTATATTCAGATGGCTTCCTTTGTAGGTGATAAAGGTTTAGCAGAGAGGAGTATGTATCTTTTGTCTCCATCCAAAGTTCTTTCACACAAAGTTCCTTTTTAACACTAAGAAGTTTTAAAGAATTTAAAACTTTAACCAATGTTGTAAAATTATCTTTATACTTCAGCAATTGAACTATATAGTTTAGTATTTACAAATGTTGTTGAAAGTATTTATTTTACTAATATTAAAAATATCTAACTAGTCATTGGGCTATTGCAAATATGCAACATAAGCACTATTTCAACTTAGAAAGATACTCAGATGTTTTATGGACTAGATTTTATTCTGTTTAGATAAACTATAAATAATTACTGTAATTTATAAGTTCTGAAAATGTTAACTAAATTATTTTTATACCTTAATATGTTACGGCACTATCCCTATACCCAATCAATACAAGTGATACTGTTCATCTTAATTGTTTACTTTGATAAACATGATGATTAGTCGTTTTAAAAATCCAGTATAACTTGACCCCCAATAACTAAGCAATTTTTAACAGTTTTGGAGAACAAAGCCTCATATAAATGTATCCCCTGAGAACTATAAGTGACATTATTAAACATAATGAACCAATAGATTTTGACTATGCACTTGAAAAATGAATGAACTCGACACTGGTATTCCATAAAACAGCGAGAGTTAAAAGAGAAACTGGGAGACATAAACATACAAAGAGACATAACTGGAGTTTCATTTCCTATCCAAAAAGTAGTACACTTATTTCTTAAAAGTAAAGAAATATTTCTAGATGGATTATTTCCAAAAAATGATGTTGCACTTTACTCGAATAATATCTAAAATTTTTTCTCTACACCTATGTATTTTCTCAAAGGCAACATGATATTTGGATTAATTTGATTTCTGATTCAAAAATTTTTAGTTGTCCTCAGTCCTAAAACAACGTATTTCATCAGTTTTCTTGCCCCTCATTTTCTCTCTATATATATTTGATTATGCTGGACATAATATACACAAGTAAGAAAATATTGAATAGAGAAACAGAGTAAGAATGCTAAATTTCTAAAATAATGTATGTTTTACTAATTCTAGATGCATATTCAAATTTTAAAACTCTTGGAACTACTTCTAATTTCATGAGATCTATGAGTTCATTATCTATATATGATTCAAAACTATTGCTAAAATCAAATGTCTCAACAGAAGCCAAAAATTATTCATACACCATGAACAAAAAAACAGAAATTAAATCTAAGGTGATTTCAATGTGAGCCAAATGACATAATGAACCTATAAAATGCTTAGTGAAATGTAGCCAGGCTTATAGCTGTGTTTACCGAAATGGAACGTTCTGCTTTGATATTTATTATATTTCACTGATTTAAAACTCATATTTACTCAAACTCCATAAACACCTTTAATTTACATAGCATAGAGCTTGGAAAATTAGCCTAAGGCTGAAACAGATTCAAAAAGCAACACTTAATAGTACCAGTGCCATCAATTAGAAAGACGTTATTGAATATAAAGAAATTTTTACTATATATTTTCTTAAGAATTAATAATACAGCAGCAGAATTGATAGATCTCATTTACCTTCATTGCATTGCTTGAAATCAATGAACTGGATCTCTTGAAAATCTTGATACCATATTTAAGTGTCCAATAAACATCACTGTTTCTAATAAATTGAAAAAGAGGGTCGAGCTTACTTGTACAGAGTTTGTTTTAAGTGAGTTCTTACCTTTCAGACTGTTAGACTAATGATTAACGTCACATCCCGCACATCTTCGTCTAGAAGTTATCGTGTCTATTAAATATAATTACCTTTCCCCATGGCTTTAAATTGACAGCAGATTCAAAATGAAGGTGGCTTCTATTAAATTTAATTACTTCCCCCTGAAGCTTACTTGGCAAAACTGTGACTAGTAATGAAAGTATATTCCATAAAAAAGCTGCATGGTCAAGGTTTGGTTATTAAATTAGCAATGTTATTCATGAAAAAAGTGGAAAGCATAATATTTAAAATGGGATTTTTAATCATTTATATATATTTTGTGATAATATGACTGCTAAATGAAGTTCTTGCTTTTTTGCTAATTTCAACGTTTCATCAATAATTTTGTATTGATTGATTATTACAAAAATGGAGGAAGGATGCCAATTCTCACAAAATGTTTCTGTTGTTTTCCTGTATACAATATAATGATGTAGCACTTAATTCAATTGATATTTTACATCAACATGATGTAATAATGAGGAAAAAGAAAATAGGAAAACAGATTCTCTTCTTACTAGCTATGTAATTAGTGCTTTCATTCTGAGTGGATTATCTAATCTAAAAGATATAATATTTGCCCTATCCAATTAAGATAAATAGTAGAAAAATTAGATTATTGCTTTGTAAATCACTTCACATTTTAAATAATTATTTTAACTGTGCATTTTCTGGCTCTCACGGTTAATTTCTCATACATTAACTCGTCAGTTTATGTCCCATTTATTTTATGTTCACTGTGTGCCAGCCATATACACATACATGGGTCTATAGATGCTACATCTATAGGGACCTTTTGTGAAGTAAGAGTGAGAAGTAAGTAACGCCAAGGTGCTAATATTTTTTCCACCTAAGAAAGAACTTAGAAAGGCTCTTCTATATAATAAGACAATGGACTTATGAAGTACATTATTTGTCTAGAGCACTTATCACAACTCATGGGAAATGCTTATCTCACTTCCATCGATGTTTGCTGGAAACACTGCAGCCATATTTAGCTGCTTTCTGTTAATAAACACAACATAAACCCCACCAACCTAGACAGGTTTGAGTAAGGCTGCAGCCTGCAGAGTGCCTCAGCTTCTAAAGGTTCCTGTAAGGTTCTTTGAGGGGGTCTCCAGAAGGAGAACCTTCCACAGTGAGTGTGCAGGAAACTTCTTTACTTCTTTACTTCTCTAAGAGGGACATCCTCCACATCATAATGTAGTGACAATTCTTTCTCTCATAAAGTGGTGACAAGTAATTCTCTTTTCTTTTTTTGAGACAGAGTCTCATTATGTAAGGCAGGCTGACCTTGAACTTGTTTATGTAGCCCATAAACAAATGTATGAGTTCTGGCTTTGAACTCACAGCAATCCTTCTGCCTCCCAAGTGCTGAGATGATAGGCATTTGCCACCACACGTACCAGTGACAGCTCTTTCACTCAAAAAAAATAATCTGTTTTCTAATTATCTTCTTTTTTTACATAGTCTGAATCACTTTACACTACATCATGCAATTTTAAAATGTTGCATTCTCTATAGCGGACTTGAAAACTAACCCTCTAGTATTCTTGCATTTTTTCTAAATACACTTTTTTATGTTCCCCACCTATCTGTGCACTGATAGCCCATTCCACATAACATTAAAACTTCATTTCAGTATTCTTATGAAGTGCGACAGTAATGAGCACTGAACACTGAAACAGAAACACCACTAAATAAGTTGGTCTAGGGAGAGAGTCCGGGAAATACCTTACAGTGAAGTGCGAGGGTAAGCAAAAGGTTATGGCAGAGCTTGCTGAATGAAGAGCAGAAGAGCACATCAAACAGAAAGAGCACTGCCTGCAAACATCTCCCGCACAAAATAACGAGGTACAGTATTTGCAGAGCCTCACTCCTGCAGAGAGTGAAATGGGCTGTGCTTAAAAATATGCAAACAGATCAACTTTGCTATTGATTGAAATTTAGTGTGATCAAAGATTTCTTTTCTGCCTACCGTCCTCACATTTGCCCCAGTAAATCTTCCTTCATATCAACAACATTTTGAAAATTTAATGACTTACTGTAAATATATTACTTTGATTTTGAGTATTATTTTCTCTTTTTTTTTTCTTTTTGAGACAGGGTCTTGCTATGCAGCTCAGGCTGGCCTTGAGCTCACTGTGTAGCCCAGGATGGTCTCGAACTTGCAACAATTCTCCTGCCTCAGCCTCCCGAGTGCTGGGATTACAGGCATGCACCATCATGCCTGGCTTGAGTATTATTTTCAATGTATTTGCTAATATTAATAAAAGTAATGAGACTAAAATTATCCATTATATAATCTACTAGTATAGAAAATGTTTCATGCACTATTGTACCTTTATTTTCTAGCAATGTATTTTGAATATATCCTAATAGCTGCTCTATGAATGCTTATTAATGACTTTCTGAACAAGCTGATAGAGCATACCAAATATTACAAGTACACATTTCATGGAGGACACCAAAACATATAATTGCATAGGTTTTATTCTGATGCATAAGAAAGTACCACAAATCTAGTAGCTTAAAACAATTTATGCTTCTGCAGGTCAGAAGCTCGTCCCTGAGATCACTGGTTTCAAACCAATGCATAGAGAAGACTGTTTTCCCTTCTGAGGAGCCCAGGGGAGAGGTTCCTTGTTCTGACTTTTGACTAACAGCCACCTGAATTCCTTGGAGTACAGCCCTGTTCTCCTGTCTTCAAAACTATGTCTCCTTAATTATTGCACTGTGTTTGAAACTTTCTCTGATTCTTTTCTTATGCCACTCATTTCTATTTTAAGAACACTGATCCCACCCTAGTACTTTAGGGTCATTGCCCTGTGTGAAATCCAGCTAACCAGCAAAATGTACTACATCTGCCTTTTTAATTCCTCTTTTCTATGTAATGGAACAGATTTTTGGTTTCGGTGTCCAGGTTCAGAATTCCCAGGGAATAGGAGGTGAACATGAATGTGTGGGAAGCATTCTTTGTCTCCTGCCCTTGAAAATGCTGTTGCCAGTATAGTGTGAAGTTGTCCTCTTCAGTTTGTGAAGGCCTGCGTATCAGCAGGACCATGCCACTGCACACAGAAATTCCAAAATTAAGAGTTTCTTTCATTCTAAAACTGTATCACTATGAGATTCATACTGGAAATACTATCCTCTCACTTATAGTTTGCATCTGTGGAAAAAAATTTTAAAAGTACTTGGAGTTTGAAGGTTTTAGGAAATAAAAACCGTGCCAGAAATGCACTTCAAAGTTTGTTCATCAAAATTATTTAGATTGTTGACCCATGGAAGAAGTCAAGAAAATTGAATCCTAATTGTATGCCCAGGGATCAGACAGCTGAAAATACATGATTGAAAGTATATTACTAATGACTAGCGTTCTTCTTTTTTTCCTATTATCTAGAATCAGAAAAAGAAATCACTAGTTAAAAACTTTAAAAAGTGGGTTTCAGAAGTTATTTTGATGCAATTAATACATGATAAATGAATTTACCTATGGTTTTCAGAGGATTAGGTGTGTAAACAGCTTGTTACATTGTATAAATAGAAAAACCTTTGTGTGTAAAACAAGTGAAGTTAGTGGGTCAATTTAATTAGTCAAATTAACTTTAATTTAACATTTTGATAATTTGCCAAGTTTGAATTATTGTGGGGAAGTTGAAAATAATCTAAAAAGGATTAGGTGATAACATTAAAAATGTGATGATTGCGTTTACAAGTTCTGTACAAATTTGTTCCCTGAAAAAAAAAAAAAAATTTGTTCCCTGTGTTGATGTGGAAAACTGTACTGATCTTTAGTGGACTGAGATCTTGGACTTAGGTTTTGGTACCTAGTTTGAGGATGTCTGTATCTTATGTTAATTTTCATATTAAAAGAAGTAAACACTTGAAAAAATAATCAAAAATAGTTAAATACACATGAAATTAATTTATAACATAAAGGAATACACTGGGACTCTGGAAGCTAAGTGAGAATTTAAGCCACTCCCTCTCATAAGGAGGCACCCTGAGGGGTTCTGATGAAAGCTGAGAGACGCTGAAATTATTTCTTAAAGGTTATTTTTAAGGACATAAAGAAATAGAAAATAAAGCCCTCGATTTGCATCAGATGGGATGTCTAATCAGAGACATTTGTGTAGAAAGTAGGACATCAACAGCTGCATCCTGTAAAACACGATTAACAAAAAGTAGAAACTATTTTTATTAAGAGAATAGCTCGAAAGATTGCCGTTTGCAACTGTGGAACAAGGTGCAAAAGGACAAGTCTGTGAAAACTGGAAAATCTATAACAGTAAATTTACTCTCATATAAATTTGTTTTATAGGATGATAATAATTACAGAGTTTAAGTATTGAAATTTGTATCAGTGGGCATTAGTAGATGGACCTAAAATATATATTATCTACTGGGATGTTAGTTATTGATAAAATCAAGCTAAATTATTAAGATGTGGTCTTACTGATTTCTCTTTGTGAGCAGGTATGAATATGTAAAAGCACATATACACTGTATGTATCAATTAATACACTACCTATTGCATTTTAAGTATGTAACCTAAGAATAGAGAAATTAAGAATAGTCTCAATTCAAAAAAGCATAAGATATCTTATTTCTTTCCAAATACTTTAAGGCTTTAGATGGATACTAAAGTTCCTTATTTTAGAAATAATAAACCAAAGAGAAAAATATTGCCAATTTGAAAAGAAAACATCTATATAAACCACCAAATTAATTATTTACAAGGTCACTATAACCAAAGAACAGATAACTATGTCACTTTATAATTTAGTTAATTTGCAAATTTCCCTTTGGAGAGTACTAACCAGTATCTGTGCAATGACATTTATGCCAGTGAGAGGAAAACAAATGTGGTTTAATCAAACTGAAAATGATTCTGAAATTATAGTCATTAGTTTCAAGAATTCTTTGGAATTTGTAGTCATCAATTTCAAGGATCCTAAAACTTTTAGGGCATTGGCATAGACTAGGTAAGATGATCAAAGCCATAGTTCATAATATTTCCTTTGATTATAAAGTTATTGGTTTCTGAGGGCTTTATGTATACTATTCTTAAATTAACTGACACTACTAATGGTATTTTACTATCAACAAAAGAATAAATAGATAGTGGTATTATAATATTTCCAAAGTAATACAAGTACATAACATAGATCAGGTGTTAGTCTAAGTATCTCCAATTCTAACCGAAACAATTTTCGCCAATGGCAGTTAGCCTCAATCCTGTCTGCCAAGACAGCGGTCCTTAGGAAATTCTTCAGGTACTGGCATGATGGTGAGTGATAGTAAAATCATTGTAACTAATTCAGTTTTACTCCATGATTTGCAAGAATCATTCTCTTCAATATTAATTTTGATTTTCCCATTACAAATGCAGAGATAAAGAGTTGCCCAAAGTGTGTCTAATTCTTCTGCTGTAGATGCTGCAAATAATCTCTCCATAATTAAGTTAATGAATGTTCCATTGGTGTGTTTTCAGGGGGTCAGTCCATAGTAGCCTCACTTTAAGGCAGAAACGTCATTGTAGAGGTTTGTTTCAGAGTAAAGCTTCTCACTTTACCCAGGCTGAAAACCACAGCAGGGAACAGCACAGAGAGAAAGTGACCAGACACCCGACAGAGAGCTCAAGTTCACACCTTCACAACCCAGCAACACACACCTAACACTCAGGAGATTCCACAGCCAGCCATGTTGACATTCCACTCTAACCACCTAGGAAAAAGACTGGTTTGTTAAACACATATTTCTCAGTATTTAAGAACCAACTGAAAGATTATAAACATTGATAAGAAAATAAACAATGCATCCATTTTAGAGAGATTTTCCAGGCAATATAAAACTAAGAAAAAAATCACCATTTAAGCTGCTTGTTTTTATAATAAACCAAACTTCACAAAAATCCTTATTTTTAAGTAAACAAATCCCACGGCTATATAAAATTCTTTCTCCATCTTATATGGAAATTACAAATATTTTGTCTTCTATCACTACTGACAAAAGTTTTGGGGTAAATTCAGTGGGACAATAAAGCTAAATGCTGGAAAATATCTTCTAACCATGCAAACATTTCAGGCTGCAAATGGGTATTAAAACGGCTTATTTCAGAAATTTTCAATAATATGAAAAAATATTGGCAGTTTTAAAAGATAAGACAAAGCTATAAATCCTACAAGCATGTTCCTGCATCATTAAAACTAACAAAACAGGTAAGTGCATCCTCTTGAAATTCAGTTCATTTGCAATTTCAATTAAAACTTTTTAATATAAATCTTTATGTTCCCTTTAAAATTAATATCAAAGCAACTAAGTGCTTTTACTATATTATCTTTTAAAATGGGAGACACAGAAAATCAGTAAATGAGGTTATATTACTAATTAGCATACTGTCTCCACTACCTATACTACACTACAAAAAAAATGTGGCTTCCATTTTATCACAGAGATGAAACAGTTATCTTTCAGGGTTTGAAATTTCTGTGATCTTTATGCTTAATAAGCTCAGTAAAAGGCATTCAAATTACATCACTTTTGTCTTGGAAGTTAAATTGGGAAATATTGCATTCTCTGAGATGATAAACTCTGCTGAAGATAAATTATCATGAGAAATAGTTTTAATTGATTTACCATAATAAAAGTTATGTGACTTTGAAGTGCAAATGACACATTAAAATGAATCTACAGTGTGTTGATAATAAAGTGGCTTCTTTGTTAATGGAATTACTGACACTGCAGATGCTTTCAGGAGCGATGTTTTCTACTGTTAATCAAGAAACATCAATGTAAAGTGAATATGCTGTTTATTTAAATCCCAGGCCAACTTTCTCACTTCTTGCTTCAGGGGAGGTCATTTTAAGAGTCAGAATATTGGAGACGCTGGTCATAAAAGTCTACATTGCAGCTCTTTCTCTTCAGCATTTTCCTAAACATCTTGACCGCATGCCTACATTTTCCTGGGTATGTCAATCAGAAAGATACTGTGAAAGCCAAGGCCAGGAAAACAGGCCAAATTGAAATTCAAGTTCAGATGCTTATGTACATGTTAACTAGTTACGTTTGTTTATTCTAAGAGTTTCTGAAAAAGGGATTAATAGGAATTTAGTGAATACTTTAGATCTGGCTTTTGCTTTGATTTTAAAAGAGGAATATAGGCTGGTGATGTAGCTCAGGGGTAAAGCACTTACCTAGCATACTCAACAAACAGAGGTAGATCTTCAACACAAAAAATGAAAATGAAAATAAATATAAATGATGAATCATTTCATCCTTCCATAATAGTTCAATACAATAATTTTAAAGTAACCACATTTTATGATCTGTGTCTCTTTAACTACCTTCTACCAAAACTCCATGTTAGCCAAGTGTGAGAATAATTTGAATAAGCTTGTCTTGGCTTAATTTGTTTGGTCATTGTTGTAGTAATCCTACAGTGTAATAGTTTTCAGCTTATAATTATACTTTATTGGTAGTGATACATAAAGAATATCAAGGCTTAGTAAGATTGGTCTCTATTTTGTAACTAAAATTACACTGAGATCTTCTGCCTTTCTGTTCTTCCAAGGGCCATGGATGATTTTGCTGGGCTGATGTGCCAGATGATAAGGGACGGGCAAACCTACACGGTGGCTTTTTTCATTCTAGGCTCAGAGAGTTTTACTTCAGCAACATAGGATATGCAGCATCAAATTCCAATTTATTTGCTCAACAACATTCTGAAGAATAATCATGCAGTGCTGTAAGAAGGATTAAGATCAATAGGAATTATAAATGAGTTATAAAATCCAATACTGTTATATTTAATATATACCTCTGACTGACGTTAATGTGATCTTATGTCTCAATAATCAACACAAACTTTCTTATTTACTCAATTATTTATACTAAATTTAATATGAAGTATCCATTCATCCTATGTTACATGAATTAATGTCAAATTATAAACATCTATGTTTTAAAGCTCTTATTGCCAGCAGGAGAAAGAATGTAAGCACCCTAAGTAGTGCTACTGGCTGAGATAATAAGCAGCGAGCTTAGCTGAAAGTAGAAATGATTCTATGTTATTGGTAAAGGAAAAAACACTGCTAAACTGCGTTATTTTAAAGGTGTTGCACAAAGACTAAATAATAACGATTATATTGAAGCCATTTTCAAATCAAGAAAATGTTTAGGAATACGACGTTTGACTAAAATTGGAATAAACCTCAACAGCAGGGAGAAAAGTATTTCAATTTATAAGAAATTATACTTAATAATATATTATTGTTTACATTCTACTGAACAATTTTGTTGATAATTCAGCCTCTCGATAGAATTTATTTTCCAAAGATATTTAATTTCAGAAAATGCTGAGCTTTGGTTAAAATCAGAGGCAGACACCGGAAGCTCGCTCTCCTGAGCGCATTTACAGACTCCCCATCTCATGCTTTCCTCCTCCTTTCAGCCTGGAAAGCTTCTCTCTGATTTTTTCGTGGCTGTTTAAACAAAAATAGATGTTTATCTCTTTAAATTTTGCCAGGAAGCTGTCACTTTCCCATTTACTCAAGCTATGTTGTGACAGAATGTGTCAGCTTCTCACACAAATGAAAAAAAGATATAGACCTGTATTTACTTTAGCTGAAAAATAAGTAGTCATCAATTCAAAGAAAAGTGTTTCCCATCTGAAAAGCTGAAGTAAATAGGAGTGTTTGAGAGCAGAAAGTACTTCCTAGCACTTAAAAGGCAGGTGTCAACCAAACGTGCGGCACTGACTTGGTTTTGATTATCATCCCTAAAGTGGATCATCGCATAGTATTTAAAAGTTAGGACCGTACTTCACTCTGTGTTTTGCAGTACATGATTCTGCTCTAAAGTGATAAAGATTTAAGCAGTTAAACTTCTCACATTCTCTCCTGTACAGGCTAAAAGCTTCAAAAATTTAATGGCAAAAAAAAAAAATCATCTCTAAGAAACAGTTACAAAAATTACATTAAATTCCAAACAAATGTAATTGATAGAGATTGGCCCCAAACTACACATTTTATTAAGGTGATTTTGCTACACACTGAAAAGCAAATTTCTCTATCAGCACATTGAATTCTTCTTGAGAATGTTCTTTTTTGTTTTAAGAATTTCATACAGTAAAATTTCACCGAAATATTACCTACTTTACTAAATGAACAGTATTGACACAAACTCAAAGAGGATATGAGGTGATAGAGTTTTACTTAAAACTGATTAAAATTGTGCAGTTAAATGGAAAGCAATCATCCTTAATAGATCAGAGTGGCAATGTAGCCTAAGAGAAGAAAAAGAACTTAAAGTAAGGCCCCCTGCTTGCAACCATCTGTTTGTGACTGATGTCTGATTTCTGTAGATTGCTTAACCACAAGATCGCCGTTACGTTCCTCATCTCTGTTTCCTTACCTGTTAAAGAAAACAAGCATAATCACTGTAACAGGATTTGGGTGAAGAGTTGTATGATACTAATAAAACAATCGTTTATATTTAAATCTATATTATGCATTACAGATGTGTAAAGTCAAATATATTTTCATTCCAAATAACAGTGCAGGTGATTATGGAGATACAATGTCTCAATTTCTACTTTTTCTCATCTAGGAAAGAAGGAAGGAAGGAAGGAGATAGTGAGGGAGGAAGCGAGCAACAGGGGAAAGAAGGAAAGTGGAATAAAAGAGGAAGGTGGGCAAGGAAAGAGAAGGAACACAGAGGGAGAAAAGAGGAAAAATCAGGGCAGCAATCAATTTTACAACAAATCATACACGTATTTTAGGTGTTGATGGAAGCTTTCTCCAGAATATTCAAGTCTTATATGAGGATATTTAGCTTTTATGATTCAATGTAAATTTTAAATTAATAATTATTACCATAAAACACTGCTCAGCTAGGCAGCCATGTACACTGTAGCACTGGGCACTATTTCTAGTGCTCCTGTCTTTTATGTTCAGCATCTCATCAGCCATTTACCCTAACAATCTTCGTGCTGTTTGTTAGTGAGAAAATGACAAGAATATCTAATAAAATACAATTTAATGCTACTGAATGAAAATCAAATCATACCTCGACCCCAAATACTAAAATTCTGTAGTGAACAAAATATAAGTGGTAAAATTATTAATTTAACATTAAGACATTGAATATAGTAGTACAGGGATACAAAACTCCAAAGAATTTGGACTTAAGAAACTCTTATATTCATATTTTGAATTAGATGTTAATTTCAACACGAAACAACTGTTTTTCATCAGTTTTATTCATTCTCTGATGTTTGTTCTCTTTATTTGATGATGAACCCCCACAAACATATACTTCATATAAGTAAAGAACTTCAAATATTTTAGCCATTTACTTTTGAAATTTACACCCAGTTCTCTGAAGTAAGAATATAGTATTAATTTTTTACTTCATAATTACATTTCCTTATTATTTTAGACTGGATAAGGAGAGAATTCAGCTCTTTTATGTACCTTCTGCTACAGCGTCTTTTAGAAATAAAGTTGCAGGATGTTTTTACTGGAATGTAAGACATACAGTTAAATTTGAATTTAAGGAAAAATGAGTGTTTTAGTACAATAATGTCCTACATATTGCATATGGAAGATAAGTAAAAAATGCTGTTTACTTGAAATTCAACTTCAACTGGGTACCCAGGATGTTATCTGGCAGGATAGAAGACTGCTTCCCCTATGAGTTCTCACGTTTTTCTTGATTTACTCTTTAATTAGAGGACGCACTTTCTCCGGTTATCATTTAAAACAACGTGAATAAGAAGTATATTTTAAAAAGACTTTGTACATCTGAAAATGGTACATTGTTGACATCATAGAGGATAACCTTGTCATATAACTAGAAGCTTGAAATATCTTCCACTCTGATCCATAAAGATCTTCTACAAACATGGACTAAAAAAATGTAGTACTCAAACACAAAGATTACTGGCTGAGATTTTTGAGTCCATTGTTTGGTTTTTATTTTGAACATTTCCAGTCAGTGCATAGTTGGGCAACAGGAGCTAAACCTTCACTGTTAGAGGTATCAGAAGGCTCAGACTAGGGCAGACATAATAGCTAGGAATTTATGAGAAAAGACAAAAAAGAGTGGGTGAAACAAAATCTGGGTTTAAACTAAATTGAGACACTTGAGTGAGCACCAATCTTTACAGTCAAGGGAGAACTTCTAGTGGCACAGAGTAAATATATAGTAATTAAAATAAATAGCAGTGAAGTTAAGGAAATGCAAGTTAAAACAACACAGATTCCATCTTACCCCAGAAAGACTGTTCATTACCAAGATCTCAGATAATAAGTACCACTGAGGCCATGTGGGTAAATCAACACTTCTACTTTGTTGGTGGGAGTGTAAACTAGTAAATACCCTGGAAATCAGTATAGAGATTTCTCAACAAATTAAAAATACAAATTCCATTTAACCTGTATATTCCTCTTCTAAGTATCTTCCACAAGGAGATGACATTCTATTACATACCTGTACACCCTTGTTTATAGTAGTACAATTATAATAGCTAAACTTGGAAGCAAGCTATATGCCCACCAATAGTTGAAAGGATGAAAACAATGTGATATTTACACACAGTAGAGGACTACTGTGCCATAAAGAAAGATAAATGTGAGCCACTTTTAGGAAAATGGATGTACCTTGATAATACCATATTAAAGGAACAAATCAGACACACAGGTTTAATAACACATGCTTTCTCCTATATGAAAACCCCTCATACAAGTGAAGACCAAACAAAGGTAATACAAAGTAGGGAGACAGATCTTTCTCAAGTACGAAATGAAGCAACAGATGGAAATATGGGAAAGGAGAAGAGGAAATGAAAAAACAATTGAAACATGTTACATATGTGCACCAACCACCCACCAGTAAAGTCAACTGTGTGCAGTAAACATGTGCCAATTGAAAATACAATACAAAAAATGTAACTGTTAGAGGGAAAATAGTTAGCTATACTGTGTAAGAAAACAGTTTATGATTTAAGCCCAGGAAATCAAATGACTACCAGAATAAAATTTAAATCTTTTGAAAGGGAAAACAGAATTGAGTCACTACTAGATATTGTCTAGAATGTCTATGTTTCCATTGATGTAATGTAGATCTCTAAAGAAACAGAAAAGTACACCATATACTCAGTATAGAAAACAGTCTACAGACACCAACTTCAAGTGGATATCACAAGCCAGAACTTATAGCAGTGTTTAGAAGTATGCACGAATCAATACAAAAGCAACAAAGTAATGCAGAGTAAAGTGACCTCAGAAAAATTGAAAGTATTTTTGAAAAGGAAATTATACAGAGAATATTGGCATATGCCTATAATACCAGAATTGTGGGAGGTTGAGGTAGAAGTAATAGAAAATTTGAGACCTGCCAAAAAATATAGCAAATTAGTGAAACCATGTCTCAAAAATTTAAAAGTAATAATAATAATAAAATAATAATAAAATTATTGGGGATGTAGCTCAATGTGAAAACTCTGGGTTCAACATCCAGTATTATAAAAAAGGGGATGGGGTAAAGAGAGATTCTAAAACTAAGTAAAATTCTTATTAGATAGCTTTGGGGAAAGATGGAAAATAGCAAAAGAAAAAAATCAATATTTTGAAGATAAGTATAAAGATACTATGGAACTTGGAAAACAGAGAAAAAAGTTAAAAACACAGAAATTAGTATGAAAGGCATATAGTATAATAGCAAGTAATTTAAAAACAGAGGGAAATTTTTACCCTAGAGTGCAAGGAGACAAAAAAGAAAAATAGTGAAAATAAAGAAAAATATTCCTTCATATTACTGAAATCTCCTGATAAGGAGAAAATCTTGGAAGCACTACATATGTAGTAGGAAAATATTTAAGGGAGAAAACAGTATTTTTACTATATGATTCATATCACAAACAATTATCACATGGCCACACATTTTATACCCTGAAAGAAAAAATAGGCCTTACTAACCAAATGTTTGAGGAAGTAAGATTAGATTAGAAAATGAAAATTATGACTATGAAGAAATGGTCATATAAATAAAAAGCTGAACAAATTAACCATCAAGGTGAAGAAAATGACACCAGATGTCAAGAGAAATGTTAAATACGGAAAAAATTATGGGAAATGACAAATATGGGTACATACAAATAGGTCAGCACAAATACACAGATATAACATATATAATATACATATATTTACACTTATTCTTCTCTACTCTAAAACAGTGTAACTGCACAAAATAAAAATTAAAATGCTATTTTGTGCCCACAGACACAAGGCGTATCAAATGATTGGCAACATAGTGAAGCTATGAGTAGAAATACAGTTTTGTATGCACATTTCTAGTATTTTATAAGGATTAACTCAATAGTAAGTGAAAGGAGAATGTACTCAATTAAAGAAGTATATTCTAATCCCTAAAATAAATGCAAATGTATAATACAGATGGGTACATTTTGGCTGTTGATACTAAATTAAACAATATTTAAAACATTTTCATTAATCCAAATTAAATTAGTAAAGAAGGAGAAAAATCTGAAAGTGAAAAGGAAAACATATAATGAAATGTCAAACATAAATACTAACATGGTTTTAATCATATTAAATGTAAATGGGCAAGATATTCCAGTCAAAATACTGATTGTTAAATAAGGGCTGAAAAGGAAGAGAAAACAAAATACACTGTCTATGGAATATACATTTTAAATACACACACTTAAAGATGCTGAATATAAAATTATGGATAAAGTACTCTGCATCAAAAATGTGTAAAAATCTCAACTGAATAAAAATTTGAAATTAATCAGAAATTGTTACTAGAGAAAATAAACAAGAAGTACTAAATTAGGATAAAATATCAACAGAGGTTGTAGAAAAATTATACATATTCACATATGTATCAGTCAGAGTTTACTAGAAAAACAGATATAACACAAGATATACAAATGTACAAGAAATTACAAGATTGGCTTAGAATGATAAGCCACAGAGTTGGATGAAGAAATGTACAAAGGGTGTCTGTACGCTGGAGTTTGAAGAGCCCAACCCCAGGCCTGGAGTTCACAGCAGTGTCCGTGAAAGTCTGCATCAGGAGGCTGATGAGTCTGTGACAGAATGCTGAAGAATCTCCCATGAAGGCAGGAGAGCCAATACCCGAAGCCAGAAGAGTCCCAAGTGGAAGCTGAACATCTGCACCAGAAGCCAGGAGATGACCAAGCTAAAGGCGAAGACTGGAGTTCTTCCAAATCCAGCAGCCGGTCTTTTCAATTCCCTTTTTTAATGCAGTCCCTGGTGGGGTGGGGGTGGTCCTCTCTACCCACACCCTCTGCATGCCTTCCTCTTGCAGGCCCTCAGGATGAATACAGAGTAAGCACCCTGACTCCCTGCTGAGTCACATAGTTAACCTTCTAAACCTCTCAAATTGACACAGTGAGCAACATCCCAGAAGGGTAAGGGCATGTCCTTCTCGCCCCAAGATGTGGAACTGCTGAGTCACTCAGCCAAACCTATACTCCCCAAGTTGACATAGTGTACAAACCATAACACATATAACAATACAAATATATTTTGTAACAGTTTACAACATATTAATTGACAGAAGTAAAAGAAGATATGCATCCTTATAGTTAAAAATTTTAACACATATTTTAATTGATAAAAATCTAGGTAAAACGTCAGCAAAATACAAAAGATATAATTGCCACATAAATTTCATGTTATACATCATTTTAAATGGCCACAAATATTTTCCAAACTAGGCCATATTTTTGTTCATAAATAAGTTCCTATATAGTTAAAAGAATGCAAATAATAAAGTTTATATTCTTTAACTAAATCAGAGTTTATTTTGAAATTAACAACTTTAAAAGGCCTAAGTATTTGGAAATTAAATTAAGGGGTTATGAGTAAAAAAATTCACATGAGGAAATAGATAATATCTTGAATAACAATAAATTCCAAGAACCTACCAAATTTGTGATACACAGTTAAAGCATGAGGATAATTTATAGTTTTTTATAGCTTTTATTATAAAAAGACAACCTAAATCCAAAAGTCTCTGCCTCTACCTTGAGAGTCTACAAAAAAGAGGGACAAATTAAAGCCAAATTGAGTAGAGGAAATAAAAAATAAGAAGTGGAAATTCATTAGTGGGAAAGGCATAAATAAGAAAGACGGTCAACAATGATTTAATGTTTACCAGAAAAAGTTTCTGAAAGTGATTACCGCTGGCCAATCAATGGGAGACAGAGGCAACAATAGCAACAAAAAGACCTGCCAATACCCAGAATGCAGAGAACAAGAGACATTCCTAGAGACGTTAAAACGCCTAATGCAGTTGCCTATGCACTGGATTATAGGGTAATGTTTTGCTAAACATAGGACAACACGTATGGCTTTTAACACAATGTGCTGAGGAAAACAAGCCAGATATGAAAGTGCGTGTGTTACATAATTTCATCTCTGTGAAGGGACATTAGTAAAAATTATGGCAAGGATTTTAGGATGGAGGAGATGAGCTGTATCTTGATGGAATTATAGGTACGGGTATGTTCATTTGTCACGAGAGGTCAAGCTATATATTTCTGTAGTTCATAGTATGTGAAATTCCCCTCAATGAAAAGTAGAAACAGAAAGTAGTGTAAAGTTCACTGTTATGTGAACTGTGCCACACCACAGACTCACGTGCTAACTTCCTCAGTCCATGTACCTCAGATTATGACTGTATTTGGATTTTCACAGGAGGGATTGAATTGCAGTGAATTCACTGGGGCAGACCTTAATCCACAATGACAAAGATCCTTTCAAGAAAAGGAAATCTGCACGCAAGCAAATAGGAAGGGAAGACAGTGTGAAGATACGAGGTGAAAAAGCCATCTGCAAGGAAAGAGCTGGGCCAGTCCCTTCCATGCTCACACTTTGACTCTCCGTGTCCAGCCACCAGAACCGTAAGAAGACAGATTTCTGATATTTTTCAGTAATTCAATCTGTTGTATTTTGTTTTGGAAATCCTACCAAACTAGTAAACTTCTGATATTTGTAATTACAATAAATAATTTAAAATAGCAGCGCAGTAACTATTTATTTTAATAATTACCTTGTATTTTTCAGTGTAAAAAAAAAAACAGTGACATGAATGATGCTTCTAACCAGTCTTAGAAATGACCCTAAAAGTTTGAACTATTTTTGTATAGGCACAAAACTCTTTTACCTTATTTCTGGCCAGCTGCTTAGTGAGGCCCAGCAGAAACTTCAGATGACATAAACGCCCTGCATTAGACTTCATCAGTATATTTATCTATTTGAGTTTTCTGTAAACCTTCTATTCCATGCTGTTTAAATTACCTTCAAAAGAGAAAACGTGGATTATCCCTCTAAAAAACAGTGCGTGGATAATGATGATTCTTGTAAAATGGGTATTTGAAAATATTTTGAAAGAATGTAAAGATTTTGGAACAAAGTCAGATATAAGACAAGTAAAAGAAGAATAAAAGGTTCTTAATATTTTATTGTTACATTGAGAATAAAATTCAGTTTGAAAGTGATCTGCACTGAATCTTTTAATTTTTTTATGGCTATATTCTGCAAATTTTCTCAAATGTTCTAAACTGACATTCAGAAAAAAACCTCTTACAGATTTGGTGGGGAAGAGTGAGGGTAACCAGAGGCCAACATGAGAGGTTGTAGTACACCATAAAGGTTTCCATGTAGGAAATTGATTTTCATACATATGTGATTAATGCTTAAACTGCATCTAAATGTAAGTTCTAGGTCAAACAATATTCTTTTGTACTTATCTCAACAAAATGTTCATCTAATATTTAAATTTTAATTACTCATATTTGATCATTAATGATTAGATTTTGTTATATGTTAATTTGTTTAAGCTAACATACAAAAACTCAAAGAGCTTTCTAGACTTTTCTGACATCTTTCTAGTTTTCATATGGTTATAATTTAATTTAGCTTAAAACAGGACTTCATTTTTGAAGGTGCCTTATAATCCAATGATGTGCCCTCTTGGCTAGTCTTCCTAAATACTTTAATATATTCTATAAATCTCCACTGATTTGATTTCAGTGGTTACATTTACAGAATTTTATGTGATTGGAGAATAGAAGACTGTTAATTCAAATCAGAAGGCCAAAGACAAGAAACAATTATAAGCAAATATTAAAATAAATAGCTGTCAATTAAGAGACTGGAAACTATTTTAGCTTTCTATGGATGGAAAATAAAAGGTTATTTTTGAGTAGTAGAATGTTCACATATGCTATCTTATAATATGTAAATTGTATACTTCGTTCTTTGACATTTGTATTAAACAATTGTTAAGACATATATCTAATTTCCTATAAAATTCAGCAAAATTAAATTGCCCAAACTGTCAGAAAGACCAAAGTGTGCATATGCTTTTAATAACTATAGATAATACATGTGAGGATATTATTTTGATGTCCTGAATTTTCTCAAGTATATTTATATGCATGCATGCAAGTAAAAATGATAATAGTTTCTTCAAGTTAAATAAAACAATTATTATCAGTTATCATTCTGAGATTTTTTTTTCCACCAGAAGTAAATAAGAAAAGCCACTTAATAATTATCATAGTTGCCACATTTTCAGTTAAATGGAAATTAAAGTGCAAGAGAGTAAATTTTTTTAAAATGAACATATGTTTAGTCAATAAAAATTGCCTGGATTTTTAGCTTATAATGTGAGACTACAGATTATAAAAATCAGGCTGATTCAAAGATCTCAATGGCTGTGTCTTATAATGGCTTGTGTCAAGTTCTTAAGATTGAAGATACAGTTCATTTTTATACCACACATAGTCATGCCCTTAGTCTACTAACCTATACATTACACTCTCTTGCTTCCTAAGCAATACCACATGAGCAGTATACTTAGTATAAACAGATATCAGCCAGGGTGAACTGATGCCCTGGCCTCACAACTTATTATGCTCAAAAATAATTTGTAAATGTAAACTCCTAGTACATAATGCACTTTAGGTTAGGAGTAATGTATTGGAGGTATACAGATAATCTGCATGTTTGAGAAAACAAATGGTTGTATGTCAACCTCACAGAGGTTCCAGTTTTCTCTCTAGGTCACCGCAAAGAAATTCTCCCTATGGGATTTTGCCTTTAGGGAGACAAAGTGAATTGATTCTGTTGAAATATTCATTAAATTAAAAGGCTTCATTTACTATTCTAAAAGCAATTAATCAGTTTTCCCCACTCTACATAGTACAGTACTCACTACCATTTCACAAAAGGACCTCACTGCTCTAGGGAGGATGCAATGTGTTGCACCAAAAATTGATAGTCTTTTAAGAAAATTAGTTATAGACACTATGAAAGTTAGATCTGCATTAAAATATAGGAAACTTTGAAACACACAGTTTAGTAAAACTGCTTGCAGACAACAATTGAAATTAAAAATAATTAAAAAGAGAAAGGATTCTTTTGAATACACTTCAAAAATTTCACACTGTTCAACATTTTCCAAATTATGGGGAAATTAAAGTCAAATTTAAGATGTGATAATTATGGTGTGCATTAAGAACATATCACAAAATATTTATGGCAATAATATTTGATTGGATAATTAACCAGATCTAGGTTACCACAATCCACACAAACCAAACCATGAGAAGGATTTATTATAGCTGAAGACCGAGGAGTGGGGATGCCCAGTGGACCAGACCAGTCATGAGCTGTGCAAAGTATGGGGTTTTAAAAGCCCCCCCCCCTTTTTAAATATTTTCTGGGATAGAGGGCTGTTTATGATCCGTTGTAGCTGAACAGCAGCACATCTGCTCCCTGTGGGCTTCTCAGTCTGGGAGTCAAGCAAGAAAGGGCAGGGGTGACCTTCATGGGCTGTCCCGTCCTTGGGAGCTAGGCTGGAGCTGCATTTTTACTCTTGCAAAGGGCAGGGGAGCTTTGGAGCGACTGGGGGACTTATCAATATTAATATGTACTTTTTTATGAAGAAAAAGGTCAATATCAGTACAATCTATTATGCTCAGGTATTTATAATTAACCATATTAGTAACAATCTGTGTAACACATCAATCCTAAGTCATCAGTTGAGCACAGACAGCTCAACAGTTGCAGAAGGTTATAAAAAAAGACATATTCCTCTGACAGCATTTCAAGGCAAAACATAAATCATTTTACAGTTTAAATATAGTATATAATGAACAATTAATGGAAATTGGTACCAAAAGTGGGGTTGTTGTGTGAATATACCTGACCCTGTGGTCCCAAAGCTCTTGGTATTTGGTCGTGGGAGGATTTTGGAAAGTTTGGAGAAGCAAACTGGAGAAGCCCTAGATTGCTGTAGGAAGAGATTGATAGATGAATCTACATCGAGCTCAGAAAATTGTTGATATCAGAAAATTGCTGATAGAAATGCAGACTGCAAAGACTAGATTCCTGAGGCTTTGACTAGGAATAAGGATTCTGCTAGAAAATGGAGTGGATGCCTTTCATGTTACAATCTGCAAAGGAGTTTGTCAACATTTTGTGTATGTACTAAGATTTTACATGATGTTCAGTTTAAAGATGAACTGATCTTGCAGAAGAAATTTTGAGGCAGCCCAATGTTGAGGCTATGGCATGGGTATGCTGGCTGCGTTTAGCTAGACCTCCAGTGAAAATAAATTAAAATATGAGTAACACATAGAGCCTAAACTCAAAAGGAAAAAAGAATAAGTAGATTCTACCTCTCGAAGGGAGTAGTGTCAATGAATTTTTAAAAAATGTTTCAAAATCACCACAGACATGTACCTGTTACTTACCTATTTCTGCCTTAATATTTATTATCATCACTGAGAATCAATACTCAACATCCATAACATAATAGAGGAGAAGTTTAGATTAGCACGTGGCTTTAGGAGATTCACTACGTGGTCAGCAGGCTCAAAGGGAAAAATATCATGGAAGAGTGTGGTGGAGCAAAACTGCTTAGCTCTTGGTTTGTGGGAACCTTAGGACACAAACACGGTGCCAAAGTCCTGTCTCCTTGACTTACTTAGACACACACCCAAGAGGGTATTTTATTTATCTGGTACATGTGTTTTAATGTATTGCAGCTGACATATCAGAATTAGATATGGTCATAGACTATAAACTCTATGGGAGAAGATATCACAGCTCAACTATTTTGCCTCTTCATCTTTTAGTACTCTACTTGATATATAGTTATAGGGAAGACACAGTAAGAGGCACCACTACCAAAGAGCAAACATGCAACTGACAACACATAGATTGACATTTTGATCTTGGTCTTCCTGCTTCCAGATCTATAAGAAATAAATATTTACTGTTTATAACTTACCAGACCTAAAGTATTATGTCAGAGCAGCCCAAATGAAGATCCTGGCATGAGATATAAGTGAATTTTTATCATGGAACACTGTTCGTCTTGAAAGAACAAGCAAGAAACAATGTATAACTTTTCAGGCTTGGTTACTTCATAGGTTGTTTCTTTACAATTAGCCAAAAAGATTAAGGAAAATAAATAACAGCATTTGCTTCAGGTGAAATTTGCATTTTCAAATAAAAGTAAAACTTTGGAAAACTTGCACTCTTCAGTTTGAACTTTATTAAGTTCTTCACAGTGATGAATGAAGTATAATCAAAAACATGATGCATATTTAAATTTCTTTAGAAAATTATTACAGTGAAGCTCACATTACCATTGCCCCCCCAATACACACTCTCACTTCTAACACATGTATGTCATCATCCTTGACACTTTCAGTAGTTCTGGAAGTCCACTTTCATCGGAGTCTGTATAAGTTGTGATCAGAATATGGTGAAGTCTGCTGTCAGTGCCATCCAAAGGAAAAGCAGGCTCAAAAAAATATTACACTGTGTGCTCGCCCATCTCATTTATCAGATATATCACCATTGGACTTCTGTCACTTACAAAATGTTTTAAATCAATGAAAGGTAAATGTTTTGAATCAGTTTAGGATATCAAGTTAAATACAACAGCACTGCTAAAGAGAAGAGAGATCTTCCAGATCTTCTGAAAGCAGGAAAAATGATTTAATAAGTATGCTCCAAGCAAGGACTATTTTCAAGGGTATTGATTGCAATGTGTCTCTTATAATAATGAATTTTTAAAACAATGCTCACTGTATTTCTTTGTCACATCTTTCTCTTTTTCTATATGGTGTCATAAAGATTTCAATACTTAGGTATGCTTTTGTCTACAAGACAGAATTTTCTGAAGAGCCAAACATAGTTTAAAGTTCTTAGATTTAAAAAAGATCCATTCAAAGTGCAAAATGAATGCATAAATTGTAAGTATTCATTGCAACCAACCTTCAATGAATTATTATTTGCTGAGTTTCATGTTGTGTTAAGTATATACACGATCAAATGAAAAAACAATTGTCTCTTCTCTATATCTGTGTAAAGCTGAAATTTCTTCACAGTCTTCATCCTCCTCCTCAGAAATAATTCCTGTAAACTGAATGAAAGAGATATAATTTTTTTTTGGTCTTTTTGAGACAGGGTCTCTATGTAGTTAAGGCTGGCCTTGAGCTCGCTTTGTAGCCCAGGCTGCTCTCGAACTTGCAACAATCCTCCTGCCTCAGCCTCCTAAGTGCTGGGATTACAGGCATGTGCCACCATGCCTGGTGAAATATAAAAATATCTTCAGTTAAGCCAGATTTTTAAAGGATTTACTAAATAATGCTTATTTCATTGTGGAGTTTTTTTGAAAATGTCAATATGTAGGTGAGTTTTTTTTATTTAAAATAAATTTGTTTTAATTTGAGTTTTAATTTATGCATTGTCTATAGTAATAGATATAATCTGTTATAAATTCCATAAATCAGAGGTTCCACTAATTTTTGAGAGTCTAAATAAGTCTGAAGACCAAAAGTTTAAGAATTTCTGCCACAGTTTTTTTTAAAAATAAGGATCAGTTACTTTTAGGAAAATAATAAAACCACAAGAAAGAAATATTCTGCAAGAGGCTTTCATTACTTAATCTTATAATGATGCTATTAACGAGTGTTAGCTGATTTTGGGACACAAAGCAAGAAATTTTAAGAAACGATATAATCAAGGTAAGTAGCACATGAAGTAGTTCTAGAATAAACACTTGCAATTTGATGAAACATATTCACTGATCTTGAAATGTAAACTTGAAATAGATTCAAATGCGGCATACCTTTCTGTAGCACTCCATGCTGTGTGACAATGTATTTGGGATTCTCTGAATACACACAAAAATATGCATGTACTACTTTAGCCAAATAAAGTGATATAAAAAATCAATTGTATATTTTAAAAAAGACTTTTAACCCTTCATATTGGGATCAATGATGTGGTACTTCCTATTCAAACTTATTATTGCATACTTTTGATTTTGATTTCCTAAAATTGAAATTGTTTCATTATGCCCTAGAGCACTGACCTAATAAAAATGTGTTCGCCATATAGGTAGAAATTTATTACTCAACCATTGACTATGTGAGCACACAGTGCAGAGAAAACTAATTTGTGTATGAGAGAGGGAAATTAATTAAAATATCACAAACACTAAATGAAATTTACTATTAGAAATGAAATACGGCAACACTTGGTGTTGCAAATCTGCTGGAATAAATGGGACTGATAGTCCTCAAACTAAACCCTGAATATTTAGATAATTTTCAATTTACAAGAGCATACTTGAAAGTACATTTTATAAATCCTATATTTCTGAGAAACAAGGGACAGCATGAATAAATTTGGAAACAAACATACAAAATATATTTTGAACACTTACTCTCTTGCTATTTCTATTAGACAAAAATGAATGAACTGAGTTGACAGAAAATTATCCTTCAAAGGAAAAATTTATCAGTTCAATGAATTTCTAAGAAATATACAAAACGATGCTAAAATATATATTGAAATAAATATTTGAACATGTTTGTTCTCTAATATGTCTGCTTAAGAAATGAAGCATCAAGTCAAACACAGACATCAAATGTCAGTGAAAGTTTGTGTGCAGTAGTTAACACAGAATTTAATCTTGATTTGATTTATACTAATCATATTATGAATTATGATATGACCTCTTCAGTAATCTTTGCAAGTACAGATTTTAAGTACGTTTAGACTTTTAATATACTCTGTTTGAAGTGTTATAACATTAGGTTAATTATTTGAACTTATTTTTAATTGTCACAAGCTTTACACATGTATTATAAATGCTCTGACATACATCCATTCACAGTTGCTATTTTTATTTTCCTATTTTCTACAAATATCTCCTCAACAATTCTAGGACTTGAATTATTTTGTATGGACTTATATTTAACTTACAAGGTAAAGCAACAAAAATATCTGCGATAGGGATGTGGGCAAGTTTCAATTTCAAGTACTTTGATTAATCATTGTCTGTTTCAAAACATTAAGCAATTTTGGTTTGATGGTTCTGATATATTTAAACGTAGAAGTTTTTTAAGTATTTTGTTTTTGTGAAAATGTATAACCACTGATTTAAACATCTATTATATATTTGCTATTTTTTTTAAATCAAGGAAAATAGAGGTCATGCGTTACCTTGTATCTGGCATTTAGCTCCTCCCACTTCTCTTTCTGATGATGCGTCAATCTGCGTCCAGCCTTACCCACCCCTAGTCCTTTGTTTCACTGCACACTTAACATAATCAGTGAGCTCAGTTACTTTTCCTGTAAAATTAAGGTCATAGTTATATCCTCTTTTTTTAAGTTTACTGTCATAAATATGTGGTTATACAAAATTATCATTGTTTGGTTGCTTCCTAGTGTATAACTAATTTTTCTATTTATTTTTTGCAGGCATAATTAAGTGTAAATGCTGTTTCTTTCCTTAGATTTTATTAGTGGCTCTTGACATTCTGGCAAACAATCACCTATTGAATATTTTGAGATTCATAGGTAATTATAATCCAAAACCTTCTAAAGTGTTAATTTTTCACACAATCTCGCATACATTTGATTGAGCAAAGCTTCAAATTTGCTCTTCCAAGTACCGTCCTTGGTCTTGTTTCATGTTTTTGCTCAAATATTCTTTCTTTCCAGTGTAAGTTTCTTCCCTTTCATTTTCATGTCAAGTTGTAATTCCTGTATAAAATTTTTATGATTATTTCTGGGTAAAGTGATCATACCTTTATTTCTATGGCTATTGGCATTCTCAAAAGGAAGAGACAAATCTTTCTATTTAACTCCTATTTTTAATATATGGATATTGATAATGTGCTCAGTGTTTCATTCACACTGTCTTGGTTACTTTTCTCACCTTGCTGAGACAAAATACCCAATGCCCAAAATTAAGGAAGGGAAGGGTTTTTTTTTAGCTCACAGTTTGTGGAGGTTTCAGTCCATACTTGGGTGGCCTCAAGGCAGCGTGGTATATGGCAGAGGGCAACTGTACATGGTGGTGGAAAAACAGCAGAAACAGCAGAGCATAAAGAAGTAGTAACAAGCATCCTCTTTCCCTTCCTCCCATACACTGCATGCAAAACACCTGCCCTGGTGCAGGTGCAGCACTCACATCCATGAATCACTCATAAAATCTAGGACCTTGTCCCATGACTGCATGAGGTTTTGGGGGGACACACAGGCACAAAGCACAACACACACCTATTGCTATCTAAAAACATTCAACAATGCTCTTCCACATTGACCTTGAACTTGCTTTGACCAAGGGAATAGTAACCAATTGAGTGGCTGAAGCATATTAGACTCCTGCTACCTCCATAAAAACATGCCCACCCAGCTTGTTGCAAGGACGAGAGAGCAGAGCTAAGTAATTATATCCAATATCTGGCCTATGCCCAGATGTGTTAGCTTCCAATTGTTAACTTCTACATATCCACACTTGTAAAGGAATCTTGTTCACGTCAGAATGATAGTCCAGCTTAAATTATTGATCTGCTTCTTTGCGACACAAAATAATGCTTTTTTTTTTGAGAGACTGAGTGTTGACAGTCTGTTGATTCACCATGATAAAACTGATACACTGACCCTAGAACCCAAACAGAGAAAAATCATACCACAGTACTTTGCACATATTCATCTTAATCCAGATAAAGTGAATGTATTTTAGATTATATCTAAGGATATATCTATTAGTGTGTGCAGCTGACACACATAAATAAATGTGGGGTAGAAAACAAAGCTAATCACCTTTCTTGAGTATCAATAGCAAGTAAGGTGCTATGTAATTTCATGTTTGATTCTATTTATTGTTGGCCATGATAGTATAAGTTAGTTTCAGATAAAAAATATATGGCTTTGAGGGGTAATGTAACTCATGTAGTTGGTACATAGAGTTTAAAAGGGATTAATAACATGTCAGAGAGAAAGTTTATCTCTATTATGTCAGAATTATTACACAAACTATCTATCCTGAACCAGAAGACAGAAGACATACTGTAGTGGTGATAAAACAATGATCTAAACAAATCTGGTTTCCATAGAATTCTATGGAATCTAGCTGAACTTGTTAGGCACTATTGTTTGATTTTATGTAACTTGTAGCTGAACCTAACTAATCTGGAGATAGACTGGTTTTCATTTGCTAGAGCAGGAAATTACATAATAAGAATTTTGTTTCTGTAGACTGTACTGGATACAGTCAGAAGCTTTTCAAAAATACAGATAAGATACAATAAGATTTTAAAACAGTACAGAATATATTTGATGACCAATATCAATAGCTACTTTGTATTTTTATTCTAAACCAATAGAGTAATACAAAAGTCTATGATTTATAAAACGTGTGTGTGTATGCAAATGCATGGGTTAGGGTAGCTTCAGAGTTACAACTATATTCATTATAATTGACCTGTTTTGTTGGAGAAATCAGCTAGATCATAAGAAATGGGTGAAATAAACAGGGTCAGGCCCGTACTTTGGGGGAGTTTCCCCAAGGCCACACATGTAGTGTGGAGAATAGTAGGGGTATTTGAGGTTTTATTTCTATGACCCATTGACTAAGGCTGGACTATTAGACATATTTTTGCTCCTATAAGAATAAAAACCTGACCCAGGTCCCAAAGCAGCTTAACAGAAGGTTTTCTCTGAGTCAGAGTTGCTCAACTGCAGTAGCTGTGCACGTAATTTTCTGTTGGGGGGACTGTCCTGTGCACTGCAGGGCATTTAGCAGCCTCTGTGGTGCCTGCCACGGGATTCCTAGCATTCTTCCTGCCTTTGCTCCTCACCGTCCTAGCAGCCCAGCGTAGCTCTAGAAGGTGTTCTTTCTTCAGAAACATTTTAAACAGATTTGGTAAAGAAAAGCACATTTGTGAAATATTCCTGAACACTGACAAACTATATTTATATAGATTAACAGGGTACAAAATGATATTATATATATGGAATAATTAAATTAAGCTAATTAGCATACATATCCCCTCAGATATATTTTTGTTTGACTTTTTTTGTATTCCATTCTTTTCTTGCTCTTCCTCATTTAGTGCTGATATATCTTTAGACATCAAACAAGATATCTATTTGTAAAACAGGAAATAACAATCTGACCTTTCATCTTTATGTGAACTATCTCTACACAGATAGTGAAAATAGATATATACAAAGCTCACATTATGCCCTTAAGAAAGAAGAGTTATAATTATTGTTTGTATTCCATCAAGAAAAAGAAAATATAATGAAATAAGTTTTTTTGTTTTCCTGTTTTGAGCTGAGGCTTTCAAGTAACGAGTCATCTGTTTCAAAGGTCTTCCTATGCCAATCATTTTAGATTATGACCTTGTATAGAAGAAGGATGGTTGTTTGAAATATTTTCCACATAGCAGTGCGTACATGGAGTTCTTGATGTCAACTACATTGATACCAGCTGTGTTATTCCTCTCTTTCCAATAATATCTACCACTATTGCATGACATGTTCTTCTCACCACTATATTTTCATACAAAAGCAGAATTGTGTGAATTCAAAGCAATACTGGGATCCCAACTCCACATAAAAGGTGTGTTCAGGGGTCCAACTCTCCCTTTCCTTGGGTCTTACTTTGAGTTAGGACTTGGAAATAGCATATTATATGTTTATAAGTACTCTACATTCTCTGGTCAAAAAATTTATAGTTTTGTTACAGATAAAGTTAATACGAGGAACATGCCAGACTAAAAATTTACACAAATGTGTGCTTATTTTTGAGAGCATCTGTACTGTCAACTTCCCAAAGTTCTAAAGTATTTTATTTTACATTGACAATCCCCAAAACAATTACTGCAGGCACTATACAGTCACTATAAGGAGTCTCAGCCATCTTTCAAAAGTTTATAGTAAGTTATTGAAACACATTTCATCCTACATAGTGTGCACTGAGTTCTATAACACCAAGAATTTCCTTAAAAGAAATAAACTATCCACCTTTCTCTGTTGAAACAGGAAATGTTTGCACACAACTAGATGAGCACCTATGCAGGTGAACTGCCTTGTTCGGCCACTTCTGTGTGTGTGTGTGTGTGTGTGTGTTTGTGCATACACATTTTTTTCCACAGTCATCTCTTCTAGTTAGGATTTCAGAACACAGAACCACAGAGAACTAACAACTAGGCAGGTGTTCTCTTGACCTTTCTGTGCTATGCAGATTTCCCTATAGTAACAATTACATTTTGGCAGCAGTTAAGTCTGGATTCAGTGATGCAACCAAGCACAGTTCATCAGTCATTTACAAATTTTACATACATATCTGAGCATAAAAATGGTTCCAGGATTGGATATAAAAGGAATGGATATTTTTATTCAGAACTAATGTTTTTGTATCTGTCTAAAACAATACATTGGAAAAAAACCATAAAATTTATTTGACGTGCTCCTCCCTGTAACAAACAGTTTTAGTGTTTAAACTTCAGATATTTCTAGCAAACGTTCTACCTTAGCTAACCTTTGTGCAGTTCAAATGCAAATTCAGACAAGGTCCTTGTGTATATAACATTTTTAAAAGGTCAATTGCATCAATAATGTAGACAAAAGACACCCTATAGGAATATAGTGGTACGGAGAATGTAATGGTAAGATGAATCCCTTCAAAATTTGTTTTATAGGGAACATGTAGAAAAACACTAGCATTTCAGAAAAAAAACAGATTCAAATTTGTAGTATAAAGATGTCGCAAATACTGCATGGAACATACATTAATAGGATTTTGTCACATTAAACTAAAATTAACTGAGTGTCTTGTGTATTTGTTTACTAAATGTGATAACCTGACTCTCCAACCTTATGCCACTGTGAATGTATTTAAACATCTGAAGTCACTACCCTTTCTTTCCAGCTCCATAATATAAAATATTTAGAACAAATAAAAGAAGATGCTTCACTCAGCAGGCAGTCACCTTGTGAAATTCACTGTCACCATAGGTCACTGGGCTGGATAATTTTATGACCAATAATAACATTTGTCTGAATGCATGCTGAGAAAAGGTAATCAAATCTCACACTTTAGGGAATAAGTTGCCCAATGCAGAAATTGGGAGGGAATGACTTCCTGCACAATTTGCTAGGGGTATTATAAGGGTTACAGTCATTGTCAGGGAGGCTGCCTGCTTCAGTAAATCAGTACAGAGGCTAACAGACCAATGCATGTGGTCTTGAAACTAGATGCAAAATTCCCTAGTATTAATGAAGATGACCATGATGATAAAATATAAAGGCATACACTTATTTTAAAAAGGTAACTAATGTGTATACATATGGGTTAATTTGGTTAATGTGATATTATTTTATGTGATACAGTCTAAAGAGCTATGGATCCTAATTTTTCTTTTGGGGCAAAGGTAGAGCATAGAAATGTTTTGGGATCGATCCCAAACTGTCCTCTCTTGTACAGGACAGCTGCCTTTCTTTATGACTCCATTTTCAGTACAAGTTATCTTAGTTTTATAGTGTCAAACTGGGAAAAATTATAATGCAATCACAAGTCATATAAAGGAAATCATATCACAAAATTATGAAAAAGGAAAGATCGCCCACTACCGCGTTTATAGCAATCATTTCCTCCTCTTTCTCTTATGAGTCTAGCCTCACCATTCTTTCCTGGGATTTTTCATGGTTGTGGCAGATGAATTTATTTTACATGAAACAAACTACATGCATTCGATAGAGTCCTGTAGGGGTTGTTTGGGGTTGCAGAATGAACAGCCTAGAGGAGATGATGTGTAATACTAGAATTTCTGGGGAAATTTCTTACTGCACCTCACTTTACTGCATACGTAAGATTATTTCACCTGTTTCCGTGGCTATTATTTCTACATTTGGAGTCCTTCAACTGTCTCTCTCCAGGATTTCTTTGTTTCTTAAATCTATGAAGTAACCTAATAATGAAAAGTGATGCAGTAGAAAATGATGTCTTCTCTACTTTCTGACAGGTCAGAGATAAGCCGTGATAAGCAAAAATATTTGCTGACTTTTCATTTTTGTTTTTGTTGCAAATTTAACTTTTATTATTAAATTGTAATTAGTTGTCAATGAATTCAAATCACAAGATGACTCTGAGAGTCAATTACTAAGTTTAAGAGAAAAAAATCTTCAGGGAAAATAGCAATTAGTAGGTTTAATGTACATTTTTTCCAAATTCCCAAAGATATGTGTAATCTATAAAAAAATAAGTTGAAAAAAGGAAAGACATGCATTTAAATAGGCATGATCAACTGCAGACACAGTTAATTATCAACTGCAAAAAAATGTAATTACTATATATTTTTGATCTAAAATATAACTAGTTATTTATATATTGGACTATCTCAGTTATTAGAAACAAGTTAAAATGCAAAGATGTCAGATATCACAGCTGAGACAAACATGAGTTTAGTTACGAAAAAGTAAATAATTTTTATTTTCAGCTTAAACTTCACCCTTAAATACAAAACCTAAATGTTAAAATTAAAGATATTGAAACAACAGTTAAGTGTCTGCAGTCTTTTAACTGTGTTTATTATTAAAACAAAGAGAGATATTGGGATTAGAAATGGAAAGTGTCCTATTACCTTTTTGTAATTATTGCACTGCAAAATAGATGAATGTTAAATTTATATTAGTGGAATTTTTTGCAAACATCATTAACTTGATTATTTTTCTTTCGATCCCAGTGTTATCCTTGTGCTGCCTGAATCTAGGGTTTGTTGGGGTCTCAGCTGAGTTTTGCTCTCAGACTCTGAATCAATTATATGTGCCTAATTCATTTGCCAATACTTGAATCTACAAGACAGAATTTACACTGACTATTTCCCTGGAAGTAGCTGTCTCTTTTACATGCTAGTGTTGCTGTTTTTTTTCTTTTTGTCATTTATATAAATCATTTTGAAAATACTCATGTTTGGAATCATGCAGCCCAAAATGTTTATTTTAATGTTTTGTTTTGTTTTAGGAACAGAAATGATTTCTTATTTGAAGCTCTATTTGCATGGCAATAATCAATATTGAATTGGAAAGGAATCTATGATTCTAAACTTTTTATTAAAATAGGTTTATTGTTATCAAGCCAAATAAAATAAACTCATTTTCAAAGGTGTGTATCTGTCCAAAGTTTGCTATATTTACATTAAGTAAATCATATGGACGTTGTAACATACCATATATACATATATGTGTCAAGTAGGTTCAATTAAAAACCATTGCTTTTTTTTCTTTTTTCATTCTCTTTAGGTTACACTAAGCAAAATGTTTTCTTTTATCTTGTTGAAAACCAGGAGGCAACTTGGGTTTGGCCTTCAAAGGCTGTATAATTTTTCACTGAAGTAAACAAGCCTAATTTTAGAAGCATATATTGTGGTAATTAAAGTGATCCATATGTAGCTATATTATAAAATATCTAGAGAGAGTGGATTTTGTTTAGTGTCTACAAGTACTTCATTTTATAGTTATTTCCCAACCAACACACACAAACATACTTCAACCGTATGGCTGGTAACACTATATTACCATCTGTGTGTTTGTATTTTAGGCAGAACATACTATGAAAATGTAGTAAAAATATACAGCAGAAAAGAAAGCTGAAGTTAGTTTTAAGCTGATTACTTCTTGGCTTGAAATATTTAACATGCCAAACATTATAATTCATTCTCTTACAAATAATGCTCAAAGAAACTTGCTTTTCACAAATGCAGATAGAGTAAAAACAGATCAAATGGCTCAAAAATAATTTACTTGGGAAAAGACTCTTTTAAAAAGAAATAGTAATGTTAGTATTTAGTGTTTTCTCATTTTAAATGATTGTAATTACAGTAATTATCTGTATCTAAAAAAATAATCACAAGTGGATGAATATAAAAGGGTTTCTGTACTCTGCGGCTGTGTCCACAGTGACAGACTCCCCAGCTCTTTCTCTATACTTGATTTCAGGAAAGACAGTAATTTTTTCCTTGTGCCTTACAAAGAATGATTATGTTTAACATGAATAAGTGAATTTGTATCAGGCAATGTCTATGTTTTCTTGATCACTGTATTGAGAACAGTTGATATAAAATGTCTGAAGAGAAGTAGAAATATTTGGCAAATTATGTATGTAATTTTAGGTCATTTAGTATGTCAACATTATTAGAACTGCAAAACTTGATGAAGGTTTCCCTTTTATTGACTATCTAATTCAATACATTAAAATTCTAAGTTCAGATTTTGTGTGATACATTTAAGAAAACAGATTCATAAAAAGTCTATTCTGTGTGAAATTTAATGTGTCCTAATAGACCTACGATAAGTTTATTTTTTATTAATTTATAACTATCAGCCAACAGAAGATAAAAATAAAATACAAAAAGACTAGTATCTTCATTTTTTAGAAAATGCTAAATTTAATCATAAAACATTGAATAACAAATGTCTCACATGAAGAGAAAAACAAACAAGCAAATAAAAATACATATTCCAAATAAGATTTAGAAGATAGAGAACTAGAATTTAATTTCCCAATTTAAAGAATCCAAAACAGACAAAATGGAAATTATAATCTAATATATAATACTATCTATAGTCAGTTGTGGTGATGCACACCTGTAATACCCACTTCAGGAGGTTGAGGCAGGAGAATCCTTGCAAATTTGAAGCCAGCCTGGGCTACATAAGTGAGTTCAAGCCCAGCCTGAACTGTGTAGTGAGACCCTGTCTCAAAAAGACCAAAAAAAGTACTATATATAATATCTTTAAATATAGAATGTACAAAATATAAGTAAACAACACTTTCAACATACTAAAGGACAATGATCTCTAAAAGATAGAAAATAAATTATTTGTTTCCTGATGTGTGATATCTTAGTGTCTTAATTTCCAGGATGAAGAACAGGGTTGGAAAGGAAGCCCAGGTGGACCCATTGAACTGTCTGAATTGAGAAAACAGACCTGTGATCTCAGAAAAACAAGGTGACCTAGAATTTTCTGGATAAAGAGTCAGAGAGGAAATTATTGCCCAAAGGTAAAAACGGAGATGTAGAGGCCTCTCCCTGAACATTCAGCTGAGGACTCCACAGTCCACGCCTCAGGAACAATCATCTGAGAGGATCAGAGACATTTCCCAGTAATCATGCAAGCTGAGGAACAGGTCTCTTTCCAGCATTTGGTTGGGAAACACGATTCACACAGCCCTGCGGAAAGCACTTCAAAGCATATAGCTGCAGTAGTAGGGACGAATCAGCATTAAACACTGTTCTAGTCATTCTAACAAAAGTCGCAAGACCCAAGTGATCACCATGCTTCTAAGTTGCTAGAATACAGAATCATGCTAAAGGATATTAGTAGGAACGTGAACATATCCAGCATATATAAATACCCATTACCTCACAAAGTTAAATTTCTTATGTGATGCTTCCAGTCAGACATCTCCAGGCCTATAAACAAGAAGAAATATTGCAACTATAATTACAAGACAAATCCATTAGTTATAAGCAATTTACAATTGATGCAGATGGTAAAATTGACAGATGAAAATATTTAAACATTCATTATGAATTTCATATGCTCAAAGAAATCAAGGAGAGATGATTCAGAAATTCCCAGATCAAACTTCTAAAACGGAAAACTGCAATGTTTGCGTTGAAACTACACTGGAGATGTTGAGTAATTCCCTCTGCTTAAGTACAGAACTACCTCCCATTTTGCAAAACTTCAAGACAGGGAGGAAGGGACTGCCTACACTAACCATTAAGTGTGGACCCTGGAAAGGAGCCTGCCATGGTAAAACTGAAATCCTGAGATCAGGAGAAAGACCTGAAACCCCAGTTTATGGGCGACCCCAAATCCCCTGAGCGTAAGGCAATTTAAATGTAGTGTCAGGCAGAGTTCAGTCACCGGGACCGGGAGGGTGTAAGAAAGGCCCGGCTCACCTGCAATGATTAGCAGAGGGTGTGCACCGACAGCCAGCTTGACATTGCCATAAACACACGCTATGATCCCTATGCATGTCCCTCTCCTCTGCGCTGAAGCGCTCCCAGTGAAAAAGGGCAACGCAGGAACACTGGCCAGCCACATCTCCAAAAGCATGGTCTGGAAATTTCCAGAGCTTTGGCCCATGTTCTGGACCTCCCCAAACCTGTGAGTGACAAATGCAGCAGACAGCCTGGATTCTCCAGCTGTGTCTGTCCTGGGCACCAAGCAGTACAAATCAGTAGGCGGAATTTAATTCAGCCAATAGCTGACTTGATTAATTTCCCAACGACGACCACAGTGTGATTGAGATTAACCTTCCTGAAACTCTGTAAACCATTCCCTATTTGTTCTGAAGTATGGGAGAAATCTGGACTAGTTTAGATTCTTTAATAAATAGCATCAATCAGACTTAAGAAAAATCATGTTACTTTGTGTGCCACGGGTAAATGTGTAGCTGTAAGTGCTTGAGAGTATAAGTTGTTACTCTTTACTTCTATAGTATCTCACCATGGCACCTTATGTTCTCCCACACCCAAAGACTGTGTTACACAGAGTTTGCTAAAGTAATGTTTCTATTAGCTCATTAAGTGAATCCAGTCTCCTTATGTCTTCTGTTACTTTCAGTCTATATTTCCTCCTGTCTTTCCTTCCCCTTTTGCATATCTTCTCCGAGCTCCCTTTCTTCCCCTACTTCTTTTCTTCCATATAAATACTATCACTGAAATTAATTTTCTTCTAAAATATATTTATGGGACATGAGCATATATAAAAATTGTATTTATGGGACCAGTGTTTTTATGGGACATAGGTATATGTGTGTGAGGGATGGTTACTTTTGATTCTATGTTGTCTTACCTTGATATGTCAAGTTCTCCTTTCCCAGGGGTTGTTTCTTCAGTTGTCTCAGTTTGTGCTTCTCCTAGTTTATTCGCTGGCTCTAACCTCTGCACATTCTCTCACTTCCCACGATATTTCTTTCCCTTTACTTCTTTCTTCATATCCCCTAAAAGAACATCTTAAATCTCTATTCTTTCCAGATATAAAATTAAAATATTAAAAATTATCAAAGCCTATTTTTTCTTTTAATCTTTTATCCCTTGTCTCTTAACTTCTTTTCTACTTTTCTCTTTTCATGTTTCATAGCTTATTTCTTTACTGTTATTCTCTTATCTTCCTGGATTATTGAGAGGGTGGAGAATTTTTAAACACGTTTTAAATTGCACGTTGGTACATGTCAGTTATTTGTATGTCGATATTGCTGGTCACTGTTCTCCCCTCACAATGTAGTGAGAGAAGGTGACACAGGTGACTGCGAACAGCGATCCAAGAATAAGGAAAATCCTTGAACAGACCAATAAGAAGCAATAAAAAATAGAATCATCACCAAACTACCAAACAAGAAAATCCGAGGACTTTATGAAATTGCTGTGGAATTTTATCTGAAATTTTGGGAAATGTAATATTCCTCACCTTTTCTATGTGATTGAGAGGAAGGAATGTTTCCAAACCCATTCTATGAAGCGAGCATTACCCTGACACCCAAACTAGACAAGGACCTGTAAACATAGATGCACAATTCCCCAAAACCTTTAAACAGAATTTAAAAATTCAATAAAAACGTCATGAACCTGCCTAAATTGGCTTAATCTCAGGAATGAAAACATAGGTCTAGGTACATAAAGCAATAAATGGAATATACTATATACATAGAATAAAAGATAAAAGCTACATGAACATTTCAATAAATTTAGAAGAAACCTGGTCAAAACCCAATATCGTTTCATGATAAAATGTATGAATAAAAAATGGTATATAGTGAACTTACCTCAAGTAAATAAAAGCCATATATGACAAAACTGCAGCCAATACCATACTGAATGGTGCAAAACTTGAAGAATTTGCTGTAAAATCTAGAATGAGCCAAATGTGTCCAGTCTCTCTTCAATAAAATATTTGAAACTTTAGGGAGAGCAATACAAAAGAGAAGAAATACAAGGGATATGAGTGAAAAATGGAAATGTAAAATTATCTCTACTTGCAAATGATGTGGTTCTTTACATAGAAGACCTAAAAAATTCCACCAGAAGAATTTTAGAGCAGAAAAACTGACCTGGCAAATATGAGTACACGAAATTAAACACAGAAATCAATAACATTCCTATACACCAGAATTGAACCCAATGAGAAAAAAAATTAAAGAACTTTTCATTCACAATAGCAAAATAAAAAAGGGAAGGAAAAAGAAAAGGAGAATGAAAGAAAGAAAGAAAGAAAGAAAGAAAGAAAGAAAGAAAGAAAAAAGAAAGAAAGAGAGAACAAAAAAAAGAATAAACTTTACCTTTATAATGAAAATTACATAATTTTTAAGAACTTTAAGACAATATTAGAAAATGTACACATCCCTTATTCTTGAATTGACAGAACTAAGATTTTTTAAATGGCCATAAAATGATGTATAGAGATAATGTAATTTCTGTCAGGATACCAACAACATTTTTCACAGAACTGGTAAAAAAAATTTAGATAATGCCAGAAGAGACTCACAACAGACAAAACACTTATCAAAAAGAGCAAAGCAATTAGCATCACTTTGTCAGACTTTAGGATAAACTACAAAGCTATAGGACAAAATACCAGCATAGAACTAGCACAAAACAGAAATGTAGACAACTGGAGTAGATGACACGGTAGGAAACTGATGCAGCTGCGGCCACGGCTTCAGGTAGGGACCAAAGCCACACACTAGAGAAGACAACCTCATCAAAACATGGTGATCAGAAACTAGATATCCAAATGTAAAAGACTTAAACCAGATGGCCAAGACTGTCTATCTCTCACCCTGTACTAAAATCAAAGACATAGAAATAAATACAGAAACTGTGAAATGCCTGGAAAATAACAGCGGAAGCACTTGAAGCCATAGGCACAGCCAAAGGCTTCATAAACAGAATCCTAATTGCAGAGGAAATAGCATCAGGAATTAACAAATGAGATTAGACCAAATTACGAAGTTTCTGTACAGCAAAGGAAAAAAACCAACAGAGTGAGAAGACAACCTACAGAATGTGAAAAAAAAAAATTGGCAGTTACTCTTCTGACAGAAGATAGATATCTATAGTATAAAAATAATTAAAACAAACCAAAAATGATCTAATCAAGTAATGGGCATGTCTTAGTTACTTTTCTTGTTACTGAGATAAGATACTCAACACCTTAAATTAAAGGAGGAAAGGTTTATTTGGCTCACAGTTTTAGAGGATTCCATTCATTGTGAGCTGGCTCCAGACAGAGGGGCATCACAGAGGAGAAATCGTTCATGGCACATAGGCAGTCAGGAGCAAGCGAGGGGCTCTAGAAGTTTCTTTCTGCCCCTTTTACAGTCTATCTAGGCTCCAGGATTAGGGCAAGTGCCAAACAAATCAGTGGACTGATTTAGGTTTCTCACATAAGAGAAACACTGCAATATTTATACATGTGTGTCTCATTTATTTCACTGAGGAGTATGATCTCAATGTACATTACAAAGCTTTTGTAAGTAAAGAGAAGAAAAATGTTTGAAGATCAGGAAGGGAAATGGGGGTAAAGAACACTCAAGATATATCATGCACAATTGCAAATTCCCTGCAATGAATGTGAACATTATGAAAAACATGCAATAAAACTAATAAAATAAAAACACTCTTATTGCCTACCTTAGCCCAGTCAGAATGGATATCAAGAACACACAAAACAGAGACTTCTGGGAAAATGGTGACCTATTAAGCAGCAAAGAAAGGTCCTCACAGAGGATCACCACACAGATACTGGAATATAGCAACAGGAGAAAGACAAGAAGGACAGAAGTGGGTCTCCTTGTCCCAGGAAGGAATTAAAATGAGAACTGAAGCCCTCAGAAAAAGCAAACAAGATCTCTCTCAGAGGAAAAGCTCAGAAGGCTGCCATGGTGCAGTTAGAGGAAGAGGAGGAGGAGAAAGAGGGAGTCACCACTCTATACACATCTTTGGCCCACTTTCTCATTCCTGAACTCCCAGCTTCAGCTTTGGGAGCCCATGCTTATGGGAGTTCCCAACTTAGCCAGGGGTGAGTGGAGTTCCGAGAGCTGGGCCAAAACCAGAGCAGAGAAAGTGCAGCAAGGAAAAGAGGTAGCGGCAGTTGGGAGGTGTTGTTGAACCCAGTGTGATGATGAAGTTACAACAACCACTGAAGTAGAATGCCCTTGCTGCAGCAACCTTTCTAATCAGTGCCCTGAGACAAGATGGAGTCAAAGCAACCAGTACACAGCCCACCACACCCAGCTCTATGCTTGCCCTGAGGCTGTGGCCTCCTGCCTCTCCACTGTGTGAGCAGCTACCAGAAGAGAGCAGCAGAGAGCAACAGAGCATCAGCAGCAACCCCAGGGCCACAGCAATTCCCAGGGATCCAGCCAAAGAACAAACAGGAACTGGAGCACAGCAGTAAAGAGAGTTGCAGATGGAGGTGGATCACACGGCCCCACGCCCTTCTCGCTCCAACACCAAGCAGGAAGCGCGAGCTGAGTTACCGGGCTTCAGCTCCCACCCTAAACTCCCTCTCTGAACACTTTGAGTCTTGGTGGCCTGAGTACTCAACACGTTTCCCTGACAGCGACAGGCTGAGTCTATGGGCTTTAGGACTCACTCTAAACTACTAATATGAGCGCCAAGAGGCACTTCATACTACTTGCATATATGAACCATGTATGAACCCATAGTGACAAATTATATGAAAAACAGCAGTCCTAGAGTCCAAGAGACAACAATATACTCTACCCAGAAGTCCCAAGAAACTTCTCCAATTGTCTCCTAGAATAACTAAACTTAGTACACACGCTGGACTACTTCAGTGAGCACAGGTGGGGGAGACCTCATTCCACTTGTGCCCAGCATCATAAGTGAGCCCAATGCATAGCTGTAAGGGGCGGGGTGTCGTATCACTGGAGTTCAAGAAGTGGGAGAAGGTGAAGATCCGGAACTAGGATGCAGACCCAGTACTCTAGCTGGGTGGGGATAGCCTCCAAAGAGTCATAGCCAGCCTACAGGGAGACACTCGTGGCCTATGAGTGGATCCCAGGGACCTTGACAGGGAGCTCAGCAGCCTGAGTGGGTAGGAGGTCTCCCTCCAGGCTACATGAACACCATGAGAACCTAGACCAGGCCCCTAGGAGTGCCTCGTTGGGGCAGAGCCTGGCAGTCCTAGGGGGTGACCCTGCCATCTTGACCATGCCCCCGATGGTCTTGAGGGCTTGTCCATGGAGTGCTGACCATAGTATACCTGGTTCCCTGCCTTTCTGTCATCTCTGAGGATGGGTACTTTCCCACCTCCTGCCATAGCAACTTGTGTGCACCCATGTTTGTTACAGCAGAAATTGAAGCAACCATATGTCTTCCCAATGTGAGAAACCGAGGGATAATACAAACCAAAAAGTAGTTATTATCAAAGGGAAGACAATTGATTGAATGGCAGAACAACAGAGATGAGGGTGGAGTAAATTGTTTTATTAATAGAATGTGCCATCATTTATATAATGAAGCAACAAATGCAAAGGTAACATTAGGTAATACAGCATCCAGTGTTAATTCTCTACTATCTTCTCTATAATTTTGTATTTCCTTTATTGTTTTTGTGTTATTCTGGTTTATATGTCTCTATTCTTTTGTCTTTAAAATAAAAATTAAAAAATAAATAAATAAAAGGAATAGCCAAAACAAAAAAAACAACAGCAAAAATAAACTACATGGCATGTAAATTATATATATATAAACAGAAAACAACAAATGGGTATGAGGATGTGTGGTAAAAAGGAGCAACTTTATATTGCTGATGAGAATCCAAACTAGCATAACTATGGTATTTTTAATTACAAAATTAATTGACCCAACTCTCCTGTGTATATGACTAAAGAACTAAAGACATCACAGTACACTGGTGCATGTATGCACGTGTTTAGAGCAGCACAATCCACAGTGAGTAATCTCTGGAAATGGCCTTGATGCCTGTCACAGAAAATAGAGACAGTTTGGTGTATATGCCTAGTAATATATTATTCAGCTATAAAGAAAAGTGATGTTATGTCCTTTGTCGAAACATGGATGGAAGTTGAGATCATAGAGTTTTAACACAGAAAAATAAAATACCACATGGTTTTTCTTATATGAAAAACCTGAAATACTAATCAATAAATGAATTAAATAAAGAAATGGTAGAAAATAAAAATACAGAATTCTGTAGATGGGAACGGAGAAGCACAGAGGGGGGATACAGGCATTAAGGGAGCAAACGTGATGAAAATGTTACCTGTATGAAAACATATATAACTATTCTGTATCACAAATGTACGCAAATGAAAGGAAAAGTAATTTAAAATGAGAAAAAACACACTGGTTAAGATTGATGGTAGATTAGAAACGACAAAATAAAGAGGTCATAAAATTGAAGATACAACAATCGAAATTATCCAAACTAAAGCATGGAGAAGGTCATAATTCTTTTGAAAAATCTATGAGGTCCAAAATAATTTGAAGTAGTGTACTACACGTGTAATTTTAAGACCAAAGGAAAGGGGGAAATATATTTATTTTCCAATATGCAAAAATAAAATAAAGTAAAATAAACACATAGATCCCAGTGTTTCAACAAACTTCATACTTAAGACACACACACACACACACACACACACACACACACACACACACACATTGCAAATCAAAAGAGAGAATGTTGAGGAACAAAGTGTGCAAAATTACATAATTATGATACACAGAGATAAAAATGAAAGTGGATCTCTCACTGGTAACAACAAGAAGGGAGTAAAGAAAGTAAAAGACAGTGGAAAAGAGTATATAAAAATTCCTAAACATGGTTCACACACACACAAACACACAGACACACACACACACACATACACCTTAAATACTGCAAACAAGAAATTAACAAAAGAAATTAGAAAGTGTTTTGAACACAGTAAAAATGAGAAATACACTAAAATTCATAGAATATTAGTAAAGTATATAGTTAGATATTCATAGCTTTATAATTGACAAGGCCTATTGTATTAGGAAGATCTCAAGTCAATGAACCCTAAGTTTGCATATTAAAAAACTAGTGAAAATAGAGCAAAATATATATAAAATAATAAGGGAGAAATGAAGTTCATCTCAAAAACCAAGGGAAAAGCAAACAGAAAAATGGGGGAAGTCAATAAATCAAAGATGGTTATTAGGGAAAAAAATCAATAAAGTGGTGAATCATTACATCAGTCTTCAAAAAGAAAGAAAAAAATTACTAATATCAGAAATAAGGGAGGTGACCCTGCAATCAACGGGAAATTTAAAAATATGACTGGTAATTCTGTGAGCACTTACAAACAGGTCAGATCTGAAAACTGCAAACTGCTAAAATTTATTGAAGAAGAAATATTCACTACCTGAATATTCTTTCAACTATTCAAGAATTTAAGTGAGTAGTTAAAAATTTTCATGAAGAAAAGCTCAAGTTCTGAAAGCTTCTCTTTTAATTCTAGGAAACATTTAAAAATAATCTGAATTCCACCCAAATTAATCTCATACAATGCAAGCAGGTGAAACATGATGAAAGAAAGCAGCAGGAACCACTGATGCAAACAGGTTGAATAGTTTCTCAATACTTATGACAATATAATCCTTTCACTCCATTCCCAGCAATTCTGCTTTATTTCTCTTTGTTCAAGAGAAGTGGAAGCAAATGTTTGCTGAAACCATTGTTCATAGGTTGGCTTGCAATGTCCAAAGTTTGGAAACAACCTAAATCTCCATCAATAAGCTAATGGATGAACAAATTTTAGGAAACTTGAATAGACAAATTTCACAATAAAATAGGTTACTGATATATCAGGATACATGAATTAATATCAAAATAATGTTGTAAAACAAGTGGGACCACACATGGTCCATGCTATGTGATACCATTTATATAAAATTCTAGGTAGTAAAAGCAAGTCCCTTTACAGAGAGAGGCTATCTGTGTGTCTGGGAAATGGAAATGGGGTAGGAATAGGAATCAGTGTGAAAGAAGGATTACAAAGTGGTAGTACAAAAATTGGGAAGTTATAAATATGTTTATCTATCTTGGTTGTTGTGTTGGTTTCACACTTGTATACACATATCAAAAAAATCAAGTTCTGTGTTTTGACATGCACAGCTTTTTATGTCAATGATACTTGTTAACACACAGCTATTTTAAGGAAATATGAAAACAAGTTTACATGAAAAGAGTTTGAGTGTACTGTAGCCTCCACCCTTAAAACACATCATCAAGTTCATAGTTAGCATAGCATTAACTCTTTTAAAAATTATTCTGTCAATGTGATTATATTTTCAAGTTTAGTAATGATCAAAGTTTACAGGTTAGCAGCTTTTTTAGTTCATTTTCTCCTTTCTGAGACAAAATATCCAACATCCAAAGTTAAAAGAGGGCTGGGGATATAGCTCAGTGGAATAAGCGCTTGCCTAGCAAGCGCAGGGTCCTGAGTTCGATCCCCAGTACCGCAAAAAAAAAAAAAAAAAAAAAAAAAAAAAAAAAAAAAAAAAAAACAAAGTTAAAAGAGGAGAGGCTTATTTAGTTCATAGTCTGAGGAAATTTCAGTCCATAATAGGCTGGCTCCAAGGCAGGGTGGCTCATGGCAGAAGCTAACAGTTCATGGTGGTGGAAGATAGGAGAAGCAGCAAGCAAGGGAGACAATACTCTTTCCCTCCCTTATACTGTATGCAGGCTGCCCCCCCCCTAGGGCAGGTGTACCATTCACACCCTTAATCCTAGAAGTCTGTGAAACCAATCAGTGGATCAGTTTACTAATCACATACCCTTAATCCCAGCATCACACTCAAGATTCAGCAACTTCTGAAAAAACCCTATGATCACATGAGGCCTTAGGGGGGTATCTAGAAATCAATCATAACACAGCTCCTTTAGCCTTTCTATTGTCAGATAGGATGGTGGAACAGTTGGTTTTGGCAGATAAAGTCATAAAATGTATACATTCACCTATACTAAAAAAAAGTGTGGTTGCCTGCGTCCTTAAGAATGGCCATGAGTAATAAGCAATCTCTCTGTTCTTGTGTAGCATTGGGTTTAGCTTCTACATTCTGGGAGCTGAAATAATGCTTTCCTATGCATCTTCTCAATGTTTATAGTAAACCTATGAATCAGTATAAGTGTACTGACATTAAATTAAATTGCTAAAATCAGATAGCTGGAAATAGCAAGAGATTTGAACTCAGATTTTCAGTAATCCAAAGTCATCTCCTCACGACTCCGCTCTATGATCTTTCAGAATAATTGCAGGGTTACTGTCTTGTATTCACCTTCAATAAATGCACAAAATTGAATATTTAGAGAATCAATTACTTTTCTTTTAAGAAACATAAAAATAATGACTGAAAACTATAGCTGTATGTCAGCATTTCTGAAAATAAAATGAGATCATTATTATCATATAGAGATGGAATAAAGGCGGATGAAAAACAGCAGTTCAGCCATAATGATTTCATTAGGACAAAGCTGTGGAGAGATGAAAGGCACCGATCACTAACAGACTGCTAGTGAAATGGAGAGTGTGTTGAAGTCGCTGAATGTGATAACACTTACAGAAATGAAAGTTGAAATGCTTTAGAGGAATGAAAAAAACAAAAGCAATATTTTCTATCTGTCTTAGACGCACATCAGGAAAAGGGGAAATGCATATTTTGTCAATTCAGCCGAGTCATTGATCTCTTTTGAATGCTGAGTCTAATGAGGCAAGTAGGAGAAGTGCATAATGGATCTTACACGTGTGCATTGCTAGGTTCAAATTAGTGTGCAGACCTAAAATATGTTTCACAAAAGAAGCCTTATTTAAGTAAATATGTCCTTTATTACAATAAAACATAAAACTTAACTTCTCAAAATAATGAAACGAGTTTTATAAACAGCTAATTCTCACCTTCTCTTAAGGCCATACTCCAGGTTATGACAAGTACAAAAAAAAAGAAAAAAGACAATAAAGGATAATAATCTAAAACCACGAAACATCTATTTTACTCATGCTGATCTTTAAATACAAAGTTTCTCTACAATTATAGCATTGTTTTTAGGGTTCTTGTTTCTTTTTTTCCATAGCAACAGAGCTTCTGCACAGGGAAAGTCTCTGTATTCTACATCAATCATTCTTTTAAAAAGCATTAGACTATGTCACAATTAATTGCATTTAACTCAATTAACACAGAAAACATAATGGTAATACATGCACATACCTTTGAAATACTAACCAGCTTTTTATTCAAATCCAAAGAGAATTTTGATACAATATTTAATTAATGGTACATTAAATATTAGTAGTAATAAACTTTCTTACCAATATAATTAGTTCCCTATAGCAATTTTTTTTTTTTAATTTTGGCGGTACTGGGGATTGAACTCAGGACCCTGCGCTTGCTAGGCAGGCGCTTATTCCACTGAGCTCCTATAGCAATTTTATCTGAAATGCCCAAAACATTCCTAGGCATATAATAGGCATACCATTCTATATAACAGAATTAGTAAATATAGGAAATCTAAAAAATATTAAAAGTATAGTTAAGAATTTTAAATTATTCCTTCATATACTATCGCTTGAGCTGTCTTATTATTATATTGATATATTGGTTTGATTTTTCATGTTGTATATAGAAATGTTTTAACATTACAAGTAGTTTGTATTTTATCTTTCTTAGCCATGTAGAATTAGAGACAGTTCCACTATTCTAAAATATCCTTTGAAAACAGATGATAATGCACAAGCATTAAAGCTAAATTTCCTTACTGTACGTATAATTTCAGTATATGTTGTTTATTTTTAATGTAATTTTAAAAAGTTTTCTTAAAATAGCTAGTCTTGAGTTTTTTTAGAATTCATTGTACATATTTCCTAACCATTCCAGGAAATATTTAGTCAGTTTACTTCCACAACAAATCTACTTTTCCTTTTAACTTTTATTCATTGGAACTCAACACATCTCTAGTAAAGCTTTGTACAGAGAATATTTTTAGTTTATGTTAAAATAACAGCAAAATGCAAACAATAAACTTTCCTATTTATATTGTCAATGACTTGTTTCTGAATTTTTCATGGTAAAATAAACATAGCATAAAACTTATAACCGGTGATTTTCAAATGTATAGGTCATTGGTATTAAATACATTCATAATGTTCGATAGCATCACCAACACCCACTTCCGTACCTCATTTAGTGTTGTGAAGCTGAAACTATATCTGTTAAACAGTAACGGCATACGTTCCTTTCCCCCTTGATGAGATATTGCACTTTTCTCTGTATTCTGGCTAGTATGGAGGTTAACCCTTTAAATATGTGAATCTCAGTTCTTTTCATTTAACATTTTATTCTGATATCTAACACTTTCAAAGTGCTTTTAAAGTAAAATTTCATACAATCAAATTTACTTGTTTTTATTTCTTTTGTTCTCCGTACCTTTGCTTTCTTATCCAAGAAATCTTGTTAATTCCAATGTCACGAAGCTTTTCCCTTATATTTTTTTTCCCCTTATATTTTCTTTTAAGAGTTTTTAGGGCTTTACATATTCCATGTAAGTCTTTGATGTGCTTTGAGTTATTTTTGTACATATAACTAGGTAAATGTGTAACTTTACTCCTTAAAATGTGAACATACAGTTTTCCAAATATCATCTGATGAAAGGACTACCTTTTCCCTACTGAGTGTTCCCAACATTTTTGTCAAAAATCATTTGATCATATTTAGAAGTTTTACTTGTATACTGCATTATATTCAGCTGACCAATAGAAGTGGTCATACACCGGTACCATAGTATTTTGATGACTATATAAAGAAATTTTCAAATAGAGAAAGTGTGAGGTGTATAGCTTTGTTTTTTTTTCAATTTAAAATAGTTTTTGACTATTGAAAATCTTCCCTTGAGAATCTATAGAAGTATTAAAATTAGGTTTTCAACTTGCGCAAAAAAGTACCATCGAGGTTTTTCATGGAAATTGCTCTAAATCTGTAGGTTTTTTTGAATAGAACTGATATTTTAACAATATCAGCCTTCTAATACCTGAACATGAGACCTGCTTCCACTTATTTACATTTTCCTTAGTGTTCTGTAGATTCCTTGTGCAAGCTAGTCATCAGATTGGATAAATCCTAAGTATGTTATTCTTTGTGGTGCTACTGGAAGTGCAAGTGCTTCTTTGAATTCCCGTTTGATTTTGCTCATTAGTGATATTTGTGTATTCGCTTTGTGTTGCGCTTTTGTTTGTACCCTCTCAAGCTCTCAAGTATGACACACTGAAGTAGAATCCTGACAAGTTTCTCCATAAAATGACATGTTACTGCAAGCAGAGATCATTCTACTTCTTGCTTTTCAAATTTTAAATCTTTTATTTCTTTTCCATACCTATTTGCTCGAGGTAAAATTTCCAGAACTATGCCAAACAGAGAGGAGTACAAGCAGACGCCCTTGTGTATTTCTTCATCATAAAGGAAAGTGTTTGTTTTTTGTCTTTCACCACTGAATATGATACTCACTGTGGATTTTTCATATAATTTTTATTGCTCTGATTTGTTTTTGTTCTATTATAAATTTATTGAATTTTTATTATAAAAATGGTGAAGTTTTAAAATGCTTTGCCCGCATCAATTGAGATAAATATGTGGTTTTTTATTTGTTAACATAGTGTATACTATACTTGGGTATGGTTTGAGAGTCCTTCAGGTTTCATGTGTTGAACATTAATCCCTATTGTGATGGATTAAGAAGTTAAAAATTTAATCTATGTTGTTCAGATGTGGAGCCTTTGCACAGAGATTAGAATTATGAGATAGAGAGCCCATGATCGGGGGATTTATGAGAAGCAAAGAGATGAATCTGACACACATACAACGGTTGGTCCCTCTGACTCACCGTGTGACTCCCTGGTCCTCCTCAGAGGACAGAGCCATCAGGAAACCCGTCATCACGTGTGGCCCGCCGGCCTTGCGTCTCCAGAGAGGTAAGAGTTTTGCGCTTCCATCTTTCTTGCATTCCCTATTCTTTTCCCAGCAAGTCAAAATAAAATTATTTTCTTTATGAAACAACAAGCCTCAGATTTTTCATCATTGTAATGAAAAACAGAGAAACATAAAATATTACACTGCAGGGACAAGGACATGTTCATGCAGTATATAGTTTGCTAGTGATTTTTTGATTATCTGGGCAGCAATGGTGAAAGTTCTTAACTTTCTCCAGGAAGCAATATTAGTATCATTGACCTTTATCTCTTGTTTTTCTGTACCATAAGCTACTGATGTATTGATTTGTGCCCCAATATTTACTTCTTTTTCTCTGATACCTTGAACTTCCTTCTAATTCCTTAAATTAGCTTCTTGACTTGGGATTTTCCTAGACTTTCTGTATTTTAATGAAAACGTTTATACCTGTACATTCCCAGCCAGCGCTGTCTTCACTGTACTCTGTGTGTCATGGTTTTCATTTTCATTCATGTCTAAGTAATTGCTAATTTCCTTTATGATTTCTTCTTTGATCCATTGATTTTTAAGAGTATGTGGCTTAATTTACAGAAATTTCCCTTTCCGGTTTTGTTTGTCCTTAATGTCTAACATTATCCTTTTGTAGTTGGGGAAAATGCTTTGTATTCTATCTAATATTAAGAGTTTCTGAGACTTAATTTGTGGCTTCACAAACGCTATATCCTGGAAGACACCCTATGTGTACTTGAGAAAAATTATGTTCTTGGAGGTACTGTACTCTGCATGCAGCTGTTTGGTTGTTATATTGGGCTTTTCAGTCATATACTTACTGATCTGTCTGGTTATTTTATGCAGTATTACAATTTGATTACTGAACAGGGTGTGTGGTGTGTTGAGCCAGGCTGTGCCCTTGGAGCGTTGAGCCAGGAGGATTTTGGTGAGTTTGAAATCAGCTTGAGTTATGTAGTGAGTTCAAGGCTGGCCTGAACTACATATGAGATCCTTTCTCCAAAAAAAACCCTACCAAAATAGAAAAATTAAAAATAAAAATAAGTATTGAATTTTCTATTATTTAGAACTGTCAATTATGCCCTTCAATTCTAAGTTCTGTTTCATATTTCTTAGTCTGTTTTAGTGCTTAAGCATTCATCTGTTACATATTTCTGCAGTATTAAAATTTTGCTAATAGTATAATATATTGTTCTTCACAAACTTCTTTCACTAAAAGTCTGTACCATCTGATATCCGTGCAGTTAGCCCTGCTATCTTCAGGTCACCATTTGAGTAGAATGTGTTTTTCCTCCATCATTTTACCTCCAGTCTATTTGTAACTAACAATAATGGTATACAGCTGGATCATGTCTGCTTTTCTGTTCTCCCATGCTCTGCCATTTAATTTAGTTTTGGCCCATTTAATATATTTACTGATGACTACAGTCTTCCTTTTGACATTTTTCTTTATATTTTCAATATTCCTTATGGCTGCTAAGGCCTTTGTGCCCTTAGTTACTACTGTCTTATGCTGTGATTAGTTGATTTTTTGTTAAATATTAATTTCTCATTTATTGTATATTATACAACTATTTTCTTTGTGGTTTTCACAAGGACACCATTTAGCCCTCTAAAGATTTAACATCCTATAAACCTAAATTCATACTTGCTTAGTTCAATTTAGTGAATAAATTTACTTTAATATATTGTTTTCCCACAAAATAAAGTAATTTTCAAGAAGATTTTCAATTTTTTTCTCTGTACTGTACAAGCTTTCCCATTTCTTTGATTTACTTGTGATTTATTGTTGTTGGAAACTTCACATGGGTATATAATTCCTTAGTAAATTAGAATATCAGGTTTTCTCCTTTCTATAGGATTTATGTTATTATTTTACTATTATTGTTATTATTATGCATAACTATCTTTGTGCCAAAAATCGGTCTGCAATACAGTTAATGTATTCTTGGATTTTTCTTTGCCTGCACATTTTACTGAGCATGTGCAGTCCCTTTCTACTGCACTTTAAAATGCCTTACTATGTTTTATTTCCTAAGAATGAAGGAAAAAGTTAAAAATGAAGAAGAAGGAGAAGGAGAAGGAGAAAGAGAGGAAGAAGAAGAGGAGGAGGAGGAAGAGGAGGAGGAGGAGAAGAGGAAGAAGAGAAGGAGGAGGAGGAGGAGGAGAAGGAGGAGGAGGAGGGGAAGGAAGGGGATAGAGAGGAAGAAAGTAGGCAGGTCAGTTACATCTACTGGGATTCACTTCAGGTGAAGGAAGAGGGTTTATCAACAATGAGAGTAGCTATAAAAGCATTGTCTGATCACATTTGAAGCATTGTCTCATCACATTTGTGCCTATCTCTGTTGTTGAAAACTGCCATCAGTGATCAGAAAACAAAATCCAGAAGTGGACAGAATTTGGGCCTACAAACTATGTATAGGCTGCTCCAGGTTTGTTTGCATAGCTGCCTGACATGGGACTGAGTGAATGGAATGAGTAGATGCTACATTGCCAGGTGATGTATTGACCAGAATCAACCATGATTTACCATCCATTTCTTCCTCTGGATGCTGCAAGCCTTCAATGAACTCAAGAGTTCCAAGATCTAAAATTTATCAGACAGATTCTGCCAGTACAGTTATTCATTTAAGAGGGCAGATATAAGGAGAGATTGAAAAACAAAGTAAATACTTAAATTTTGAAAACCTTACTCCAGTAAAGAGAGTTGCCAAGAACTATGGAGAGGAGTGTGTGAAATGAGGGGGAATATTTTAACTGTTTTGATTGGGATTAACAGAAGTTATGTCTGTCCTGTAATGCATTTTTATATTTAAATAGCCACTATGTGTTTGAGCAACTCATGTTAATCAAACTTTGATTGCAATTTCTGTCAAATAAAAACAACACAATTGTTCTGACTCACCTTATTCACTGAATCTGGTAACTTTCAATCTCCGGCCTTCCTTCAAATTCAAAAGGTCAATCTTTTGAATAAATTCAGAACATCAAGAGAGCTGGGACAGAGTAACTTAAGACACTCATGGAAAGCCTTGCAGAACTGCTTCAGCAAGGGGCAGGAATAACTGGATAAGTGGATTTGACATGCAGGGAGTATTTTCAGGGATATCCATGACAACGGGCCTTCTATTATAATAATTTTTTAAAAAATAAACATTCCCTTATCTTTTGACCACAGCACATAGACTTTTGGGCTTCCAACTTTCCAGAATCTAATGTCAATGATATTTGACAAATCCTTAAAATTTGTTATGTTTTTAACTTTAAATCTTTCAAGAAATATAACTTTTTAGGAACTACTCTATAACAGTTCTTTTTTCTTTCATATTTAACAAAAAAGTTGGATCTCTATTACATCGTGATTTCTATCATTCAGTGATATGATTGAGCTTAGTAGTCCCTGAAACAAAGACATTGAATAAAGTTAAATATTTTGTATGACTATAATCGGAACTAAATTTTATGATTGATCATATGACAAAGAATAACAGTACATTTACATCTTTATGTATAATTCTGTTTTATTCTATAAATCCTATTCAAACTAAATAGTTTAAGAAAACAAAGCACTGGAGAGAACAAAAGGGTGATTTTTTCCCCTTCACATAAATTTCTGTGATGTGTGGAAGGCTGTGAAAAAAGAAAAAGTAAATAAAATAAACACCTTTTATGCTCTTTCCTAAAGTACAACAAGCAAGACCTACAGACATTAGGCTAATTTATGCGCAAAAGGCACATTTAGGTTGATGTAAGGCGATATTCTCTTATCCATGTTATCCCCACCACACCAAAAAGCTGTAAAGCTTTTTTGAGCTCAACATCATTTGCACACACAACTCTGGGGCATTTGGATTCCCAGTTTACAAAGAAATTTCAGGAAAGCTTGGGAGGTTAGACAAGGCAGTTAGTAATTCTTTAATACACCTCCTTAAAGATATTAAGTAATCTTATTAGGAGCAAAAATCCAGTTATAAAATGGAAAGGTCTGGAATCCAGAGCTTCTCATTTAGTGCTGTCTTTCTCATTACTTTAGAGATTTCTGGGTGACAAAAGCAAAAATATAATTTAAAATACCTCCATAATGGAAAGTATAGTAATATATATGGGAAGTATATGAGAAAGCTATATGTGTGTAGGTATAAATAGAGATATATGCTGTTGTTTGTTTTGATTTATTATATGTTGAGGCCAGAGGGAAATAGAGTGCCCATAGCTGATTTACCTTATGGCATAAATGTCTTCTGGATTTCTTAATAGTCTCTTATCCACATCTTTACGTTTGCCTCATTGTTTATTTTTCTTTCTCTTTTTTCTTTCTCCAGTTCCAGAATTACACATTTATAGCCTCTTTGTGACAGCAATTCCAAGGCCAAAAGCAATAACTCTATTGCAGAATTTTCAACATACTCCTTCTTGATACAGCTCATATCCCAGTTACTAATGTGAGTATTAAATAAACATTTGGGAGTATAAGAACATGGTAGGGCTCTTAGTCCAATATTAATAGGGAAAAAATTTTATGGTAATTCTTCCAGATTTTTCATCCGTTATTGAGACTGGGTAATGTCTAGTTTCTTGGAATCCTTGCAAAATTTATGCAAAAAATATTCTATCTACTTACCTATACTTTTAAAAAATATAAATACAGGTTTTTATTCAAACATTTTCATTTTAAAACACTTAGTGGTATCACAATAGTCTAAAGTAGAATATCAACTATGCAGATTCAGAATCACATGCAAATATTATAACAGATGTTTTTACATAGTGTTTTGATAGCTCAAACCTGAACTATTGTACTTCTGTGTAATTCCCATACCCTGTACAGAAGTGTGCTTAATATGCAGCAACTTTACAGAGTTACATTTTTTAAAATATTTAACTGTTTTATACCTGCAATACACAGAGAATCCCTTACCTGACCAGAACAAGGGCATTAATATTCCTGACACTTTACACCAGTTGTTTACTACATATATTTCTCCAATTAAGCAAAACCAGAGATACATTGTATTGTATTTACTTATTAAACTGATTTGGAAATTCTAAAAGGAGAATTATATTTATATATATGATTCTATTCTCAACACCTATTACAGTATTGGTCCCTACTAAGAAAACTTTCTCTTTGTTGAATGAATAATCTTTAAATTCAGAATTCCTGTCTTTGTTCTATAATTAATTATAACTTGTCTATACAGGTTGTAAAACTCCTAAGGTATATTGACATTATTTCTAAAGTTGTATAATGAAGACTTGAAGAAAATTAATAGCTCATGCTCAATGATATCACATACTTAAAAACTTCAAAATTTCAGCATTTATGCTTTTTATAAACAACCAAATACTATGAAGTAATTTTACAAATGAATATGACCTTCAGTAAAAGCATTTTTGAATCTCAAACTCTCTTCAGATCACAAAAACTAATGAAATTCATATGAAAGTAAAGAAACTGACATTTTTCTTTACTGCAGTGGAAACAAAAGTAGGAAATCAATTTTGTAATTAACACATTGTCATAATATAAAGAAAATTTAAACACATGTATTGCTTATTTCTATAGTTATTCTTCAGAATCACTTTTTGTAGGTTTTTAATGTTTAATCTCTCACTGGCTGCTTCCTGAAATACACAGCAGCACTGAAAGAAAGTCACCTTCAAGAAGATATTGTAAATTATTTTACAATTTACTATAAATGTATTTCTAGCCTAACTCTTGACCCTGAGTGTGAGGACTGTTCCAGTGACACCAGCTCACCTGGGGCTCTTGTCAGTCCCTGTTTATGTACCTTTTCCAGGAAATCAGGAATATGCCAGTTACCCTGTACCATCATGTCTCAAATTGCATTAGCAGAGGACATTGCACACCAGTATTTGCCACATAGAAGTAATACATGCCTCTTCCCCAGCCATTCTTTTTTCTCCGTGCCACGTGTAGTGTTTAGAGCTTTCTTCTCAGGACCCACCTTGAACTGCTACTTACCATGCCGAGAAGGTTCAAGAAGCTCTTGCTAAAATGTGCTTGCATATGGAACAAAAGGACATAAATATTCATGAGAATAATTGCTCCTTTTATGCAGTTTATGCTCTGCCAGTAATTTGTTCTCTCTTGATATTTCAGTGGAATATTGTTTTTGTCTGTGTTAGTGCTGTTTCTCCTGTTGCAGACAACTGATTCTCTTGAATACTTTTTATGTATTTGCTTTTCACTTGTGTTGGTGATTCTGAAAAGCTGGAGGTTAGTGACTACAATAAAACCAGATTTTACCATATGTATGGATATTTGATTTTCTGAAAATGTGGTCTTGTTAGGAGAACCTGGCACACAATACACTAGTGAATCTATTTCAGTTGATCAGGTGATCGTTTTCTTAGTAGCATAGTTGCCGTGTACTGGTTTCTAGCCTCTTTCTCTCCCCTGTTCTTGCTTACTTTATCACTTCATTATATGACAAGACATATAAATAGCATAAATCTAGAAGCGTGAAGAATGCACTGACTGCTGTATTTTAATATTTCGATTCAACCATGATAATGGATTTCAAAATATTGTGCTTACCCTCTTCTGTATAAAAGCAATATATATGAAATTAATTCTACTTAGTAAAGGAGTAAATTATTTCTGAAGTATCTTGAAATAACACTGTGTTATTATATTACATTTTCCTTAATTAGCACAGGAGAATGATAGTATGGGAAATTATTTTTAAAAATTAACAAGGTATCATGAATGTTGTTGCTTCTCCAAAACATAAGCAGAGTAAATTAGTAACATGCTAGAAACATTTTATCCTTACATACTTAGATAGGTTTATAACAAATTGCATTAATGATTCTGTTCTGTATACTTTTATATAAATTTTCTTATCCGTGGTTTTCTAAAGCAAATCAAAATTGTAACACTGCCATGTTATTAACAAGGTCAAATACATAATTAACATTTGTATACTATATATGGCTATGTAATGAAATTGTGTTAACACCACTTAAAAAGGATATAGACTGGATGGACTTGAAGCTGACAGATGGGAGCCCAGAATTTAAAAGCCTACAATCTGCAAATGAAAGGGTTTGCAAAATGCCAATTTAATATTCAGCTCAATACTGTGGTAGCAAATATAGCAATTAAATGCATATATGGGTGCTCACTTCGGCAGCACATATATTAAATGCATATATGGGAAATCAATTATTCTAACCCTCAACTTTCAAGGATTCATATAAAAGTAGCCTGCTACAGATAAGAAAGTGTAGTTTTAATAATTAGTTACTTCAATGTTAACTTTTACTTTTGAACTTCCTGACCTTGCCTTTCCTGCATAGGTATTTTCTGTAAATTAATACATATTATAATTATTTACATTACAAATTGACTTTTATGCAGACAAAGCAGTTTTTAATGTAAATTTTGAATGGATTGCTTGGTAAACTGAATTTATGAGCAAAATAAAACCTACATTAATTTCAGGTGAGAAAATAGTAAATGGAAGAAGATATATTCCCTAATAACTGTAGCATACTTGTTTGCCTAAAATATGTTCAAAATATGCCTGAGGAGTGTTTATTTACCACTGTACACTCCCCAGCTGAGTGCATGACATAGTTGTCCACTTAGCTGTCTGGATTTTCCTTGTGGACTCCTTTTCTTCTTCATCCGTGTTCATAAGCACACTCAGCTGCTCCCCAATAGTTACGCATCTTCTGCATGTTCCACTATTTTCTTGCAATTACTTTCATATAATTTTCCACTATTGTAAACTCGCATTGATGACACACCTTAAAACTATTTTCCCTGCTCACCAATTTTCTTTAATCTTACCTTGTAATCTCCCAGAAAAGATACAAAGATATTTTCTATTTTGAAAATGTTTGCTTTCTAGGTTTGTTGGTCTCCTGCAAGAGAGCTTGGCCCTTTCCTTTTGGCCCCAGTGTCCTCCTGGTCCTCTCATTTCTCTACGAGTCAAGCCCTTCTGCGTGGGTGTTCTTAGAGCTGCATTTACAGTGAGGATATTCTCTTCCTTTGCTGGAACCCTATGTCCAATCACAATTGATTGGATGCTGAGAGCTTGGAAGAAATCAACCTTGCAAAATCTCTGTTACTCACCTTTTCTGTGTAAGATACTAAATGAAGACATCTGGAAGATAGAAATTCTTTTACCACCATCCACTGAGAGCTTAGTGTCTTCCCTATCAGGCCTATGTTCGTAGCATCATGCAGTCAGTGTTTCATAAACTCCTTTCAGAAATTAGCAAACCAGAGCCAGGCATGGTGGTTCATGCCTGTACTCCCACCACGCAGCAGTCAGAAGCAGGAGGATCGAGGCCACTCTGGACTGCGTAGTGAGTTCAGGGCCAGCCTGAGCTATGTAAGTGAGACCCTGTCTCCAAAACCAAAAACAAAACAAAACAGCAACCAACCAAGTGTTCGATTCTTTACATCATTTTAAATCATCATCAATCTAACACAGGGCAAGCCGTGTGGAAGCCTATGGCTTGAACCGCTGCACTGTATGGAAGCCAAGCCTGTGTCCTCCTTTTTATCTGTTCTTTGACTGAGGACATTCGCAAAATTTTGTTGAATGAATGATTGAAAGAATGCAAATTTCTAGGCTGACTGCCTAGAGCTCTAGCCTCTAGAAATTTCTAAGTCACCTAGTAAGAGAGTATAAACACAGAAGGTCTATTAGCACTTCATTCAGCAAATATTTGTTAAATGCGTCTATGTTGTGGACACTACCGGGAGGAACAGTGATATGGAAATAAAGGTAGATGGATGAATATACAGAAAACAGATGATAGACCATGTCTGTGCAGACACAGAGATAAGAAAAAATTTTTGCCCTCATGGAACTTATAAGGTGACAAATTCAATAAAATAAGAATATTTGATAAAGATCAGAAAGTGAGGATTGTAATACAGACTAAAAACTAGGCTATAACAAAAGCTGTGGGCTAGAAATGCCGTATGAATCCAAATGCATCACTTACTATACTTTAGATGCAGGAAAAATATAAACTTAATTTTCTGTTTTAATTTCCTTAAAAATATATATATTGATTTCCAAAGTACCTCAGGTAAAACACACTGTGTGATTTTAAGACAGAAAATCTGTTAATGTATATTTATTGGATCAGTTTTATCATTTATTTCTATTCTAAGTATGTGCAATGTATTCCACAGGAAACTAACACTTGATCTTGAGTGCACTTTCAGTCTTTGATTGTGATTTCATATATATTTTAGATTTAGCTCAGCATTCTTTCCAGAAAAATTATATTGATGGAGGAAATATTTATAATGTGGATCTCTGCAAATTGTGGGGGTAATGAAAAAGAAATATATACATAAAATCTGGAAGATAGAAATTCTTCTACTACCATCCACTAAGTCCTTAATCTCTTCTCTGTTAGGCCTGTGTCCACAGCATTATACATTCAATGTTTCTACATAAATATAGATCCTGTTCCAGATATTCTCCCTCCCTCTCTCTCTCTCTCTCTCTCTCAAACAGGGTGATATCTCATTTGTCTAGAGGGGAGAATGAAGAAAATGTGACCTTAAAGTACATAGAACATTTGGAACTTGTGATTTCAGGGGATGAATAAGTCCAAAATTCTATCTCCTTGAAATTTGTTTCCAGAATGTTAACTGCAAAGCAAGTTATATATAGCAGTAAAGGCATGCTTAATTTGTGCAGAAATCATGGTGTGATGAATACAATTAAGAGCCTCGGAGGGAATAATTATATTACTGCATAAAGCTGGTGGTTCTCAAATTGCTTGGTGCCTGGACTTTAAATTGGCCTGATTTCCTGTTGTGAAAGTCATCCATTGCAGGAGCACAACTGCAGTAAGATTGGTGTAGTTTCAAAGTCACAGAGAAAACATATTCTTTCTGATCAACTGCCATATATTTTTGTTTAAAGGCAAAAGAACTGGCAACATGCATACCAACGTTGATTAGACTGATAAATTAAAATGCACTAGATGAAGTATATTTTTATATGTTATTCAGATGAGATATTTTTTAAGATTGACTAGCTGCTTTTAATAGTACCTTTTTAAGTACCTATGTAAACTAGCTTATAAAATTTTTAACTGAATTGTTTAAAGTTAATAACATTTTCATTTCATGATACATGGATTACTACTGCCTTGAAATAAATAGATGGCAATTGAAGGGCTCTTCTCCTGGAAAATAATCTTTTGCACTAAAAGATGAATACAACTTCTTAATCCTATTTGCAAACTCCATGGCATATTCAATTACCCATTGCTAGACATTATCAAATAGCTGCTTGGCTTTGTGTACAGAGGAAGTATTGTAAAATCTTAAATAATTTTCTATTTTTTAATGAAGAGTTGGATGATAAATAACTGTCATTGTACTGAAGATTTACAATTGATTTTAGGAGGTTGTTTACATGTAGAACTGGAAACAGCAATTTCTCACATATGAGAGTCAAACAATAAGGAAAAGATAACACCGTGGAACACAGCCATTTAAAAAAATCATGAGGTAAGAGCTATTGTTTTGAAGTAGAAGTAGTAAATAATGGGAGTTGACAGTAGGTAAAGAGCTAGAGGAAGCATTTTCACTAGAGAAACAAAATAGTTAATAAACAATAGAAAATATAGTAATGCCACCCTTCCCTCAAGCCCATACCACCCACCATGAGCGGTATCTGTCTACAGACTGTCTACTATTAACAGATACTGTCTACAGCACCTTGACTGTGCCTCACATAAGATGAATTTAGGACCCCACTTGGCTTCAGGAGGCAATTACTAATGTTTTGGAGTTTGTAGTCATTATCTGCCTAGTTGCACTTCATGACTTGCCAGAGCAATGAGGAGACAGAAGACTGGAGAGCAGTGTGACTCACCAAATACCTGACTCTTGAAAATGCCAGAGGTTGATAGAATAGGCCATAAGCAAGAAATGGGCTAATGTAGGAAACTGGCGAGAGGGCCCTAGAGGTTTCTAAGGAAGTCCATGGCCTTGATTTCCAGAATTGTGATCCCCAGCTTCCTGGGAGGAGAATTGTATGCCCCCTTTACAAGTCTCACTCTCCCACCCAGTCTCTCACATTTGGATCTCACAGAAGCAAACCTTGGACAACAAGCCCCAAGTTACACTGCAGCCACCCTGGCAACATAATTAGGCCTCATTCCAGTGCGTTTGCACTGTGCTCTCCTTGCTTCCATGGCTTTTGGCCGCCACGCTGGTGCAGAGTAGGCTCATATAAATTGAAAACCTCGTCTTCCCACTGAGAGAGTAGAGATTTTCAGTTGATTCTAAAGAAGGCCTGCGACTTATTACACAGATCACTCTCCAAAATTCTATAGAAACCAAAGAACAACCAACTTGAATTGACAGCATTTTGCATCCCTTGTTGCTGGTGTACTTTTGCTACTGGCAGTGCCCACTTCTGACTCAGTCCACTTGGAAGCTCCCAAGTGCACAGCCCTCTCCAATATACTGTCTCAACTGTCTTCAGGTAAATTGCCTGTTTAGCTCTCTCCCGATCGTACTATGCCTAAAGCAGGCATTTGCCACCTCTGGGCTCTGATGCTATCTGTTTTGGGAGGTGTTTTTTTTTCCACCAGTGGTTGCTATCACTGGCTCTAACTGCTTAAAATCCTCAAGTATATGGTCCTTACTTGTCAATGTTAACCTTGTTCAGCGTCCTCTGTCCTTCAATAAACATGGCTGCTAAAAACTAGTACTTTCTGACTTTGATGTTCTGTCTGTGGATCCCTCTGCAAATCTTGTCAGAGGGGATCCCAGTAAAGGCTGCCGTATGGCTCAGAGCAGTGTGAGCCCAGGCCAAACTCTAATTTCTAGATGCAACTAGAAACCAATCTTTCAGTTCTAACACAAAGCTACTCCTCTTGTCAACACAATAATAAATTATGTTGTTCATCCTCTGTTCATGGTTCTGCCATTTTCTGAATGTACCCATCACCTGCATAGATTATTCAGTATAACTTAAATTCACCATGTTCCATTTCTTGGTTTTTATTCATCTGTTTTTCAATAAAAATTTTTTTTGAAATTCAATATTCATAGGGATGGATGCTCAAGGATATATATATATATGTGTGTGTGTGTGTGTGTGTGTGTGTGTGTATAATGTATGGACACTATATTTTGGACATAACTAAGAAAAAAGTGGCTATACACTCTACATTTATGATGAATCTTACAGGTTTGGCTCCTATGTAAAGTGAAGAGATTAGCCAACCAGAAAGCTATGGAGCAATTCCTATCCAATAAAAAACAGAAAGCTGAACATATAGGTAGCAACAAGACTGTGAATTCAAGTAATCTAATTTGAGGTCTCTTCCGCAACTTTGAAAACCCTAGAGAGTTTGCAAGTAGAGCTATTGATTTAACAGAAAACAAATGACTTGGAGAGTGTCCCAAAGGCGAAATGTTTTCCTTAAGTTAAAAAGAACATGTATTAAAAGAAAAGGACTGCTAATGTTCAGCATATATTTCATTTCACAAGTAGAAAAATAGCCATAATATTCTGCATAAATGAGTGTGTTTTCATTGAAGTTACTTTTATCATTATAAAGTAGCATTATGACAATTAAAAATGAAAAGAAAATTGATCTGGCAGATACATATGGATAAGCAAGAAAAAATGAATATATCAACATTATGGTAGAGCAGGGGCTGGGGATACAGCTCAGTGGAATAAGCGCCTGCCTAGCAAGCGCAGGGTCCTGAGTTCGATCCCCAGTACCGCCAAAAAAAAAACATTATGGTAGAGCAGTTGACTCCAAAAATAGTGAACTCCTAAACAGAAAACTGTTCATCTTTTGTCTTTGAACTGGCTCCAGCAATTTCTGAACACTTTTAACATAATAGGACATTAACTAAGAATCATTGGATTACTTTTTATTATTTAATATGCAGTCTCCTGAACTTTATCTAATATCAGATACACACTGTTAAAAAGTTAAATCTTATGCTTTCTTTACTGACTTCTATTTTAAAAATAAGCTAAAGATTTTTCATTTAAAGGCTATGTATATAACAGTTTTCATGCTGTTAGATACACAAATACTCTTGTAGATCATTGTGATTTAAATTTTGCACAATAAAATGTACTTGTTATCCATCAGGTACATCGAAAATGTGTATCTTTTCATATATTTATTTATTCTCATCCAATTTATTCTTATCCAGTTAGAAACTTTCCCAAACTATAAAGATCGGAAAATAAATTCAGATAAACACATTATTTTGTCTGAATTTAACCTTAATTCATGCTTTGGCCCTTTAATCTCTGACTTATCCAATGTTTTTCACTGAGCAAGTTTTCAGACCTTTGAAGACTATTTATATTAGGGGAAAGCCCTAACTTTCCAAAGTCCATAAGTCTTACATATTTCAGCAAATACAAGAGTGAAAAAATCAAAACTGAAGATCCCTTTATGCATGGAAGATTATATTAAACACATGATCTACTAGACTCTTACTTCCCCTCAAGTCACAAGTATAAAACATGACACTACAACCCTTATTATTGGCAAATATCTCAATAGATGTGATCATTGACAAGGAGAAATGCTGAATAGAAATCATCTGGTGTGAGCTTGTAAATTAATAATACATATTTCAAATATTAGCCTTTAAGCCATATACAATGTTTCGGTAAGAACTCTTCATCCCCTTCTACAGAATCTGTGTGTCCTTGTGCTGTCTGGACTGCATTTAGAATAACCAGATGCTGAGCTGAGAAAGTTTTCTTTCCAGCAACAGCATCTGGCTTCTTGGCAGTCTCTGCCTGCCTTTGTGTTGGCTGTAGCACAGTTGTCTTCAGGCTGTGAGACGGTCAGGATGCCGATGTGATATCTCACTCATGTGGATGCTGTTCTTTTTAGCTTTGTATGTTATCCCAACTGAAACATTTTTCCTACAATTTCCTATGATGAAGTTTATTGAGAAAGTGATTGGTAAGTGATTTTATATTCAATAGCAAAGTAGTAGAATTATTTTTGTCTGCCTAAGATGTAGCAGCCAAATGGTGAAACAAATCTAACTAACATTTTTAATCATACTTTAAAAAATCTTACTGACCTTATACTTGTCCTTCTGCCTGTAAAAATATAAACAGTTTTGACCATTTATGGTTTTCCTTTGTTATAGCATAATGAAAACCATAATTATAATGATGATCAGAAAAATAATTGATATAAATCAAACCTATCATTTGTAGAATATTTCTATGTACTTGGGATTCTACTAAATTATTTAATTTAATCCTCACAAAATTCTGCCATGTTTATCAGATGCTTGACTTAAAAACTGAAAATAAATTTTTAAAATGTATAATATTCAAGCAAAAGCATGTTTGGAAAGAAAGACAGTCATTATCAAAGGGAATACTCTGGAAACTGGCCGTAGGACTAGAATGCTTAAGTTTTTTGATATGCCAATTCTATCGGTCATGGTTTGACACAGGCCTACCTTTCTCACCTTAGTGCCGGCTTTCTATGTGCTCAAGGCTTTGATCTCTGGAGAAAACTTGTGTCCAGGCTTTTCAGCTGCCATTTGGTATGCTCTTCTTCACTGTCACTGCACTGTTCTCAAACCCAGCTCACTTCCGAACTCCAAATAGAGCAGATGGATTGCTGGCTACCAAGGAGGAGGAAACATTTTCCTCATATAGGTTTAATATGGAATATTAACAGTAATAATTCAACCAGATATCCACTCAGCATTTCCTGTGTGCCAGGCATTCTTCTGAAAACGTTACTCATATTATTTAATTTCATCCTCACAACACATTATGGGATGGGCATTACTGTGCCTGATATTTTATAAGTAAATCAAAGCTCTATGGTGTGAATATCTGAACAAACACTAACTTGGAACTTTAATCCACGCTGGGAGATATTAGGATGTGGGGACAAGTGGGACCTAAAGAGGTGAGCAGGCAATGAGTGCCTGCCCTTCTGAATGGAATAGGCCATTGGTGTGTTGATGGGTGTTATGGTTGATACATTGTGTCAACTTGGGGAGTCCAGAGGTTTCGCTGAGTGACTCAGCCGGAAGCCAGGGTGCTTACTTTGTACACATCCTGAGCCTGTGGAAGAGAAAGGCATGGAAAATATGGGAGTGCTACCCACCCCCTGGGTGGGGGTAGCCTGTTTACAATGTAAGGGAGAAAAAGAGGCTGCTTCTCTGCCATTCCTCCCTTTTGCTTTTGTGGGTTTTGCTGTGTTCTGCTGCCATGAACATTCGCCCTGTGCCATGTGCCACTCTGCCTCTGAGCCAGCCAGGTATGGACTGAAACCTCCACAAATTGTAAGCTAAATAAACCTTTCCTTTCTTCATTTTGGGTGCTGGATATTTTGTCTCAGCAATGAGAGAAAAGCAACCAAGATGATGGCATCTCAACAGTGGGTCTGTTACAACTTCCAGTTTGACTCTGTCTCTTGGATCTACCCGTTGGACCATGTCGTGCCTCACACTGCCTCAGGAGTAGCAAGTCATCCCCAAAAACTAGGATCTCATAGTCGGGCATCCATGCCTCCAAACCAAAGAGCTAAATAAACCTGAATAAACTGTTCATGAATTATCCAGTTATAGCAACAGAAAACAAAGATATGCGACATGGAATTGTTATGTCACTGCCAACCAGAAACAGCTTGCTGACAATAGAGGCAGGGACTTATTCTAGATGCTCTGTATTGTTAAAAATCAGTTTTCCTAATAGTGTCTTTGCAAGACTTTTAGATTGTAGAAAAAGTACCAAGTATAAGTCCAATTTTCTCTCTGTCTGTCTGTCTCTCTTTCTCCTTCCCGCCATGTTTATATTTATACTCATCTACACACACACATATATGTAAGTACATGAACATACATATGCATATGTACATGGACACATCGAAAGACACATAAATATATCTGGTGTTTGGGAAAGTCCACTCTATTTGGTAAAGACTGATGTAGCCTAAGTGAATTTTCTGTTTAAGAATGTATAAAGGAGCCAGGCAGTTCGCGCAGCAGCAGTGTCTGCCTGGCAAATGTAAAGTTCTGAGTTCAATTACTGGTATCAAAAAAAAAAAAAGAACATATTAAATATGATTTGTTATTGCATTTAATATAAATATTTTGTATGTGTATAGAGGCAAGTGTTTATAAATAATGCTTCCAGAAAGCATTTAAATGATATCTCCATAGGTAGAAATAAGGGGGAAGAGTGATATGAAAATAGAAAAATGAAAATCGATACTGACGTAGCACTAATAAGCATAATTTTAAAGAAGAAAAGTACAAAGTGAAAAAGTTCAATGCAGAAAGTGTGAAAGTGAAAATAATGTTATAAATATTTGCAATAATTAAAATTATATTAAACAAGAGAATTCAAACTGTCCACACACTGAGGAGAAATTGAAGCCATCCACCAGAATTTCCCTCAAACTTAGCTGAGACTTAGGAAATGTGAGCGAGGCAGGATGAGGAGAGACTTCAAAGACTTTGTGGATCTCCCACTGTGGCTGCCGCGGTGGTGAGGAGAGAGGACTGTGTTCCACTCGTGCGTGTTCTAAATAACTTGTCAGTGTAACCATTATATTATTCCTTGCTCAACATTTTTTCTCAATGAACAATTTTTTTTACTTTGATTTAAAAATCTGTGGAGTAGAAGAAAGACAATAGGTATCTACATTACCAGAAGCAACTATTGCAACAAGGTAAACAAGAACTGAGAAGAGGACAACTTCAGTGACAACATAAAATCTGAATTATAGATGAATGGTTTTTAAAGCTATTAAATATTATTTATGCCACTGCACTACAGATAAGAGATTATGTTATTATACCAGTTAGTCTTTTTCTTTGAAAAGAAGCTAAAATAATGCTTCTTTTTGAAATATTAAAGTAATTGAACATCTTTTTCTTGGATACACTATGCTAAAAAATTGTCTCTGATAGTCATTAAATTTGGGCAGCTTTCATAGTTTTACTTTCATCAATTGTCTTAAATCTCAAGAAGTGATTACCAATGACAACTGGAAAAACATATTTACAACACTTAACACCAAAGTAACACCTTTAACTTACAAAAAGTGTGTAAGTTACAAATTTCAAAAGGAAAGTGTGATTAGTTCAATAAAAATGTCACCCAAAGATAGGAACATGCAGTGCAAAGAAAAGGATGAATGGCCCATAAATTTGTAAAATAACATTGGTACATGTGGTGTGTGTTTGCAAAATATTTAAATACACATATTCTACTCATTGCATTATTACTGGGAATAGCAAAACAAAATAGAACTACTTAAAGAGTCTATGGAGAGACACGTACTTAAATAAGCAATAGTACTATGCAATGGAATACTCTGCAAATCTTAGACACAAGGAAGGTTGAAAATAAAATATTTCTAAAAGTGTTAAAAATACAAAGGTCTAAATTGTTTAGAAAAACTTAAATTGCAACATACATGCATGCACATATTTTTCTAGAATGAATTATAATATTCTTAACTTGTGACAAAATTGAGGTATTTTTAATACTAAATATTGCATTTTAAAAATTTCAAAGGCATTAGATATTTTGGGAAAAAATTGAAAATTCTTCAATTCACCTGTAGACATGAAGTCCTACCTTTTACAACATGAGGCTTTTATTTCAGACTTGATGGTTACTTGGAATTAAGAATGAAATAGAGTTAACAATACCAAGGAATAGGCAGAACATCTCTAAACGGACACAAGCAAAATTTATCATCAAGTTGCTGAAGACTGTGTACAAAGCAATGTCTTTTAGTCTCAGTTTATTTGTTCACTGTAAATGAGATTTAATTAACTAATCAGCAGTCTCTCCATTGTAATTATTGTGAGTTGGTCTAATGTAGTCAGCTCTCACAGAGAAGAGGTATGTGATGTAACTTTCTATGTAATGTGGACATATGAGAATCAGTGAACAACATTCTTAGTACAAGGAAGAGATTTTCCACAACTTTAGTATGTAATTTGGAGGGCATAATTTAGGAAGAGAAATTTTCAGTTATAAAAAGTTTTAGAGAAAGTATAAATTAAAACTTTATTAAGTAGGTAGATTAAGAGTATCTATACAATACTATTACTTGAATTTATAAATCATACTATAAAATTTAAAAGCAACTTTAATAATTTTTCAATTCAACAATTCCTTAATGGAAAACTGTAAAGAAACCTTACCTAATATATAAACTTATACCAAGAAAATAACTTTTATCTAAGAATTTATTCAACACTGTATCAGAAAACCTTCTTTAGGCAAAACATTTGTGCAAAGAAGTTACTGATTAAGGGGTTACTGAATTAAGTCCTTTAGGAAATACCTATTTTTGAATGCCTTCTATGTGCCATGTTATTGTAGTATCTGAAGATTATACTATAACTAATTCAGCAAACATGGTGCCTTGTGGAACTTATTTTCTTGGAAGGAGAATGAGATAAACCGGTGAATATAAACTCACACAAGATGCTTAGGAATGTCTTGGGGAAAACTAGAACAGGGTAAAGAGGAAGCAATAGTTCCTGTTAGCGGATGCTTTTATGCGCTTAGCAGCTAAGGGAAGCCTGGCTAAGATGGTTTCGTTGGACCAGGGAACTGAAGACGTTAGCAGAGCTAAGTGTAAAGGCTTCTGGTGTTAAGAATCATCCAGGCAGAGGAAACTGAACATGCTGAGGATGGAGACTGAGGACCAGTCCGGAAGGCACAGACGCTAGAGCCAAGGAAATGACAGTAACAGACACATGCAAATAAAGGCAGGAGTTTCAACAAAGCAACCTTTTACTTGTGTGCTCTGTCTATTTAACCCAATCGGACAGACACAGTTTGTACAAACTTGTGACTTCCAGAGCTTTTACTCAGTGTGGAGTAGTTCAGGCATGAGCTCTGTTTGGGCGTCAGTGGATGGCAGGGGAGTAGACTAACCCTGAAACCATTTCTGTAAATGATCGATAAGGTTGAAAAGCTTGAGAGGTAATGAGCTTTCCTTTGTCAAAATCAGAGAGTATATTTTTAAAGATTTAGTTCATGCAATTTTTTTTCTTATCAAAGCCTAAAGAATTGTCCTTTACTATAAACCTAAATGCCAGCACCAACAAGCTGCTCTTTACCGCGATTCCTGCTATCACTTTCTACTTCATTAGAATTTAAAAAAAAAACTTAATAAAATATAAAAATCCTTAACACAAATTTAGTTTATCTGGCAAGAAAAATTAAGACTGATGCAAAAATTATACCCACATTTTTGCTCAACAGAGCATACATGTTTTCCTAGAGGCGCTACAGTTTTCATGGTCTTTTTAGTAATCCTGCAAAGTCCTTAGCTAAAAGGAATGATTATTATATCATCATAAAGCTGTTAATAATACAAACAGCAAATTACAGCAATCTCTGCAATTATATGTATGGTCCCTATTAAAAATTTACATGCCTTGGTCTGATTATGCTCAGGATGAAAAACTCTTCTCACACAACCACAAGAAAATACATGCCAAGATAATATTATTCTTGCCAAATTATACAGAAATACTTAGAATACACCATGACCTACAAGTTGTATTTTGTATTAAACTTGTTTCACCACAATAAGAGAAAGGACTCAGCTGCTACCAGAGAAACAGATGGCGGAAGTTACCTGCTGACCAAACAGGAGCAGAGGGTGGAATCAGGGTGGGTCAGCTCATCTGGAATAGATGCTCCCTATTGTCATTATACACCCCAGTGGCTTCCAATACTACTGTATGTCATGCAGGGCCCAGGGGCCGTATGGCAGTCTTTGAAACATTTCACATAAAACTGCTGAAATATAAATTTGGACTCACATTCCAAAGCAAGTTGTTAAATCCTCACACTAAGAAATTAATGTTGCCAGCATTGTATTATTTTAATTAAGCACCTTTTCCTTCTGTAAAGATACAGGAGAACTGTTTGATAGATTTCCAATTTGTCTGCTAATTTATAAAAGTGAAGTGATATTGTATTATTGTGATAAAGTTAATCAGGACTTTAATGGGACAGTTATGTTAGTATTGAGCATTTTTTAAAATCGTTTTTCTTACTATAATGTATGTGTTCGACGAGCTGATTATGCAGTATAACAATGCTTTCACCAATTACAAAGTTATTACTGTATCTCTAATGGAAAGAAATTTTAGCTTCTTAAATTGCAGATTTAAACATGAAGATCTAATTCCCAGGGAAAATTAGTAAACAAAAGTATATTCAAGAAACTCATTATAATATTAATTTAAAGTATATATTTATATCAGTGTAGCATTTTGTTCCCACTCTTTTTTGTCATATGATGTAATTTTTTGCAAGAATAATAAATAATCTATGGTGATTGATACAATGATAAATAAAAAGCAGCAGTTGCCTATAAAATGTAATGACTGGTTTTGGAATGCTGTAAGGAAAAATACAAAATACCAAAGCGAGAACATGAAAAATGTGTCACTTCTACATCAGAAACAAACACACCCTAGAAGGTTCCACTAAAATGAGTTAACAAGTGTCATATTTTACTTTCTGAATTTTACTTTCCTCATATTTCAGATTTTAGATATTGAGCAAAGCCTATTAGTGAAGATTTAAAAGATTAAAAATAAATAAATGTAATTTTTTTTGATAGGAAATTAACAGTGGTTGTTGTATTATCCTGTTATCTTCAAAGTGGTTAATCAGATACCCAGATATGGGCATGTAAGATTGATCAAACAATTAAACATTAATTTTTCCTTTCAATAGGCCAATAGAAATTAGTAATACAATCATCTTAGCTACCTTAGCTATCTCATACATATTTGTGTGTGTGTGTACATATATGTATATACACTTTTATATAACATGTAATACTGGAATTCTACCGCCTGTGCTGCCACCTCTAGCTAACATACTTTCTAAAAGTTTGAGAGAGAGTCTTGCTACGTTACCTAGGCTGAGCTTGCAATTTTTCTGCCTCAGCTTTTAGAGTGCTGGGATTATAGGCTTGTGCCGCCATGCTTAGCTCTCTCTTTAAAACAGTGAATATAAGCAGAGCACAGAGTTGATGCACTTATATCATTCAAAATAGGCCAATAGGGGCTGGGGATATAGTTCAGCCGCACAGTGTCTGCCTGAGAACCATGAGGTCCTGAGTTCAAATCCCAACTCCCTCTCCCCAAATAGGCAGGTGAAGCCTGGTGTAGCTGGACATCCCTGTAATCCCAGGACAAAGGAGGCTGAAGCAGGAGGATCGCTGTGAAGTCAAGGCCAGCCTGAACTACTTTTTGTTTTTCTTTTTGAGAGGTTCTCACTATGCAATTTAGGCTGGTCTTGGCCTTACTTTGTAGCCCCAGGCTGATCTCAAAGTTGCAATGATCCTCCTGCCTCTGCCTCCTGATCAACTACATACTGAAACCCCATCTCAAAACAATACAGGAGAACGGGAATGTGTAGAGCTCTGGAATAGGCTTCCTGGAAGGGGTATGAGCCAGGCGTCCAGCTGGTGCCACAACAAGCTGGAGACGGGGGCGGAATAGACCTTAGGGAGGGAAGTAATTTAGGCTTAGGGTGCAACAGCCTGTGCTTGGCGGTCCTCCTTGGCAACCAACTCCAAATCTCGACTAGATAAGCTCAGCCGCACAGTGCCTGCCTGACAAGTGTGAGGTCCTGAGTTCAATTCCTGGTCCCCCTCCTCTCCCCCGCGGCCCCAGCCGGCTTCTCCTGCAGCGCCCAGAGGATCTGGCTTGTAAGTGTGATTTGGGAGGCTCGCTCTCTGCTGATGCCTGGGTCCACAGCATCTACCTCTTCCCAGAAGGCAGCTTTGCACTCTTCCCGCCTTGACAGGATGCTGCCCTCCCCGTCCAGAGCTTGGAGGTAAAGCTACAGGAGCTGCCTAGACTGTCGGGGTCCTGCCGCTGGTCAAGCACCCGCTGCAGCGTGTTCTGGAGCCCCTGCACAGCGGCACAGCTCTGGCAGAGCTCCTGAGCCAGGTCCGGACACAGCACATCAGTGAGCACCTGGAGGTCCTCCTCTGACAGCAGGAGGACGCTGGACAGATCTCCCTTCAGCTGCCTGAAGGGCAGATTCTTCCACTTCACCCCTGCCCCGCTGTCTGTTTCGTCTACTTCATCGGAGTCCTGAAAAATCCAAGCTGTGCCTCCGTCTGAATTGCTGTATGTCCACTTCTCATTACTGGCCAAGGCCACAAACTGAGCATTGGAAGGGAGACACAGGAAGTAATCACCATTATCCCCTTTGGTCCCATCCTCTGCTAGGACCAGGGTGACTGGTCTCCGGGACTTGTCAATGGCCAGAATGTTACCAACCTTCTTCCTCAGCTCTTCCAGGGAAGAGGCCGCCACTCCGTGCTGTTCGCGGGTGTGGTTGCGACGCAAGAGACAAGCCTTCAGAGCTTCAGAGACCGGATCTCTCTGGGTTCCACAGCACTGGGGCCTCCATCCTCTTCAAGGTGAGACTTGAGTACCTCCGAGAAGCTAGGGGGAAATAAGTGTAATTAAGAAGAAATAAAACAGGACATAAATCTTATTAATTTAAAGAAAAGACATTAGTGCAATTTTTGCTTCATAATTTACATCATCTTTCATTCTTCTCACTGAATTTATAATGTGATTTCAAAATGTACACGGATTTTCTGTTTAATTTTTCTGTTTTACTTATTTTGTTTGTGTTTGAAAACCATTCTATAGAATTTTTGAATAGTTCTTATTTCAAGTGTTATACTCTAACCTTGGTGTCAGCATTCCCATAGCTTCATAAAAATGAAGTTATACTAAAAAGGGCAAAAGGGCCTCTTACGGTTTGGGTCTGGATGTCCCCTCATGCAGCCATGGGGCAGGCTTCTAGAGTTATGATTGATTCATGGTCCAACGTTAGAATTATGGATGTGAGTGTTACACCTGCCCTGGGAGAGTACTTTGCATATAATGTAAGGAAGGGAAAGAGGCCTGCTCTTCCAGCTGCCACTCCTCCCTTTTGCTCTTGTTGCCTTTTGCTGTCTTCCACCACCATGAACATTTGTCCTGTGCCATGTGCCACCCTGCCTTGGAGCCAGCCGAGTATGGACCGACACCTCCACAAACTGTGAGCTAAATAAGCCTTTTCTTCCTTCATTTTGGGTGTCAGGTATTTTGTCTCAGCAATGAGAGAAAAGTAACCGAGACAGGGCCCCAGTGAGCCACCTCTTCCAACCACTCCCTAATGCCAAAAGCCACGTTTAGCTATGAACCCAGCAGTGGGTCAGTCCACTACTGAACACCCTACCCAATGGCCCAGTCACCTTAGAAACTCTTTCTGAGCACGAGAGTTTATCTTTTCCCATGTGAGCCCATGAAACAAGACTAGATCAGCAATGGGAAAGAGAAAGAGTTACATGCTATGGGGATGAATCTACAAATGATAATTTACCAAAACTATCGCTTCTTATAGTTTTGCAGAATTACTTCTTAGTTATTTGTAGAACTTAATCATTTGACAGTTGGATACCATATCTTAAGAGTAATATCATTTAGGACCTCTAATGACTGATGTCAAGGTTGTGGAAAAAAATAATAAAGGCTGAGTCCTTGACAAACAGACTAAATGATGTGCTTCTGTATTACTTCTCAGAAGGTTTTGAAGTAATTCAAGTAGAAGTTATTTTCTCTGAGAGACTTAAAATACTGACCAGAGAGCAGTTGTATAATTTGTATAATACAGCTTTGCAAATTGGTTGTACAGTACAAACATAGGAAATGGTTCTATAATGTAGACAAACAACTTTACCCAGGTCCAAAATAAGCACACAAATAGTGCACAGCTGCATCCTTTATATATTTTACCTCCAACAGTTTATTTTCACCAGCTTTAGTAATATGTTCATGACAAAAGTATCTGGTAACTCATGTCTTTTATTTTTCAGTACTGCATTTATTTTATTTACTAGTAAAAAAAACTGGTCTTTGGAAATAATAGGTTAGCAAAAGAAATTTATTTTTAATGCTTTTAGTATTTTTGTGTATCTTTTACATTAGTATTCAGAACATTTATAAAAATGTATCCAAAATGAATTTGATCGTAAGTCATGGGAAACAGCAGAACTCATAATAAATACTTGTACTTTAGATCTGGAATGTTCATCTAAGGTCTCCTGCCTAGGAAGGGAGCGCTGGGAAGGTGACGGGGTCACGAGGCACGGTGTTCCCTAGTGGACTGACTCACTGGTGAGTTCATAGGTGAGTGTGGTTTTAGACTTTAGGCTGTGGTTAGAAGAGGTGGCTCGCCGGGATTCTACCCTTTTGGGGGGTCTCTTTCCCTCTCCAGCTCCTCCCGCCTTGCGGCTGCCACTAGGTGAGCAGCTTCCCTCTGCGGTGCCCTTCCACCGTGCAGCTTCCACCGTAGCGCCACCAGCCACATAGGGACTCTCTCCAAACCATGAACCAAGCTAACCCTTTCCTACTAATGTATTTGATGAAATAGAATACCTGATATAATAACTGAAGAGGATGACCTAAAAGCCAGAGAGGGACTTTAAGGAAGGAGGAAGAGAGAAGAGGGGAAGAGAGTTGAAGACAAGAACAAGTAGAAGAGATGGTCCTAATCCAAATCCAGCCACTAGACCGCCAGAGACAAAAAGGTCCTAATCCAAACAGGCCGGGCACATACGTGAAAATGTCAGTGAGACCCATAAATTGGTACAATTAATACAGGTGAATCGTTTCAATCAAAAAAATCCTGACACCTGGAAACTAAACAAAAAATGAAAAACAGGCTTACATTTTTAAAAAGATAACAAAGCTTGAATACAGAGATAGTTACCAACTAACAGGAATAAAATCTTTATATGTGAATATGTAAAATACAAATGCAATACTGCTCAGAGGGGAAAATCATTGTAAATAATCATTGAAGCTACATAGAAGCTTAATACAAAGGCTCACACTCACAAAACTGACATCTCTAACTCTTATCCTCCAGTGTAAAGTGTAGATGATGTAATACTTAAATGCAAATAATAAAAAGACAACTGTGACATTTCTTTTCACAATATACATTCATTTCATTGTCATGAATATATTAAAAAACATTAAGAGATAGTATTTAACATATATTCATATTCTGTTACATGAATAGTTGTATACAGCTGATAGTTTATATTTAATCACATAAACTGTTATTACAGTTTTTATAAAGTAAAAATGTTCATAATTTTAATCTACTAATTCCCCCTCGTGGACATTATAACACTTATATGTCATTGTTAGTTTTCTTAAATATAAAAATTTTTGACCTACAAATTAATTATAAATAAATTCTAGTAGTTATAATAAACTTTATAAAAAATTATTCAATGATTATTAATGATGAAATAGTGAATGTTGAAATTAAGATACATATAACAACATTATAATACAATATAAACTTTCAATAAGTACTCTAATTTCATAAAAGTAAATTAATATGATCAAAATGAAATCTGTATAAATTATTGAAATGCTAGGATTGTACAGGTACAATTTTTATGTCTTTCCATATTATTATACTACTGTCCTTTCATGAATATTAACACACTGATTTTTTAAAGTACCATATTAGATTATCCAGAGGAATAAAATCAGGGGAAGATGTATACATAAAGGAGGATAATCTTTTTACCAGAAATGGGTTCATACAGTTATGAAAGCCATCAGAGGGGCCAGCAAAGCAAAGCTTTCAGAGGGGCCAGCAAGCTACAGGCTGATAAAAGTTGATATTTTAGGTCAAGTCTGGAGACAGAACAAATAAGTTACTGTTGCAGATGAATTCTAAAGCGTTATGTGTCTCCTAGAGAATTCACCTCCTTATGTCTTCTTAGTACTGTGAAGAGCCTCATCTGATTAGATAAAACCCACCACACTATTATGGATAAACTGCTTTACTCAGCACCCACTGATTTAAAATTTGATCTCATCCTAATCTCCCTCACTGAAATACACCGAATAATTTTTTTTCTGATATATATCCATTCTATAGCCAAGTATATTTGATAGGAAATTAACCATCATTGTTCCTGTCTTATTTGGAAGGGGATATATCCACCCATACCTGCATAACAGGAAGTTAGAAATGTGCCTACCGAGGTTACCATCCAGGGGAAGGTCAGGGTTAAGAAGAAAAAAAAGTCTTACTTGCAAAGATGAGATGACAAGAGTCCAATTTATTGCATGGAAAATGGGGAATAGGTTTAGTTATAGTGTAAGAAACACTATATTAGGAAAATCTAAAACTATGTCCAAATGCAAGGTGCATTTTCATAGAGGCAGTCAGAGGTGCATATCAGAGTTGCCACAGCAATGCATAGAACTTTGAAAGACAAGAATTCAGGAAGAGTACAAGTACAATAGTTTAAACCATCGCTCTGAAAAAAGAATATGGAAACAAAGTCCTAAATCAATGACACAATCTTTCTTTTCTTTGTGATTGTTATTAATTTCAATGATAAAACTTATTTTGATCTGAGATCAAAATATTCTTTCTTCTACTCACTGTTTCTGGTTGTTTCTTAAAATTTTTGATTCCCCGTAGTTACTCAGGTAGAGATTCTGACAAGTACCATTTCTCCTTTCTGTTTCTCTCGCTCTCATAGATAGCACTGACACTGCCCTATTTTCCCAAAGATGTTATTTTAATGGACATTACACTGGTGAATTTGGCAACAACAGCACACAACAGCGGAGTTGGGAGAAACATGGCTGTTTCTATTGCATCTTTTGGCAGAGATAGAGACCTTAGATTTACTATCCCCAAATGCCTCATCTGACTTGATTTTATTATTTTTACATCACAGGAAGATGCTTTTGGTGTTCACAGGCCAAGCTTTAACTTGCCACAAGCCCTATCCCCAAGGCCTCTTGGCTTGAGTTTGTCCCGGTTCTTGATGCTACTGCAAACACTTTAATAAAATCATAATTTAAAAAAGCCTTAAAATAAAATTCAGTCACTGCAAATGTTTGCCTGATCTTGGTCCTACTCCAGCCTGTGCTTTAGGGATGCTTTTGGTGCCAAATCCGGTGCCTTTGGAGTGGATCCCCAAAGATTTCTGAGCTTTCTAGTCTATCTCTTCGAATAATGAGACAGTTAGAATTGGCAGGACTTAACTTTCCTCATCTTTGAAGCCTCGGGGAATGAGAGAAACTACTAGTCTCTTCCCGGTTATGAGCTTTTGAAGCTTTTTTTGGTCTTTTGTTATTTTGCGTAAGTGTTGCAGCCCTTGAATCAGAAGATGTGATTTTGATTCCTTATGTAAAAATACACTCTGTATATAATTTTAGAAAAATCATTTTGATTTGTTAGATAACTTTTCTCATTCATAAGGAGAAAATATTTCTGGCCTCATTTAGAGGCCAAGTAATGTACTATAGATTGAAATATTTTGGAAAATACGAAGAACATAAATGATAAACACCACCAACATCTATACCCTGTGATTCATATGCAACTGAAACATAAAAAAATGAAATTACTTTTTCTAAAGAGTAGGAAATGTTTATTTCTGATTAGTTTATATTATAGTCATAGAGTTTTCCTCTGCTAGATAGCATACTTCAAAGTAAATCCAAAGGAAATATCATCAATAAAAGATTTTGGTTCATTTTAGTTAATTCATAGTATTTCACTGGGAGTATTATATATATTTGAAGAGAATAAACTACAGTCACTCATGGGCATTTATATCTCCTAATACATAGGAGTCGTCAAGAAAGCTAAATATTTTATCTATCAGGTATCTTCAGAAATGGAGAAACAAAAAAGCTTGTGCTTATTAAGAGAAAAAATATCACAAAGTATAAAGTGCACATGGACTAGTAGTTTCTCACTCAGAGACAAAAGCAGAAATAAGCAACCAAGGATCCTATATTCGATGTTTTATTTCTTCATAGCAACTACTCTTTGTTATTTCCAAAATGGAATTGGAACCGCCTGTCAGCTTCCAAAAAATCTACAAAGTTGCTGGGATATATGAGTAATATTTCACATCTTATCTCATGCACTAAGACTGTTACTGCCCACTGGATCTTCAATAGACTAAAATAGAAGTTCAGTGCTTCTCTTCCTGTGACACTGCACGGTTGGTGACTGGAGCTGGAGGGCCTGGCCTCCGAACACTCAGTCTGGACACAGTCTGAATGCAGAATGCACCTTCCATCCCATTAACATCAGACACAGATGTTTCAAAGATCATCGTGCTGTCTTTTTGGGATGCCTCTTGTTTTAAGTGAGATTTGCAATAAAAGCTGAGAACTTCCTGTATGAAGGAGTACTTGAAAGCAAAATTATATAAATTTGAATTTTTAACAATTATGAGGTGTTTGTATGAAAGATTTTCCTTTAAAACTGTTCTTCAGATAAATACTTGCTGATAACTTATTTTTTAAGAAAATTTTGTGGTTTTCACCAGTATGGAGGAGAGTGCCAGGTATTTTAAAAATCTATAATTAGAATTTGTATAAGATGACTAAAAAATTACAAAAATCTATGGATGTCATCATGCTAAATGCAAAGCCATAACTGACTTCTTCAAGAGATTGCATGAAGACTCAACTATTTTGCCAGATGTGGATTTCAGATGAGCCATCCATGGGGACACGACATTGAGTTGATCCTTCTGGATAAATATGGAGGTGTCTACTGGTCATGAAGAAGGAAAGAATTCCAAAGGGGAATATTAAATAGCATAGAAAAAAAAAGATTGAAAATGCAGGCGTATTTAAGCAGCTCTGTGTTACTGGTCCTATAGTTTGTATGAGAGGTAAATTCAAAATAAAATTGTACATGGCATATTAAGGAACATAAACTTTATTTTCAAGGTAAAAAGGAGCCATAGTAAGATTTCCACAAGGAAAATCATGTTATTAGATTTGCGTTTCAGAAAGAAAACTGGCAAAGTCAATCTAGTTGTTTGCCAAATGTGGTGAAGTTGTTGGAATCTCCGCCAAACCTTTTGCCTGAGTGGAGATTTTCACAGTCTACACTGGAATTTGTGTGAGCAGGAATTAAACATATAGTGTGTAAACCACTGTGGGAATTTATTTACCACAATAGCTACTAATGATTCCTTAAGTAACAGACATTAGTATCTTGAAGTTCAATGGTACTAAACTTAACATGTGACTTTGGTTTGGTTGGTCAATAGTCATTAGGGAGAAGAGATAAGCTTGTGTAAAAATTGCTTAATTTGCTAACAGAATAAAAAGGGAATGACAGAGTCCACGTCTGTGTAGATTTGCAGGGCTAGGACAAATGAATACTTGTAGAGTCTCAATGGTAAAAAATGAGGTCAAGAAATATTTAAGAGAAAAAGACCCTTGTAGTAAATTGTAATTAAGGATTTAGTCTTTGCAATGGCGTCTATTATCTCAGAAAGCCTCAAGGCCACCACTAATGTGGTGAAAAACTGAGAAAACCAGCAATAATCAGGTTTGAGAATTGTGTCTAGGAAATAACTTTGGATATATTTTCTGGCACCTGAACTAGCTGGAAGCAGATAGAGCACAACCCAAAAGTGTTTCTGGAAAGTGTACTATCAATGTAACTATATCCTCAACTAAACATTTTGACTATTTGAAATGAAATGTGCACCACCGAGAAGCTGTCTACAAATGTGCTTCAACACTATCAAATAGGGATATCTTGGTGCTGGTCCTGCCTAGCCCTACCCACCTCTCTACCTCCCAAACTATAGCAAGAGTCAAAGAAGTAACCTGTAAGTGATCTTTTGGGGAAACCCTCAACTCGGGCACAGGATCAGCAACATCTCAGTGTGTCCCCAAACTCAGTATCTACTCACCCATATGGGTTGCATGTCATAGATTCAATTATACCAGAATGAATTATGGGAAGGATTGTGCAGTTAACACAGAGGACATGGCTCAACGTGAGCTGTGAAATGCTGCCAGGGTGCCTACTAGCAGGGAATGAGATTTCACCAAAAATGAAAGGCTTATCCTCAGCGGCACTGTGAGCCTTCTAATCAGCCTTCTCTGCTCTGCAGAGCACACTTCTTTTCCACCTTCAATAAATGTACTCTTTTGCTGCCTTTTCTATGTGTCTTGTCCAATTCTTTGATTGGGCACCACTAAAGTCTGGAGAGAATCCCCAAGTGATGCTCCATCAAGTAACAACTACCCAGAGGAACACCCTGCAACTTGCATTCTGGTCATAGTAACAGTGCACGATGGCCATGCAAGAGCATAGACTGAGAGAAAGCAATACATAAAGTCATCCTCCCATAAAATGTAAACAGGATATGATCAAGTCTTCCTTTTACTTTTGGTATAAGGGAATTTATGATATCCATCAAAATTAATTTCAAAATCACTATGCATTATGATTGGAGAATCTCATACATTACCCATTCCAATTGTGAGTTTTATTTTTTGAAAGGGATTCTGTGTATGTCTGTGTGTTCCTCTGTGTGTGTACGTGTGTGTGTGTGTGTGTGTGTGTGTGTGTGTGTTGAGAGGTGGAAGAAACAAAGATTATTTTTAGTTTCTAGAATGATTGACAAGATGCTAAAAATAGAATTAAAAACTGCATTATCTAAATATAATAGAATTTGAACTAGATGCAGCAATTAGAATGCCAGGCCATCCTTTTCGCAAAATGGTTAGACTGTGTTCTAACTGTAGAAAAAAGGTTAAAAGGGATGTTTGCTTGTAAAAATGGTGGCCAATGGCAGACTAGCAAGTTTTTCTTTAAAGCATTATCGCGGTACATAGCTAGAGCATACTGCCCTGCCTTCTTCGTAGTGATATGTGAACAAATCCTAAAAGACTGTGCTGTATGCCTGGGAACTATACTATTTCCAGACATGGACCACAAAGCATACATAATCTTCCATTCTTATTTACAGTCTGATGGTGAATGTAGACATTTTAATAGAGGATTTTGAGGTCCAAACAGATCAAAAAGCTATGGGTTGAAAATGCAGAGGCCCTATTAGAATATCGCCACCAATAACTGAGAGATAGGGAAGTGACATCGTTACCCTACCACCTCAACACAATTGGATATTTATTGAATAAAGTCATCAAGATTCTGTGTAGCATGACAATGAAAATAGTCTGAAATGCCAGAGCAGCAAAGCCACAGAAACAAGATGTGAACTAAAGCATGTCCAGGTAAGAGACAACGAGAACTTGATGTAAGACTGTAGTCACGGTGACAGGGTAGGTCAGAACAGGGACTGGAAATGTTTCTAAAATCACACGATTTAACTGTGACATAAGAAGATCAGAAAAGTATAAGACATAAAGCTTTATCAGTCTGCATTATATAAAGTCTGTTAACTAATGTAAGTAAAAGGTATGCATTTAGTGGAAAACATTTTGTTTCCTATCTGAATGATATATAGAATTTTGACTAAATAGGCATATTTTGAATTTTCAGTAAGAAAATAGCATAGTTGACAATGACAGGAGTAGAAGTAGTAGTAAAATAATGGAAATACTCCATTAAAAAATGCTGGGTAGAATAAAAGGGTTAAATGGAGGAAATTTAGAGGCTAATATACCTTGTGTCAAATATGAAAAGCACTATGAGAATCACAATGGGATATGTTAGCTACATTTTCAAAAATAAGAAACTAATATACATGAAGCAAAAAAAATAGTATGCACTTGATTTCTCAATTAGGCAACCTGTTATTTTAACAAAAAAAGTTTTTATTTGAATAAGAAAATCCAAACACTGCTTTGTAAGTAGTGGGAGAAAGGCATGCAGTTGAGAACTGCATTATATTTTGAGAATGGATGTATGTTATGGTTGATACATTGTGTCAACTTGGGGAGTCTAGAGGCTTGGCTGAGTGACTCATCAGGAAGCCAGGGTACCTACTTTTATACAGCCTGAGCCTGTGGAAGAGGAGAGCATGGAGATTGTGAGAGCTACACGCCCCCTAGGTGGGGGGAGCCTGTTTACAAAAGTAAGGGAAGGAAAGAGGCTGTTTTGCTGCCATTCCTCCCTTTTGCTGGTTGTTTTTGCTGTGCTCTGCTGCCATGAACAGTTTGCCCTCTGCCATGTGCCACTCTGCCTCAGAACCAGCCAAATATGGACTGAAACCTCCACAAACTGTAAACTAAATAAACCTTTCCTTCCTTCATTTTGGGCATTGGGTATTTTGTCTCAACAACAAGAGAAAAGTAACCAATACAATGTCGTTTGGGGACATCTCCTCCAAAGCACCAGGGTTAAAAGTCTGCTTGTGAACCCAGGCACTTATGGGAAGGTGACGGAACCTTGAAGCAGTGAGACCCAGCAGGAGGAAGTCAGGTCACTGCAGCATCCCGTGAAGGGAGAGTTGGCCCCCACTTCCTATACTCACTCAGTTCCAGGCCAACCTAAGCTTCTTTGGCCACATGTTCCCACCATGATGCTGGCCTCAAAGCAACAGGTCTAATAAGTAAGGATGGGAACTTCTGAAAGTAGGAGAGAAAAACAGAGCTTTCTACTATTATGCTGATTTTCTCAGGTATTTTGCTAGAATAATAAAAAATTGATTAACATAACAGGAATAAAATGAAAATAGAGTAATTGTAGTAAACACTGTGCTGTTCTAACAGAGATGCATTTTCCTGGGCTTCGAATCCATTTCCCATCTATTATATACATTGTCTGCTCTAAGAACTCCAAAATATCCTGCTTTCATAGAATTCCCTTCAGGTGTTGGGATCAGGAAATGAGTTCCTTGTTCAAATATTGGAAAAAGGCCTGTCACATATTTCTACTCAATGTTGAACAACTCTGTACTGCTTTTCAGATGTCAGAATTCTCCCCACATGATCAGACCCAGTTTGGACCTGACTTCACTTAACATTGCCATGCAGGTCCTTCCTCCTCACTATTTCAACTGATCTATTTTTCTTAAAGATCTTCAGTGAAGCTCGGCCCTTCAGTAAATCACAAGCACCCAAACTCCTATTACAGCCTCAGAGTTCACTTAATCTAGACTTAGATTCTAGACATAGTGTGGAGAACATGATTGAGAATTTTGTTGATTCACTGGCCAGATTATAAAAAAGGTGTCACTGACAGTAGGAAGGATATTGGTAGTCTCTACCAAAGAGGAGTAGATCCACAGTTATTACCACCTTCATCCTCAACTGGTTCACCTAGTGCTGATATAGGAAGTGATACAGATATAAAACTTCTAGATAACATACAGAACATCCACTTACATTTGAATTTCAGATAAATAACAATTTTTGTACTATAAATGTTTCATGTATAGTGTATAAGTTGTTCCTTAAGTACAAATATGTCTCCTATATGCATTTTCCATGTGCATAGTTTTATTCACATGTAAGTATATCCCAGAAACATGTTTATTCCAGGCATTATTCCTTCTTATAGATGCACTTATACAATACTAAAATGCCATCCATTATTTATCTGAAATTCAAATTTACTTGGGTGAACTGTACTGTTATTTATCAATCAGGAACTTGTGATAGAAGAGGAGACAGTGGCTCAGGCAATGTCATAGGCATTTGAGAGCTATTGAAGAAATGGTATTGAAAAGAATTTTCAAATTGGTGAATCCTGCAGAAGATCATTGCTTTGGTGACAAAGAATCTAACAGATTCAGAGCAATCTGAGAAATGTTTGAGTAAAGTCTATGACTTATTGCAGTGTAATCAGGCAATGCAAAGCTCATCTCCTTTTAGATGGTAAAAACCTCTTCTAGGGTGAAGATGCCTCTTCCACTAAGGATGGGAAGATGCCTCTCACTGGCAATGGAGACCCACCTGAATTTAGATACTAAGACTCCCAGCCTTATGCAGGTTCTCACATACATCTCCATTCCAAGTTTGAGCATTCTCTTACTTCCGAAGCAATGCTACCATTTGAACAATAGACATTCTTAGAGGTTAGAGGGCTAAAGGTGTGCTGTGACTCAGTGATAAATATGGTAAGATTCTGCACTTAACTTTCCATAAGTTGAGTTGTATGGATACAAAATAAGTTTCTCTTTCAGACTATTCTGCATATAGATGATTTGGGTTTTTATGTTGGGCTTGACATGGGAATTGAAGTCACTGAAGATCATTTTTTTCTTTTGTAGTGATAGTAGGATCATCCAGATAATAATATTGTCTATCCTACATGGTAAACACATTCTAAAGTACTATAGCCACACATTTCCTTTCTTCAGTAAGAGGCTGGTATTCTGTGGGTCACTACTATCAAAACAAGTTACTGACTTTATTTTTTTTATCACAAGAAGAAAAGAAATTAGTGTCTTAAATATAATGAGATTAGAGATTCAGTTCCAGAAACTCCAAAATTACACGAGAAAATTCATGCTTAAAACTCCACTCCCTATACTGTTCCCAGCAGAAAAATCTCTACTAGTCCCAGTTATCTGGAGAAACAGAATCTACAGATTTGGAGATTCATTATAAGCAATTTATTCACATACATTTCAAAGTTAACAAGACCAAAAATCTACAGAAGGTTAAGCTTCAGAGTCAATGCCAATTGAAGTCCAAGAGGCAAAGAACCCAAATGCCAGCAGGCCAGAGATAAGGAACAGACAGTGCTTCAGTCCAAATCTTATAATATGACAAGATAACCCAAGGTCCAGCTAAAACACTCAAGTAGGAAATAATGCCCTCCCCTCGAATCTGAACTACATACAGGAAAAAGCAACAAAGAGAAATAATGAAAAAGCTCATAGTCAAAAGTCAGTAGAGAAATTAAAATTAAATATTTAAAGGAAAAACATTAGCCCAAAGAGCATCATAGGACCAGAAAAACACAAATTAGCTTGAAAAATACCAACATCTTATCATAAACCAGGTCATATCAATTAAATGTGAAGGGGCCAGACGCCTCAATTAGTCCAAAGAGGATGTTTCCTCAGATTTAAAATGCTTGAAATAGCTACATACTTTCTACAAAGCACATTGTTTAAATATAGATACACCATGGCAAACAATAAGGAAAGAAGAATGCTAAGGTATATGGATAAGTGGAAATCAACCCAGGGCATTTAAAAATGTACTAAATATATTTTAATTATAAAGTGGTCACTATACTAGGAAAGTATAAAATCCTAAAAGTAGAAATACTGCAATTCTAAACATTATAAATTTTGCAAAACCCAACAGCAAAAATAGGTTAAGTATATAATTATCGCTAAAATTTTTAGAATTCAGTAACTGCTAGAATATCTGGACCAACAAATCAGTGAGGATCTAGAGAATGGAAACATTATGAGGCTGTCTTTTGTACTTGATGTTGAGAAAGTAAATTATCCAATCACTCCAGATTATTTTCACAAACTGATGGGAGTATTCATCATGATTGTATTAGTTCCTAACATGCTGCTGGCACAATATATCTAAGGAACAGCCACAATTTGTTTGCAGTCACAGTTTGTAGATTCAGTTTATGGACTGCTGGATCTAAAACACAATTAGGATGACAGAAGAAAACTGTCAACCATAGTGGCCGCGAAGCAGAGAAAAAGGAGGACCCAAGAGCAAGAACACAATTGTCCAGATCATAGCCTCAGAGACCCACCTCGTCAGGCCACGTCCAAGCTCCAAACACCACAATTAGCTATGATAGCATCAGTGAGTTCCAGGGGTGAGTATGGCGGCCCCGCAATTCAGTCATCTTCTAAAAGCACTTCCTCTGAACCTGAGACTCTTGCGAACCATAATAATGATAGACCTCAAGTGTGGACATGAATGAGGTATCTTGAATGATAAAGTTCCAAAATTTAGCAGTGTTCCTAAAATATCTATGAATTAGAGAAAAAATCACGAATAACAAAAAACATTACCAATTATTGCAAAAGCACGTGATACAAAATGACATAAAGTAGCTAAAATAATGCTTAAATGGAGTTACAAAGAAAAGGCTGAATAGTTGTGCTTGTTTATTGTTGTTTGTTTCAGGGGAGTAAACCCAAGGCCCCTCTCCTCTCTCCTCCTCCTTCTCCTCCACCTTCTGCTTCCTTCTCGTCCTCCTCCTCTTTCTCCTTCTCCTCCTCCTTCCCCCTCCTCCTCCTCACCGCATTCTCTTCCTCTTCCCGTCTCCTCTTACTCTTCTTCGTCTTCTATTATTATTATTATTGTTCTTATTCTTATTCTGACACAAGATCTCACAAAGTGACTGAGTTTCTCAGCCTATTTCAAATTTTCAATCATTCTGCTTCATCATCCTGGAGTGCTGGCAGGAGGGCAGCACCTTAGCTGGCCACACATAACTATTTTTGTGTGTTGTCTTGACTATCAGGACTTGCCCAGAAAATATAATTTATGATGTATTTGTGAGAATATTTTCAGATAGATCAGCATTCAAGAGCTGTGTGCAAAGGTGATTATCCTATTCTGTGTGGTGGGAAGTATCAAATCTTGGTGAAACTAAAGGAATTTTCTTCCCTTCCCCTTTTATGTTTACTACCTGACTGCTTGAGCTGAGACATCTCACTGCATTTTCCCTAGTCCTTACACCAACGGCTGTCCTGACTCTGTAGACATCAGAACTGTAGTGAGTCAGTCTACCAAATTTCTTGAATTTTTAGCTTGAAAAAATTCTCTCTCTCTCTCTCTCTCTCTCTCTCTCTCTCTCTCTCTCTCTCTGAGTATCCTATGGCCTTTTTAGGAAGAATGTATGAAGTCAGTACTATAAGTTTTCCTCTTAGAAAACTAGAGAAGTCTAAGTTATTAAGCTCAAGTTAAGTAGAAGGAAGAAGATAGTAACATCAAAACAGAAATTAGTGAAACATTTCTTCCTTAGGATGTACAAAGTCAGGAAAGAATTTTTCTCCCAATCTAACAATATGGAGGTTGGGGATATAGCTCAGTGGAATAAGCGCTTGCCTAGCAAGTGCAGGGTCCTGAGTTCAATCCCCAGTACCGCCAAAAAAAAAAAAAAAAAAGAACCAAAAAAAATCTAACAATATGTAACATAATCAAATGCAAAGAAAACTAATATACACATTACACTTTACACAATCTAGATAGATAGATGGATAGGCAGATAGATAGATAATATAGGGCCAGAGATATAGCTCAGTGGCACAAGCTTCTCCCTGGCATGTATAAGGTCCTGAGTTTGACTCCCAGTACAAAAAAAGCATGGTAAGGTAATATATAGCTATATTATGTAGATAAACATATATGTACATCTACATACACACACATATATATATATATACTTCCTAAAGGGCAACCATTAATATTGCTTTGTTTATCAATGTTTATCATTAATTTTGCAATGTTTATCATTGCAAAATGATAAGAAGACCAAGAAACTGCCATAGATGGGGAAAAAAAGAACTCATCAGAGTCCTCTCATGAGAGGATCAGTCCTCTCATGAAAATAGTGTTCCATGACATTCCAAAAGCTCTGCCTCTGAAAGCATCAGACTTTTTAAGAGACATTCTAGATCTAAACCCTAGCATTCATCCATTAATTGATCTTCAAATGGTCAACCAGTCTTCTATTCCTGAAATAAATCATATTTGTTTATAATCTGTAATCTTCTTCATATATTTCTGATTTTGCTGTCCTAATATTATAGAGCATTTTGTTTGTATTCACAAAATATAATCATGTACATCTCATCTTTCTTTCTTATGATGATTTTCTTTAACTTTAGTGTCAGGGAATTACCTTGATTGCATAGTGACTTGAGAAATATTCTCTTCTGGAAAAGTTTATGAGTGATACAATTTAGCAATTAAACTTTTTGATGAAATTTACAGAATTTATTCTTCATGAACTTTATTAATATAATTTCAGATTTTTATCTGAGTAATAGTTTTATTTACTATTCAATTTCTTAGTTCTAAGTATTATAAATGTAGATATATTTCTTCTTGAGTAAATTTTGACAGTTTTTTCTAATAATTCTGTTACATTTAAATTGACTCGTTTATAGGCAAAAACTTGTTCATATTATTACCTTGAAATTATTTTCATTTCTATAGGGTTAATAATGATTATTCTTTTTTCATTGTTTTCACAATTTACATCCCGATATTAGGTATTTGAGCAAATTTTTATATCCCGGTGCCTGTAATATTCAATACCAGAATTTCCATTTGTTTGCTCTTCATAATTTGTATCTTTATTTTTAATCTTTTGTCTGCCATTGTCATATTTATCATAATTCTGTTTAATTCTTTATAGATAGCAAAGGTTTCATTTAGATCTTTAAGTATGTTTATAGTAGCTGCTCTGAGTTCTTTGTGAAACCCAGCCTCTCGACTCAAAATACTGATTTTTGTTGAACATATGCCATATGCTGCTGCTTTTTTTTTTTTTTTTTTTGGATGGCTCACAATATTTTGCTGAAAACATTTTGTACACTTAGCAATGGTGGACCCCTTCATCTATTTGTAATGAATCTACAGGTGCTTATTCTGTGTTTATATTTATTTTACCTACCTGGAATTAGCTACAGAGACCACTTATTCTGTAGTACATAGCTAGTCATGTACCTTTTTAGTGCATTTATTCCTATGTTTATTGTAATATTTGAGGTAAGATCCTAGAGGCCACATGTAGGCTGTCATCTTCTAATAGTCAACAGTGGGTCATACACTGTATTTGGACATTTTAAGTCAGTACAGTTTATATTCTTTGCCAGTATATTTATGTAAGAATTGGGCTCTACATTGAAATCTCAGGCAGTTTTCAGTTCTACCTCAGTTTTTATCTTTTGCTTGCTTCCGCATACAAGAGTACATCACATCACACTGATCCAGGGAAATGTGCATGTAGAGGTTCCTGTGCTGTCTCCCCTCTTGGGTGTAGCAATTTGACAGCAAATGTACTTCTTCCGAGACCACCTTGGGTGTGTAACAGCTCATCAAGGCCATTACGACTGTCTCACTTCGCATTTTCTGCATGTCTGCATCCCTGTTCCTTGATTCAGTCAGTTTCAAAACTTCTGGTAGCTTCAAGGTTGGCCTCCCCTGATTTATTCTCATCATCATGATCAATAGTATTTTAACAATGATGTTGGACATGAAAATTTTTTCATGCTCTGTCCCAAACCAAATCAGCACTTTCCAGAAATGAAAATGTTAATTTTTATGCCTTGTCCTGGTTTCTTCAATTCCCTATTTGTGGAAAGAATACATTGTATTTAAACTACATTATGTACAAGTAGGTGAATAAACTTCTTGGAAGAATATTTTTATTAAGAAGTTGTAAATCTTTGAATGAGATGCATGTCAATGATCACTTTTGCATTCAGAATGCTGCAGTTTGGATGTATCACTACTAAAACTCAGATACTGAAACTTCTTAGTTGTTTGTGTGATACATTAAAAGATAGAGCTTTTAAGAGGTGATGAAATCCTGAGGGTTCCTCTGTCATGAATGTGACAAACCTCTTATAAGTCACAGAATTTAGCATGGCTTGTCCTGCCTTTGGCTCTGTGAAGACAGAGTTTCTCCCTTTTGGAATCACCATCTTAAAAGCAGAGAACACCCCACACCAGGCAACTGAACCCACCATTGCATTGGTCTTGGACTTTCCAGGCTCCAGAATTGTGAGACAGTAAGTTTGTGCTCTTTATACATTACCCAGACTATGGTAGTTTTAATAACAGCACAAACAGATGAACATTCAAGATTTGGTAGATGATTTTGCTGTGGATAGAAAAATACTTACTGGTTGTAGAGATAAGAATCAATATATTTCAAGAGATAGCTTATTATTTGAAATACTAGGAAAACAAATTTGAGTGGTGAGTATTTTATATTTTTATTTTGTCTTAGTTCCATGTAATAATCTTGTTTTATAGTTGTGTGTGAGGTATATTTGCATAGAGGGTAATTTTGAGGTTGGAGTTAAGGAAGTATTGTTGCTTCTATGTATCCCTGTACTTTATAGTTTGTAGTAGAGAAAATAAGGAGACTGTGTATGTGTTTTTATATTTTTACCTTTCTAACATTTTAGTTTATCCGTTGTAATTCTATGTTTAACTGCTGAGAAATACAGAAGTCTAAAAATGATGTAAATGAAGATAGGATAAATATATCCTTTTTTAAAAAATCCTAAGATGATTTCAACATCTCAAGCAAGGAGGAATATGTAAACTGATTCACATAGAAAGAGTAATCTAGATGTCCTCATTGTGATTTGCTTTCTAACTAAGGTGTCATATCATAATCAAGATGATTGGAAAATATCATCTATCATCTTATATTAATACTGCAGTAAAATTTAAAACTAAATAATATTTATTACTTAAATGGCTTTGTGCAATCGGAATAACCAATAACTAACCAGTTAAGATGTTGTTACTTTTGAAACATATAAGTACATGGATTTCCTAAGCCTAAACACCGTATTTACACACAATTCTTTCAGTTGCCTTTCCATATATAATTTTCTTTCAATTTTTCAGTCTTCATTTTTCCATTGAACCATTTTTAAACAATCTTGTACCATATTTGATTGATAAATTCATGCTTATTATATCAAATTTAGTGTTGACCAGAAAGTATTATAGCTACTTTTTCACTGAAGACTTCTGATATTAAGGCATAATTCCCTCTATGTCTTGCTAGCTCCTACAATTGCATATCTTACCATCATCTGTGCTGAAACTGAAGCAAAAATGTCCAATAAATGCATTAAAATGGGTGAGTGAGTTATAGCTCTTTATTGGTAGTACAAAAAGATGACAGCGGCAGAATGCAGAGCAACAAAACGTAGAGTGGCTAGCATCCACAGTCAATCAGGAAATTAGTAGTTGAGGCCAATGTTGACACTTTAGTTCTTAATTATCCTAATTAGAGACCATCAGAACAGCAAAATAATGTGTATTGAGCCTGGCAAAGTGAACCATTTTCATTGTGCTTGTTGCTTATTTTGGCAGCCATCTTACACTGTTGACTCACATGCTGTGTAGTTAACAAAATCTCATAAGCCATTTTATATAAACTGTGGTTAAGCTAGACCCCTCTCCTCCTGCCCTTGTAAAATTTCTATCTTGAGTTCAAATGTAAGAATTTACTTCCCTTCCACTCAGATTCTATTTGTTTTGTCTTAGTTTTATGGTACAAGATATAATCTATCTATTGGGAATTTAAAAGTATCCATAATCATTGTTATTAAAAATAATATTTCCTTATTAAATTAGAGTAGAATACATTCTTTGCTTCTACAGTACATAGAAAGAGATAGTACACACAGTACATAGAAAGAGATAAATTATCATAAAATATGGTCTATAGATAATAATGAACTATGTATTCTATAACAATAGGTGACAATTGACTTTTTCAAAATTTACTATTACTGACAAAGGTTGTATATATTTATAGTTTACAGCATAATGCTTTAAAAACATATACTTTGTGAAATGGTCAAGTTAAGCTAATGACATGCTTTACCCAGTGAAGACATAAAATATACAGTCATAGTCATTTTCATATTTAAAATATATTGTTAATAACAATAATTGTCATGTTGTATAATAGGCATTTCACACTTGTATTCTTCTTGTCTAACTGCAATGTTTTATCCTTTGACATCATCCCAGTTCAATGCCCTATCACACTCCAGCTTCCAGTAATCACTACATTACTCATTCCTTCTATGAGTTCTTTTATAATTTCATATGTGAGATAATATAGTAATTGTTATATATATATCCTAAGAATCCCCTGGAACAGCTAAATAGTTTTCATTGAACTTGGCAAAGTGAAACACTTTCATTGTACCTGGTACTTACTGTTTGTTTATACTTATTTGGGAAGGAAGTGAAATCACTTGAGGTTAGAGATTAGAACTGTTTATATTAAGTATTCAAAGGCCAAAAGTTATTTGTTATTTTGGTACTTTGCCTACTTGTAATGACCAATTCAGTACATTCTTTACAGCCATCCTATGTTAGTATTGCAGATTACTTGGTTTCTTCTATAGTCAATATTTTTTATTTTTAAAAAAGGTAAAACTTCACACATCATTACAGGACTTTAGAGAAGTATATTCAAAGGTGAAAGTTACTCTTTTCTCCCACAAAAGAATATTTATCAAATATTTACTTTACATATTTTTATTTCTAAAATGCTTTCTGCCTTTTTCTAGTAATTTCCACTTGTTTTGGTCCTGGTGTGTCCTGCAGTTAGCAAGTTGGAGGCTTAGAAACAGGGTGAAGGGCAGGTGAACAATGAGAGGCCACAGCACAGGCAGTCTTGTGAGAAGTTTTAGGAATTTCATGTTCATTCTCCATGGGGAAAATGAGCCCCTGAGAGATGTTAGATGGAGCAATGGTGTGATCTGAATTGCACGGGACATAGGGAAATACAAGGAGACATTTAGCAAGTGTACTATGGTCAGTTGAAAACATTGGTGTCTAGATAGTGGTATCAGTAGGTGGTCAATAAAGAGTAGTTAAACCCTGCATGTGTATGAAAAGAAGGTCTGAGTGGACTTGTGAGACAAGCAAGTAAAAGCTGCGTGTGCTGGTACACATTTGTATTCCCAGTCATTGGGAGGCTGAGGCAGGAGGACTGCAATGAGTTTGAGGGCAGCCTGAGTAACATGATGAGTTCAAAACCAGCCTGAACTACGTACAAAAACGTTCTTCTCAAAACAAATTTTTAAAAATATAAGTAAATAAGAAGATTTCATCTTTTCAGATTCACCCACTGCAGATATATCAAGGTTTGTGTAGCCACTGGCAACTGGGGAAGAAGACAGCCATCTTACCCAAAATAATCCATTTTATTTTCATTTCCTTTTGATTTACATTTTATAAATATTTTGTGGTTTAATTTGCAGTATTTTCTAAATTATCAGATTGTCAGATCACACATTGGCCTTTATAAAAAAGTTATGCTAAGAATTTGTATACATTTGTAATTTATCTCCAAGGCCCCCAAATATATTGCTATCATAAGAATAATATCCTGAATCGTGGGCTTGGTATTCTTCCTTTGAACTATTTTAGAATTTTTAAATATCTAATCATGTTTCCTTGCTAACTTACTTGTCTAGATTTTTCTTTATTCTTAGAAATACACAGTTTTACTCTAACACAAGAATGAAGATTATGACATCACTTTCACCTATGGGTAAAAGCATTATTTACATAAGATAGAGTCACAGTAACACTATTGTCTATGCAGTGGAAAAGGCTAAGAAAAAGTCGTTGCACCTGCCTGAAAAGTTTAATTTTAACTTGTCAAGTAGGTGTAGCGTCCCTCAAAATTCTTGCCAATCTGCCTCTGACTTTCTCAGTCAATGGGCAAGTAAATGACGAGTAGTAGAGGTGTGAATTTCTTCTGTTTTGTTTGCTTTGTTCTGTTCAGCCCGTCCAATAGGCTCCAATCCCGGTACCACTCTCAACTGCAGGAGCTGTAGATTAAAATTCTGGGTAGATGTTTTCCAAATGCAGCTTCAGGATAACTTGGACATGTTGGAAACTGAAATAAAGGGGCTCCTATCAAAACCAACGAATTGGAGCCAAGTTATGCAACTTTTGTAAGTGCTAAACTGCAAGACAAAAATTTCTAGATCTACAGTACTGAAAATTTGCTTCACGGAACATCAAAAGAACCAGTTCAGAGGTTATTAGAGATGCAAAATCATGGCCTTCACTGGATCTAATGAATCAGAATCTACTTTCAAACAAGATCCTTTGTTACTAGTGCACATGTTACCATTGCAACAAACCACTCAGGTGTCTAGGTTTCTCCAGTTGTGACTAAGTGAGCTACAAGAAATGGCCACACCAGTAAAAAAATTAGCCTCTGGGGGCAAAATCAGTGGCTCTTCATTAAAGAGCACTTTACCTCAAAGCTTTCCACTTACTCACATCTGAGCTATCACCTGCGGGGCAGTGAAGCCACTCCTATCCTGACCCTTAGATTTATTCTTAACAAGCAGAAGTTTCTAATCTTAGAGCTGAATTGTTCTGAACAAGAAATTATCTTAGCTGCAGATAGAAATTCTGACAGCAAAAGAATCATTCCCTTTTACTTCTGACAGCTAAAATTTTCAACAGAAACTCAATTTTTCTGAAGAAACTTCATCATTTATAAGGACAAAAAACAGCATAAAAAGCTAGAGTAGCCAACATGATACCCAAGGACAACAAAGTTGGAGAACTATCACAAACAGATTTAAGGACTTACAGCTATAGAAATCAAGACAGGATGGTATTTCTGAAATAATAGATCAATGGAGGCCAAGAGTGGGAATAGAAAAGACTCACACAAGTATAGTCAAATAATTTTTGACAAAGGAGATGCTATTCAACGGAAAAAGTTTAATTGTTCAACAAGTGAGTCTATCACAATCAAAATATTTATGTAATAAAAAATAGACAAATGTCAAAGCTTTCAAAAATTATTTAAAAACATCACAAACTTAAATATGAAATGAAATATGTGACATTTCTGGATATCGGTTAGAGTTGTCCCAAGGAATAGCATCAATAGAAAGCATATTTATACTCATTCAATAGGATTTATTGGATAGGCTTACCAGATCAGAGGCATGAGAGCCTATAATGGCTGTATGCCTATGGGAGAGCTGGAGGGTTCAGTAGTCGCTCATCTAAGATGCAAGATGCAAAATAAGAGTTAACTGAAACGTAACAGCAATCCAAGCTCAAAGGCCTGGAGGCTTGCTGGACATTTTCCACTTTGAATCTGTGTTGCAAGGCTGAAAAACTGAAGACCTGGAGACCAATGTCTGAAGGTGATAACAGGAAAGGACAAAATGCTCAAGACCAGAATTCTTCAAATGGGCACACTTCCTTCTCCTTTCCCTTTTTATTCCATCTGACTACAATCCTATTGGTCCGTGCCACTCGCAAACAGGGTGAGTATTCACTCATTCCATTTGCTGGCCTACATATCAGTCATCAAGAGACACACCCAGAACTGTGCTTTACTCATCTGCTAGGCATTTCTTAATCCACTCTGATTAGCAGACTATTGACAATTCACCACTAGTCAACTTGACAACCAGATATCTCTCCTAAACCAGATTTAATCTTCTAAATACTAAGGTCACAATTACTCCTAACATAATACAGCTATCCTGTATAAAAATGGAGACAAACTTATTCCCCACCCAGAATAGAAAACAAAAATTTTCTTTGGGTAATGCTTGTTCTTCTCTTGGCATTCCATAAATTAAATATCATAATATAGATTGAATAATATTTATGAATGAATATTAAGTTAACCAACATCATGTTGTGAAGAAAGAAAATTAAAATATCATGGTTAAGAAAACAGGAAAAAAAATCCTGCCAAGATTGGCTTGTTTTAGTTTAACACTGACCTAAGCCATAGGCCAGGGTAACATGAGGAGACACCCTAATTAATCTGTTGAACTCTAAGCATATTCTTACTTACCTCTATTGTGAATTGAAGTGTGATCTCCCCTTTTGTAGTAGGATTACCATACCAGCCCCACAGCTCCCTGTTTAGCTTGTTTATTCAAAAGCATAAGCAGCCCAAAATAACCATAGGGAAGTATTAGCATCCGTTCAATGGGATGTTTGTTGTGACTCTTGATAGAATATTTCTCCCCTCTAGAGCTGTCTTTTAGGATGACAGAGGAACAAAAGTAAACGATTTGTTAGTGGATCAGTAAGGGTAGTAATGTGTAGTACCATTGCCATTTCACCACTTGAGTTCTATACCCATGAATCTTGGCTCTGGAGGAAACAGTGCAATATATTAGATATTGATTCAGAGCATATACATCCTTCTGGAGAATCTTTCTTCAGTCCTACAAGGTATTGCCACCTAGTTCGCACTGTAACTACATCATCAGAAAACCATTCAACTGAGTTTGTGTATGCTGGAGGACATGGTAAGATCAAAGAATTCCGTGAGCATGAGCCACTGCTGCTAAGAAGAGCATTCCTTGGGCAGAAACAATGCTATGCAGAATACCACCAAAATGTGTCTATTCTTAAAAGGACAAAGCACTGCCCTTTCCTTATTGAAATAGTCTAATGTAGTCAAACTGCCAGCAGACGGCAGGTGTACCACTCCAGGCAATGGTGTCATGTCAGGGCTTCATACTGGTCTCCTTTTTTGGCAATCCAGGCATTCAATAGTGGTTGGGGCCAAGTCAAGCATGGTGAGTGGAAGTCAATGTTGCTGAGCCTGTGCATCTCGATCCCTGTGACCATGGCCACTTTGTTCATGAATCCATTTAGGTAGTGACAGGAAAGTTTGAGGGAAGAAGTTGACTGATAGCCACAGATTGGCTCATCCTGTCTACTTCACTATTAAAGTCCTCTTCTGCTGAAGTTACCTTTTGATGAGCATTTACACATCCCGTGCCTCTTGAAGAGATGTATCTATACACTTCTTCCCCAAAAGTTTTGCCACCAAATTTTCATGTTCCTTCCTTTCATGTTCCTTTCTTATTATCCATACAAATCATTGCCTGTAACCTATAAATTAGTACATATCTGGCCATTTTGTCATCCCAAGCAAAATGTGTGACCAGATTTACTGCCTGTATTTCTGTCCACTCTGAATATTCCCTTCACCACTGTCCTTCAGGGATGTCTTGGGGGTGGGCTATAATGCTATAGCTGTCCACTTTCTAGTATTTCTTATTTTTTGTACCAGGAATTGAACTCAGGACCTCTGAATTGCCAGGCAGTTGCTGTGTCACTGACCTAAATCCCTGGGCTCCCCCAAATTTTTTGGTACTGACTTGGTTACTTTTATCTCATTGCTGAGACAAAATACTTGATGCCCAAATTTAAAGAGCAAAATATTTATGTAGCTAACAGTTTGTGGAGGTTTCATTCCATACTCCGCTGGCTCCAAGGCAGAGTGGCACATGGCAGAGGGCTATAGTTCATGTGGCAGAACACAGCAAAAGCAACAAGGACAAAAGGGGTGACTGGTAGTGGGAAGAGCAAGCTTCTTGTCTTTCCTTATATTTTGTGCAAGCTCCCTGCCCCAGTGCAGGTGTAGCACTACTATCATAATCTCTGCATTGGACCACAGATCAATCATAAGCTCTAGAAGCCCATATCTATATCTGTATGAGGTTTTGGGTGGACACCCAGACACAAACCATAATAGGTCTCAGGAATTGAACTCAGGATCTCATGTTTGCCAGGCAGGCACTGTGCTGCTGAGCTATATTCCCAGCCCCAGTATTTCTTTCTTTCTTTTTTTTACTGGGAATTGAACTCAGGACCCTGCATTTGCCAGGCAGGTGCCTATACCACTGAGTTATATCCCCAGCCCTAGCTCTAGTATTTCTCATAAAGTGTGCAGAACCACCTGTGCACCAGACCCTATGCTTCTGTTCCTGTGTTCACTGATCATAGGATACATTGCATGAGGCCACAGGTGCATACTGGGTGACAGAAGGTGACGCCATTGCAGGACTATCAAACACAGGCATTTGGGCTACTTCTTCAGGTAACTTACATCAGCTCCATGACCTTCTCATGCCCATCCACATATGTATGACTTCCATGTTGTGGTGGACTATTAATGAACATGTCTAAATTCGTAACTCAGTGAATCAGCACCCAGTTCATGATACACAGCTCAGGATATAGGGTAAGCTTGTATCACATGGTCTAGGCTTCAATTTCCACTAAGAATCAGTGGCAATCCTGTTCTTCAAAGGTAGGGACTCATCTTTAGGGGCCTGACAGAAGCTTAAAATTGCATTCCTATCTGCCTCCACCTTCAGCCCTATTGGAGCTGCTGGGTCATATGGCCCAAGTGACAGAGAAGCTTACATAGTAACATGAACCATCTGCACTGCCCTCTCTTTTACTGGTCTCACAGTTTCCAAAGCCACTCAGTAAATGGGCTGGAGTTACACTTCTAAGTGAGGAATATGTTGTCTCCAAAATCCTATTAGGTGAGCCCATTAGATGTTATACCTCTTTTATGCCCTACATTATCTCATTCCTAATAATTTTACTGAGGAGGAGGGCCTTCAGATTTCAGTTGGACTTAATATTCATCTTTGACAGGCCAATACTTTGCTGATAAAGTCCAGAGTAGTCACTACCTCTTGCTCGCTTGAGGTCACCAGCATGATGTCATCAAAGTAATAGGCCAGCATAATTCCTTGGGGAAGAAAAAGGTGATCCAGATCCCTGCAAACTAAGTTGTGACATAGGACTGGAGAGTTCATATATCCCAGATATAGGACGATACTGGTGTACTGATAACTTTGCCATCTGAAAGCAGATTGTTTATCATGACCCCTGTGGATAGGTATGGAGGAAAAGCATTTTCCAAACTAATTCCTGCATATCAGGTACCGGGAGATGTGTTAATCTGCTCAAGCAAAGAAACTAATTCTGTTACAGCAGCTGCAATTGCAATCACTTGATTAAGCTTATGGTAATCTACTATCGTTCTTCCAGGTCCATCTGTCTTCTGTACAGGCTAAATAGGAGAGTTCAACGGAGATGTAGAAGGAATCACCAACTCTGTGTCTTTCAAGTCCTTTACGGTGACACCAGCCTCTGCGGTTTCTCCAGAAATACAAAATTGATTTTGATTTCCTAATTTCTGAGATGGAGGCAACTCTTATGGCTTCGTTGTAGCATTTGGCATCATTCTAGCTCTCAAACCACAGGTTAGGGAACCAATATTGTGAACATTAGTACATCTGAGCACTGATTTTTGTCTATCCCAATTATGGATTCAAAAAGTGACCACAAGATGGATTCAGGGAAACTACTTAAAGCATTGCAAATCACATATTGTGACTCCTACAGGCCCCTATCCTTTCCTGGAGAGTCACAGTGATGTCTTGGATCTACTGGAATCAGTGTTTGTTATGGTTGTTACACTGTATCAACTTGAGAAGTCTAGAAGCCTAGCTAAGTAACTCAGCTGTTCTACATCCTGGGGTGTGAAAGACACGCCCTCACCACTCTAAGATGTGTCATTGTGTCAATTGGAGAAGTTTGGAAGTTTAACTAAGCGACTCAGCAGGGGGTCAGCATCCTGACTTTGTAAACATACTGAGCCTGTGCAGGTGGAGGCTACAGGGATCCTGTGAGTGTTACACCCGCCATAGGGTGGGAAGCTTGCTTACAATATAAGGGAAGTAAAAGTGCCACTTTTTGTTCTTGCTGCTTTTACAGTCTTCTGCTGCCTTCAACTATTGTCCCTCACCATGGCACCCTGCCTTAGAGCCAGCTGATTACAGGCTGAAACCACCAGAAATCGCAACCTAAATAAATATTTTCTTCCTTAATTGTGGATGTCAGGTATTTTGTCTCAGCAGTGAAAGAAAAGTAACCAACACAGTGTTGGTTCAGAGACAGTGACTACTAGTCCCAGAAATGCCTCATATTTTCCTTTTTTCCAGATATGTGGTTACCTTGTTAAAAGGCCATAGGTTCCTTTGCCAAAGTGTGGGAGAGATACTCCCAGTAGGGTTTTTTTGGTACTGCAGCAAGTTCCTTCTTGAGATAATCTAGCCTTCCCTTCATCCATGGGTTCTGGTTTTGTAAACTAACTGGAGTCTGCTAAATTTTTACAGTGACACTATTTTCTATTATTACAATATGCAGATTATAACAATCTGAGTCTCTACCCTCCGTGCACCCAGAGCAGATAGGGGGTCCTCATTCAGAAGGTCCAGGAGCTGCTAACACCAAGGTTCACATTTGGGCCTTCCCTGTGCATGCCTTGGGCCGCCACAGGTACTAGGGCAGGGGGTGCATGAACTGCTATCACTGTGGTTTGCATCTGAGCTTTACTTGCACCCTGACTTTCTGGAGGTCTCAGACACAGGTGGTCCCTGATCACTGCCAGCACAGCCAACGTCTGGCTCCTTTGCCAACCCTGTGGAGACACAGAATCAAGCAGTCTGTGACCCGCTGACACCACAGTTCACAACCTAAAGCCCAGAGAACCAGGTACTGCCAATCTACTTCCTGGGGTCAGAGTAGGTGATGCACAACCCACCCACCATTACAATCTGAGTCTCCGCCCACCATGCACCTGGTGCAGACAGGAGGTCCTCACTCAGGAGGCCCAGGAGCTGCTAATATCAGGGTTCATATTTGGACCCTTTCTATGCATGCCTTAGACTGCTGGAGGTACTAGGGCAGGGGGTGCATGAACTGGTATCACTGTGGTTTGCATCTGGGCTTTACTTGTACCCTGATCTTCTGGAGGTCATAAACATAGGCAATCCCTGATCACTTCCAGCGCAGCCCACATTGGGCTCCTGTGCCTGCCCTGAGCTGCCTGGAAACATGGAATCAAGTGCTTCGCAAACTGTTGACCTTGCAATTCGTGTCTGGGTTCTGCCTAGGCCCTGAACTGCCTGGGGTCACAGGACGACTGATCCATGATTGTTCCATCAATGCAGCCCGATTCTGAGTCATACGTGTGCCCTGAGCTGGAAAAGGACATCAGATCAGACAGTGTGCCATCAAAAGGCATCATAGTTTGTGTCTCAGACCTGGGAGAACTAGGTACACTTCAGCATCTACCAGAAGACCCCAGACTAAGCAGAGAATTTCAGCAGACACTGAAGGGCAAGCCTGACCACAAGGAAAGCTGGGCACACTAGCAACCATTGCTGAGCTGCCAGAGAAGAGGGAAACAGAGCATTCTGACTCCAGCATCAAACATGACAAGGTGAAGAGCTAAAACACAATCTCAGGACTCAATCCCACTCACAACAAGTCCAGGAGACATTGACATAGGAAAACTTGGTAAACAAACACCTGAAATTGCTGAAATGATTGCAGTGGCAGTAAATAAACAACTGTATCAGACCATAGAAGGCATCAGATCAGAAATACTCTATCAGGTAAAAACTGAAATGACAATAATAATGAAAGAATTGTTCAGCACATCTAGAGAAAAAACTGATAAAAAAAATAGCTGAGCATAGGCAATGGATGGAAACTTCACATGAGTAATATAAGAATGAATTAGAATGCAATGAACAGACTAAAAGAGATTTCCAGGAAATCAAAACTTACACTGAAAGCTTGCAAAACCACTTGAATGAAGCTGAAGATAGAATTTCAGATCTTGAAGACAGCATGGCAGCTAGTGATCATGAAAGGAAGAATCTGTTAAAATCAATAAGGACCCAGGAAAAATCAATTTAACAACCATGACAGCAGGCAAAGAAAAATAATGTTAGACTAATAGTAGTCAATGAAACAGCAGAGGACAACACAAATGACATAAAAAGAATATTTGCAGAAGTAATAGCAGAAAATTTCCCAAGCATGGAAACAAACTGAGATACAAGTAAATGAGGCATATAGAACTCCTACTAGTCATAACCATGATAAAACTACATGCAGACATATAATAATCAAGATCCCAGATCTCCAGCAAAAGAAGAGATTATTAAAAATCACTAGAGAAAAGAAACAGATAACCTTTAAAGGAAAGCCCATCAGAATCATGGTAGACTTCTCAACATAAACCATCCAGTTGAGAAGAACTTGGAGTGAAGTGTTACATGTCCTAAGGCAAAACAGCTTCCAATCAATACTGAGGTGTCCTGCCAAACTATCCTTCAAGTTTAACAGAAAAATAAAATATTTCCATGACAAAGAGAAACTGAAGAACATCGTGAGTCCCAAACCATCCTTTAAAAACTACTAAAAGACATTCTAGATAGAGAAGAAAACAACGACAATTTCAAGAACAATACAAAGGAACCCTCAAGCACAGGAAGAAAAAGTAGGAAACCACCAGCAAGTAAATAACATGTCAATGATAAGCCACTACATATCAGTTATAACCATTAATGTAAATGGCCTCAATTCACCAGTCAAAAGAAACAGACTGGCAGAGTGGATTAAGAAACAAAATCCCATAATATACTGTATACAGGAAACACATTTTACTCAAAATCCAAGGACTGAAAGTCAAAAGATGACAAACAATCCTCCATGCAACAGGAACCCAGAAAAAGACAGGTGTAGCTATTATGTTTGCAGACAACATAAACTTAAAACCAAGAATAGCAGAAAGAGATAAAGAAGGCCACTACATACTTGTTAGGGGAAAACTGCAAGAGGAAGAGATAACAATCCTAAACATGTATGCACCAAATATCAGAGCCCCAAACTATATAAGACAAATCTTAACAGACATGAAAAACCAAATAATTAATAACACTATTGTAATAGGGGACCACAAAACCCCTTTTATACAAAGAGGTAGGTCAACTGGATAAAAATCTGCAAAGAAATAACAGATCTGAACCAAACCTGTGAACAAATTGTCTTAGTAGATGTATACAGAGTGTTGTACCCCAAAACATCAGAATACATATTTTTCTCAGCTGCACACGGGACCTTCTCTAAAATAGACCACATTCTAGCCCATACAGCATACCTACCTAAATGCAGAAGAATTGAAATCATCCCATGCATATTATGTGTCCACAGTGCAATGAAATTAGAAATTAATGACGAAAGGAACTCCAAAAACTCCATAAACACTTGGAAATTAAATAAAAACCTCCTGAACAACCAATAGGTCAAAGAGGAAATAAAATAAGAAATTAAAAAATACCGGCAAACAAATGAAAATGTAGATACAACATCCTGGAATCTCTGGGATACAATGGAAGCAGTCCTCAGAGGGAAATTTACAGGGGTGAACTCACACATAGGAAAAACAAAAAGAGAACAAGTAAATATCCTAATGCTGCACCTCAAACTTTCAGAAAAAGAAGAACAAGTCATGCCAAATCCCAAAGAAGGGAGGAGATTATAAAGATCAGGGCAGAAATTCATGCAAGTGAGATGAAGAAAATCCTCCAAAAAATAAATAAATCAAAGAGCGGGTTCTTTGAAAGAATAAATAAAATTGAAAATCCCCTAGCCAAACTTATCAGAAAAGGAAAGGAAAAAGATCATACTAATGCAATAAGGAATGAAAAGGATAAAATCATTAAAGATCCCACAGAAATTCAAAAGATCATTAATTCCTACTTTGAAAATCTTTACTCCTAAGGATAGAAAACTCAGAAGAATTGGACTAATTCCTAGAAATGTAAAATTACCAAAGTTGAATCAAGAAGATATAAAAATCCTGAAAAACTGAATATCAATTAATGCGACTGAAAATGTGATTAAAGACGTACAGACAAACAAAAGCGCAGGCACTGATAGATTCATAGCAGAATTTTAAAAGAAATTCAGAGAAGATTTAATACCAACACTCCTCAAATTCTTCCATGAAATTGAAAGGAAAGAAATTCTCCCTAACTCTTTTCTGGAGGCAAGTATTATACTGATACCAAACCCAGGAAAAGACACAACCAAGAAAGAGAATGACAGACCAATTCCCTAATGAATACAGATGCAAAAATTCTCAAGAAAATACTAGCAAATAGACTGCAGCAAATCATCAAGAAAATCATATACCATAACCAAGTTGGATTCATTCCAGGAATGCAGGAATGGTTCAATATTCACAAATCAATTAATGTTATACACCATATTAAAAAAGCCAAAGACAAAAACCACATGATCATCTCAATAGATGCAGAAAAAGCTTTCAACAAAGTCCAACACGCATTCATGATAAAAACCCTAGAGCAAACTGGAATTGAACGCCTTTACCTCAATCTGATGAAAGTCATCTATGACAAATGAACAGTCAACATCACACGAAACAGAAAAAAACTGAAAGCTTTGACTTTAAAATCAGGAAGATAAGGATGCCCACTGTCACCACTCCTACTCAGCATAGTTCTGGAACCATTAGCCTGAGCAATTAGACAAGAGAGAGAAATAAAACAAATAAGAATAGGAATGGGAGAAAAGAAATTATCACTATTTACAGAACACATCTGTCTTGGTTATTTTTCTTTCGTTGCTGAGACAAAATACCAAACACCCAAAATGAACGAAGGAAAGGTTTATTTAGCTTGCAGTTTGTGGAGGTTTCAGTCCATACTTGGCTGATTCAGAAGCAGAGTGGCACATGGCAGAGGGCAAACTGTTCATGGCAGCAGAGCACAGCAAAAACCACAAGAGCAAAAGGGAGGAATGGCAGGAAGCAGCCTCTTCTCTTCCTTTATATTGTAAAGAGCCTACCACCACCCAGGGGGTGTGTAGCACTCACAGAATCTCCATGCCTCCCTCTTTCTCAGGCTCAGGACGAGTATAAATAGGCACTCCAGCTCCCTTCTGAGTGACATAGGACCTTTTAAATTTCCCAAATTAACACAATAAACAACATCCCAGAAGGGTAAGGGCATGTCCTTTTCCCCCAAGATTTACAAATGCTGAGTTACTTAGCCAAACCTTAGACTCCCCAAGTTGGCACAATTTATCAAACATAACAACATGATACTTTGCATTGAAGACCCCAAAAACTCCACCAGAAGACTCCTGGACTAATCAACAAATTCAGAAGTGTATCTGGATACAAAATCAACACCCAAAAATCAGTAGCATTCCTATACACAAACAACAGACTGAGAAAGAATTAAGGAAAACATACCTTTCACAATAACATCCAAGAAACTGAAATATTTAGGAATCAATCTACCAAACGAAGTAAAAGATCTATTCAATGAAAACTACAGTACTCTGAAAAAAGAGATCAAGGAGGATTTCAATAAATGGAAAAACATTCCTTGCTCATGACTAGGAAGAACCAACACTGTGAAAATGGCCAGACTATCAAAATTGTTGTACAGATTCAATGCAATTCCCATTAAACCACCATTGTCATATCTCACAGATACAAAGAAAACATTCATAAAATTCATCTGGAACCAGAAGAAAATCAGAGAGCAAAAGCAATCCTGGGCAACAAAGACAAGTCAGCTGAAATCACAATCCCTGACCTGAAATTATACTACAAAGCTGCTGTAATAAAATCGACCTGGTACTGGCTAAAAAACAGACCTGAGGATCAGTGGACCAGACTGGAAGCGGCAGCCATAACTACAAACACACTCAGCACCTAATCTTTGACAAAGGGGCCAAACAAGCTCACTGGAAGAAAGATAGCCTCTTTAATAAATGGTATTGAAAAAATTGGCTTGACACCTGCCAAAGACTGAAAATAGACCTAAGTCTACCACCATGCACGAAACTAGAGTCAAAATGAATCACAGATCTCAGTATTAAAACAGAAACACTAAATGTATTGGAAGAGAAAGTCGGTAAAAATCTTGAAGACATAGGGGTAGGCAGCGAGTTCATGAACAAAAAACAAACTGCATGGGAAATACTTCAAAGAATCAACAACTGGGATCTCACCCTACTGAAAAGTTTCTGCACATCTAAAAAAATCACCAGCAGAGTAAAAACTAAACCCACAAACTGGGAAAAAATTTTAGATGACTATCCCTCAGACAAAGGTCTTCTATCTAGAACATATAAAGAATTAAAGAATATCTGTCCTCCCAAACTAAAAGATCTAATCCAAAAATGGACATCTGACATGAACACACACTTTTCAGATAAAGAAATACAAAAGGCAAATAAATACATGAGAAAATGTTCAACATCATTAGTCATTCAAGAAATGTCTATTAAAAGAACCTTGAGATTTCATCTCACACCTTTAAGAACGGCTAGCATTAAGAAATACACTGATAACAAATGCTGGCGAGGCTGTAGAGAAATAAGAACTCTTCTCCCCTGCTTGTGGGAATGCAGATTGTTGAAACCACTGTGGAAGTTAGTTTGGAGATTCCTCAGCAAACTGGGTCTGGAGGTGCCATTCAACCCAGCCATTCTCCTGGGTATTTTCCCAGAAGATCTGAAAACATCATATCACAACAATATATGTGCACCCATGTTTATAGCAGCACAATTTGTAATTGCTAAATTGTGGAGGCAACCCAAATCCACTGAGGACTGGATAAAAAGATTGTGGTACTTTTATATAATGGAATATTACTCAGCTATAAAGAAAGATAAACTCAAGACTTTTATAGGTAAATGGTCACAACTAGAGACCATACTCATAAGTGAAATAAATCAGACCTCTGTGTGTAAACAACATATTATCTCACTAGTGTACAAACCTGAAAGAGGGTATAAAAATTAGAGGGTAGGACAGACATTGTGAAATGAAAGGAACATACTCAAAAGTAAAGAGCAACTGGGATCAGTGAAAAGTAAAAGGAAAAGAAGGGAAATTATGTATATATAAAGAGAAATTATGTGTGTATATATACATATACATACATACACACACACACACACACACACACACACACACACATATATATATATATATATATATATATATATATATATACAGGATATCTAACATAGTTGAACTACTGACTTCTATTGCTTTACTGAAAGGAACAGTTAATGATTAATTATTTGATCAATCTTGCATGTCTCTGTTTGTTCTCTTGAGAAACCCCTGTTTTTTTGTCTGTAACTCTGTATTGCTTATATTGTTCTTATGCTATTTTGTAAATGGAGGTCTGTCTGTTAATATGTTTTCCTTCTTTTATTTTTAAAATAAATTTTCAAAAGAAAATAAAAAGAAAAGTTCATTCTGTGATTTCATCCACATATTCATCGTCTTCCTTACTTTTCTCTCGTTGCTGAGATAAAATATCCAACGTGCAAAATGAAGGAAGGAAAGGTTTATTTAACTTAACAGTTCATGGAGGTTTCACTCCATACTTGGTTCTGAGGCAGAGTGGCACATGGCAGAGGGCAACAGTTCATGGCAGCAGAGCACAGCAAAAACAACCAGCAAAAGGGAAGAATGGCAGGCAAGCAGCCTCTCTCCATCCCTTACATTGTAAACAGGCTACCCCCAACCATGAGACATGTAGCTCTCACACAATCTCCATGCCTTCCTCTTCCACAGGCTCAGGATGTATATAAACTAAGCACCCTGGCTTCCTTCTGAGTCACTCAGCCAAACCTCTAGACTCCCCAAGTTGACAAAATGTATGAATCATAACATTCACTTATTCAGTCAAAAATAGTCATTGATGGTAAGTGTTTGACTAAAAAAAAAAATGCTGTGTATTTTAATTCATTTGTCCTAAAAATTAATTATTTATATAAACCCAGTAAAAAAAATAGTGAATTTCCTATGTATTTTGCTTCTGAGAAAACTGACCATGATTCATTTGCCAAAGCCATAGTGCTATATGTGGAAGACTATACTTGTTATTCTTTTGCCTCTACTGTCCATTATTGTATGTCCGCTTTGACTTTGGTCCTAGTTGAGTGGTGTTACTTAGCCCTATGATCCCAGGATCAAATTATAGTGATAGTATTTAACTTCCCCAATTGAATGAGTATGGCTACTGCCATAAAGTGGAGCCTACAGAGAAGAACAAGGAGTTTCCCTTTAGAAACTAGAGTTTCCCTTGCAATCTGTTTCGTAAAGCCTTAGTGAAGGATTCTTTTTCTGGGCCTTCAAAATGTGATAAAGAAGTTTTTTGGAGGCAAATCTACCTCAATATTACCGATTTTCAGGCATCTCCAGTTCCTTGACAGTAGGTCAACTTTAACACACATTTAAGTCAACAAACTAAATAAAATATTACACATATTTTTGACAAACTTCAAAATTTCACATTAAATTTAGAGTCTCTGCATAGTGGGAACATAGCAAGAAAATTAGCCTGTTGTGTGTTTATGTAATTTCCACCATTACCTCACAGGCTTAAATTCCATAGGTATACCTGTTCTCCAGCCCTTTACTTGGAATGAGAAAACCCAAGCAGTTCCTTGCATGTGTACACTGTACATCTCATCTTTCAGAATCTTCCATTATTTCAGCATGATTGTAAGCATAGAGGCACAAATTGGTGATAAGAGTAGGTCCTGACAAGCTTTAGTATTGTCTTTCTTTCCGATAGCATCAGAGAAGATCATTACTCTTTCCATAGTCAACAAAAAATTAGTTTTCTCAGACAGAAGTTGGGAGACAAACACCACTGGGAATGGAGGAATAGATGGTTCTGTCAGTGTAGGTGGGGATCTCTTCTCTTCCAGCAAAATAATTTCGTTGGAATTTAGGAATCCAGTATTCTCAGCTTTATCGTTTTCCTTTGAAACAACTTCTCCATCCCTGTTTATGGGACACCGTTACTTTTGATCATCACCCTCACTTTAAGTGCAGACATGTTTTAAGGCTAAGCATTACATTTATGATGTTATTCATCAATCATATTATAACTTGTCTCAACAATTTCAGGCCTGTGGCTAAAAGGGAAAGAATTCTCCTTCAGCATACACTTAGAAGACTTTAGATCATTTGTGTCTGGAGCAGAAGTTTTGAGTTGTTGATCCCATTAGTTTCATTTTGCAGATTGTCCAGAGGCAACCAGCCATCATTATTATATTTCTCATTCTTCTAAAATTATTCAGAAGTATTATATTCTTTACATCACCCAGTGTTCAGTTAGGATAAACAAATGGATTGATGTTGCATATGACTTTAAATAGTTCACCCTATGGACTACCAGTACTGGCTACATTATCTAAAGGAGAAATCATGGAAACTTTAGTCATTATCAAATTAGAGAGACAACTTCAGTAACCACTAAAGTAATTACAGAAATTCTGTTTCTCAAGAAATACCCCTGTGGTCCAAAAGCAGTATTAGTTAGAGTTCTCTAGAAGAATAGAGTAAACAAAAAAATATGTATAGTTAACCAAGTGGAATTTTAGGCAAGCTTACAAGGTCAGAAGGGAAAAAGTACATATTGGCCAGCTGCAGATGGAAAAGTTAGATTATCCAGTAGTTGCTCAGCCAAGAATATGAGGTCCATAGATCAAGAGGCATCTGGGATGCTGCACCATTCTAAGGTCAAAAGCCTGAAAAAAAATCACTGGAAGCTGCTATTTCAAGTCTATGTTTGAAGGTTGAAGAAACTAGAGACTTGGAGACCTAGGACCAAAATCAACAGCAGCAGCAGTTACACTGCTCAGAAAGATTGACTCTCTTGAAAATGGATACATTTCCTCCTCCTCTCTTTTAATTCATCCGACAACCCTACTGGTTTGTGCTACTCATAACCCAGGTGAGTCTTTTCCTCCTATTTGCTGGTCTTCATGCCAATCACACAGAGTCACAGGCACTGTGCTTTACTCAAATGCTAGGTGTTTCACAAGTTGACAAATCATGATTAACAGTCACATTCCAGAAAAAAGTGTCGGTAAATATGAAAATAATCATGAGTTCAGTGATGAATTTTAGATCTCATTTTAGGTTAAATGAGTTCACCTAATCTAATTAGGCTGCCGTTCTCAACCCAAGTACATCAGAATGAGAACGTAATTAGAAATGGCATCTGTTCAGGTGGCCAGCGTGGAGGAGGGCAGCCCCCCCCCATTTAACATCTACACTGGTAGGACCCAGGTGAACCTTGCTGGGAGGACCAGAGAACAGCCCTAGCTGCTGCTGTGAGTAGGGTGAACTGCTCGGGAAAGCTCAGAAACCAAAAGGAACGTCAGTGACACAGTAGCAGCCCAGTAAAAGTGCACTGGGTGACAGCTGGGACCAGTGGAATGAAAATTCCAAAACGACATTAAGAGGAGCCGATAGGTGACAGGTTAGAGGAGCCAGCATTATGCTTGGGGACAAAGACACGAGGAACAGAAGCAGAGGGGTTGGGCCGCCCAGTTCTCCCCTTTTTGTTGTTGTTGTTCTGTTTTCTTTTCTTATTTATTTTCTCCTTTTTTGTCTTTTCTAAAGATCTGAGGAGAAATCCAGCAGAAATCCACAGAAATCCAATTCTATCCACCACACTCAGAAACCAATTTCAGGTAACCTCTTGCTTACCCCCATTCTTTCTTTCCCACCCTCTCCTCTGGTTTCCCAAAGTGATCATCCTTTGCTTTTCAGCCTTGCTTCTAGTTTCTTTTCAGTTATGTGTGTTTTATCTACTTTTCTTAAATTTCTCAACCACAGGAGAGAACCACTTTATGAAGGGAAAATACTTTGAACACAAACTCCCAATTTGCATTTGGTTCTGTTGCATAATTGTAGATTTTGCTTCTATGGTTTAAGGTACAAAATTAATAGCTACCACAGTTTGTCAGTTTCTAAACTGTGCTTGTTGCTGTTGTTATTGCTAATTATGCTACCTTAGATAGGATGTCATACCTGTTATAATCAGTTGTTTGTCCTTCTGTAACAATACTGGGAAACTGTGAGTTAATTATCTCACCACAGCCCAGCACCAAAGAACTGGGGACTGAGCCAAACGGACACCAGCATCTCACTAATAATTAACTAGGAAGGTAAGTTCTTGGCACAGGCACAAGCCAAAAACAACCTACACACAGAAGACATCTCTGAGGAACAGACTTTTCCTAGAAAGGACTGGATACAGGTGACATAGTTACCTTCTGCAAATCTTATAAAAATCAACACAGAAAACAAAATAAAAAAATTTAAAATAGAAAATAACAAGATATGGAAGAATGATGCAATCTCAGACCTACAGCACCCCCAGAATAAGTCCAGGAGACAATGAAATAGAGAAGAATGGAAAACACATATGTGAAATTTCTGAAATGATACCAGTTAAATAAAGAAAGAAATCCATGAGGTTATAGAGGAAATCAGATCAGAAATAATCTCTGAAGGAAAGCAAGAAATGTCAATATACATAAAGAAATTGTTCAACAAACTATAGTAGCGATAGATTTAAAAAATGATGTCAGGAGAAGGAAGGAAACTATGAACAACCAAAATGGAAAAGAAATAGAATGCATGAAACGTGTTAACTCAGATACCCAAGAAGTCAGGAAAGCTGGAAAAACTGCTTGATTGAAACTGAAGAGAGACTTTCAGTCTCTACAGGTAGAATCATAGCTAACCATCGTAAAAGGAAGGACCTATTTAAAAAGAAAAGATCAGGGACTAAGAATTCAACAGCTGCAAGACAATGCAAAGAAAAGTGATGCTAGAATAATTACTGTCACTGAAAAGACAGGAGTCAATACAAATGACATAAAAAAATTTTGTAGAAATAATAGCAGAACATGTCCCAAGCATGTGAAAAGAATCTCACATACAGGTAAATTGAGTCATATAGAATTTCAATTAACCCTACCAAAGATAAATCTATACCCAGACATATAATAATCAAGATCCCAGAAATTCAGCACAAGAACTGAATATTAAAAGTGGTTGGAGAAAAGAAACTGATCACTATAAAAGAAAGCACATCAGAATCACAACAGACTTCTCAGCACAAACCCTCAAGTCAACAAAATTTTGGAGTTCAGTATTTCAAATCTTGAAAGAAAACAACCTCCAATCCAGATTGATTTTCCCTGTAAAACTATCTTTCAAAATTAATGGAGAAATAAGATACTTCCATGACAAGGAACAACTGAAGAAATTCATGACAACCAAACCAACACTAAAAAGAGTACTGAAAGATATTCTTGAGAGAGATAGAAATGACCACAATTCCAAGAACAACAGCAGAAAGAAATTACCAGACAGGGAAAGCAATTAAATGAAGGGAAAACCCAGGGAACAAAAGCAGGAAAATAACATGGCAAAGATAAGCCAATACTTATCAGTTATAACTATCAATATTGTTGTGGTTTGTGTAGAATGTTCCCCCAAGCCTCATGCAGAGCCTCTAGAGCTTATGATTGATTTATGGCCTTATGTTTGGATTATGGTTGTGAGTACTACACCTACTTTTGGTGGTTAGTTTGCATACAGTGTGAGGAAGAGAAAGAGGCTGCTTGCTGCTGCTCTCCCCCTTTTTGCTCTTGTTGCTTTTGCTGTTCTGTATGGCCATGAACTGTTGCCCTCTACCATGTGCCACTCTGCCTTGGAGGCAGCCACGTATGGACTGAAACTTCCACGAATTGTAGGTTAAATAATCCTTTCCTTTCTTAATTCTGGGTGTCAGGTAGTTTGTCTCAGCGATGAAAGAAAAGTAACCAAGACAAATATAAATGGCCTCAATTCACCAATCAAGAGAAATAGATTGGCAGAATTGATCAAGAAATGAGACTGTATACAAGAAACAAATTTAACTCAAAGAGGAATTTATATACTGAAAGGCAAATGATGGAAATAACTATTCCATGCAACAGGAACTTAGGAAAAAAGCAGGGATAGCCATTCTGTTTGCAAACAATGTGAACTTCAAGTACAGAATGATCAAGAAAGATAAAGGTCACTACATACTTGTTAGGTAGAACTTCAAAAGGAAGAGATAACAAACATAAATATATATGCACTAAATATGGGAGTAGAAAAATATATGAAAAATATTAATAGATATGAAAAATAAAATAAGCAATAACACAGTTGTAATGGGGAATTTAATAACACATTCTCACAAATAGATCAACTAGACACAAGATCAACAATTAAATATAAGAACTGAATGAATCTTTTGAACAAATAGACTTAGTAGACATTTTCAGAGTGTTCCACACAAAAATATCAGATTACATATTCTTTTCTGATACATACAAGATGTTCTCTAAAATAGACCATATGGTTCAGTACAGACTAGACCATAGAACATATTAAGTAAATGCAAAGGAATTGAAATTATCCCATGCATATTATCTGACCATAGTGAAATGAAGTTGGAAATTCTTGGCAAAAGAAACTGCAAAACTACATAAAAACATGGAAATTAAATAACTCCCCCTTGAATAGCCAATAGATCACAAATAAAATTAAACACAGAAATTAAACAATATTTAAAGTCAAAGTAAAAATGGAGAAACATATACCAGAAAATTTGAGATGTAATGAAAACAGTCCAAAGAGGGAAATTTACAGCAGTGAACTTTCATATCTGGAAAACAGAATGAGTACAAATAAACAACCTGGTGAACCTGATGCTGTACCTCGAGCTTCTAGAATAAGAAGAGCAAGTCAAGCTCAAAGCCCATACAGGGAGGGAACTCTAAAGATCAAAGTAGAAGTTAGTGCAATGGAGACTAAGAAAAGAATAGAAAGAACAAATGACCCTCTAGCCAGCTTTATCAACAAAAGAGAAAAAAACTCAAATTCATTCAGTGAAGAATGAAAAGGGCAAAATCACTACAGATCCCACGGAAATTCAGAAGATCATCAATACCTACTCTGAAAATCTTTACTCATACAGAATGGAAAACAGAAAAAAATGAATAGATTCCTAGAAATGCACGAATGACCACAACTCAATCAAAGAGATACACAAATTCTGAGTAACACAATATCAGATAATTAATTTGAAGATGTAGTTAATGATGACTTACCAAAAAAGAGAAGCTCAGGACCTAATGAGTAAATTCTATAAAAATTTACAGGAGAGTTAATATGAATACTCCTCAAACACTTTCATGAAATTGAAGAACTTTTTTTTTTTTTTTTTTTTTGTGGTACTGGGGATCGAACTCAGGACCCTGTGCTTGCTAGGCAGGCACTTATTCCACTGAGCTATATCCCCAGCCCCCCACTTTCATGAAATTAAAATGGAAGTAATCTTCCCTAACTCATTGGAGGCAAGTATTATCCTGCTACCAAAACCAGAAAAAGACCCAACCAAAAAGGAGAACTAAAGGCCAATCCCCCTAAAAAACATAAATTAAAAAATACTTAATAAAAGACTAGCAAACTGAATGCAACAAATCATCAAGATTATACACTATGACCAAGTAGGATTCATCCCAGGAAAGAAGGAATGGTTCAACATAGAAAAATCAATAAACATAATACACTATATCAACACAGCCAAGGATGAAAATCACATGATGGTCTCAACAGATGCAGAAAATGCTTTTCATAAAATCTAACATTCATTAAGGGTAACAAAGTACCTACAGAAAATCAGGAATGCTGGCCTTCACATCATTCTGATAAAATCCATCTATGACAAACCAACAGCTAGCATCATAATAAATAGAAGACAAAAATCAAGAAAAAGACAAGGATTCAACTCTCACCACTCCTCTTCGATGTAGTTCTAGGAACATTAACCAGAGCAATTAGATAAGAGAGAAAAGTAAAAGGAATAAGGACAGGAAAGGAAGAAGTTAAATTATTATTATTTGCAGATAACATGATAATTTACATAGAAGTCCCCAAAAACCTTCACCAAAAGCCTTCTAGATTTAATAAACAAATTTAGTAGTATAACTGGATTGACTTTGTAGTCAATACCTAAAAATCAATAGCATTCAATCAATAGCACACAAATAACAAACTCATTGAAAGAAAATTAGTAAAAGAATACCTTTCATAATAGCACCCCAAAAATGAAAGAGGAATCAATCTAAGAAAGGAAGTAAAAGATCCATACATTGAAAATTTAGTACTCTGAAAAAGGATATCAAAGAACATACCAGAAAATGGAAAGATATCCCTTGTTCATGGAAAGTAAGGACAATCATTGTGAAAATGGTCATAGTCCAAGAACTATTATACAGGTTTAATGGAATCTCAATCAAAATACTACTAGCATACCTTAAAGAACTGAAGAAAACATTCCTAAAATTAATTTGGAAACAGAAGAGAACTCAAACAGCAAAGGCAATCCAGGGTGTCCAGTAGGCATTATAATCCTTGACTTGAAATTATACTACAAAGCTACTGTGCTAAAATCAGCATGGTACTGACCTCTTTAATAAATTATCCAGGAAAAACTGGCTTCCCATCTGCTGAAGACTAAAACTAGATCCATAGTATAACATCATGCACTAAACAAAAATAAAAATGGATCAAAGATCTAAATATTACACAGAAATACTAAGTTTACAAGAAGACAAAGTAATTAGAAACCTTAAAGACATAGGAGTAGGCAGAAAGTTCATGAACAAGACCAAAACTACATGGGAAATACTTCAAAGAATCAACAACTGGGATCTCATCCTATTAAAAAGATGTATACTTAAGAGAAAACACCAACAAAGTGAAACAGAAAATTTCCCCTACAGAGTGGGAAAAATTTTTATTCAACTGTCCCTAAGACAAAGGACTTTGAACTAGAACATATAAAGAATTGAATAAAATCAAGCCCCCAAATTCAAAGACCCAATCAAATAATGGGCATCGGAGATGAATACACACTTTTCAGAAAAAGAAATACAAATGGAAAATAAGTGTATGAAAGAGTGTTCAATGTCACTGGTTATTTAAGAGATGCAAATTAAAGCAACACAGAGACTCCATCTCAACCAACAAAGAATGACTATCATCAAGAAAGAAACAAATAACAAATGCTGGTGGGGCTGTGGGGAAAAAGGAACCCTTATCCATTGTTAGTGGGAGTGTAGACTAATACAACCCATGTGGAAATCGCTGTGGAGATTCCTAAAAAAATGAGTACTAGACTCTTTCTACCTAGCTATTCCCCTTCTGGGTATCTTCCCTCTCTAGAAGAAGTAAAAACATCATACCACAGTGATACATGTGCACCCATATTTATAGCGCCACTGGTTGTAATAGCTATGTCTTGGAAACAACGTAAAAGCCCATTGACCAACAAATGGGTAAAAATGATGTGGTCTTTTTATACAACAGAATGCTACTCACCTATAAAAAAGGATAAACTTAAAGCTTTTATAGGTAAGTGGATTCTACTTGAGATCATACTCATAAGTAAAATGGCAGACTCACATATGAAAACATTGTATTTTCTTCATAGTGTAAGGAACTATAAGAGTAAATAAGTGCCAAAGCATATGATGGATATTGTGAAAGGGGTAGAAACTGCTCAAAGAATAAAACAACTGGGATTGGGGAAAGGATAAATATATACATATACATACACATGTACATATATGAGATAAGATAATTATACTACTACTTTTTATTAGTTCATTAAAATAATTATTTGTGCTTATATAGTTTGATTGTTTCATGCTGATATTTTGTAATCTGATCAACTACTTTGAAGATAACACTACACTATATATTAATCTTTGTCAATCTGCTTTTATTCTGTTTTAAAATAAACCTTTGTTTCATTTTTTTCTCTTTAAAATAAAAAAAGGGATAGTATCTTTGCCAGTATAATTAATTACAATAAAACCATCCTGAGTAAGATTGACAACTAATTGCCACAAAGTATGTACTTTATAATACTATACCAATATTAGTTCATGAATTATGATACACATACCAGTCTAATGCAAGACAATAATATCAGCAGAAATTCAGTGCAGGGTACATGAACAGTGTGCTACTCTATCTTTACAAATTATTCTCTAACTCTCAATAGATCTCTAAAGGGAAATATTTCTTTTTAGGTTTAAAATGTATAGATAATGGATAAATATTATACTTTGTTATCACAATAAGGATATTTTAGTTATTACTTTTACTTAAACTTCTTGAATGTTTCTTGTGAGACAATCACAATTTTCCTGGAATACATACAAATAAATTGGAAATTCAGAGCTTTAACTAAAATCATACACAATTTTAACTGTTTACCACAATGATGTACTAAATAATTAACTATTTCTGAGATGCAAAATTATGCTTTTTATGTATGTCTATAATTTCTCAAGTGTGATAACATTTTAAACTAGTACATTTTATTTTTTAAAACTGGTTTAGGTCCACTATAACAACTAAAATATAATTTTGCGGCTATAATAGTTGCTGCTTGGTTGATTACACGATAAATATTGTTCCATACCATGTAACACTTACCAATAAATGCCAATAATAATTGCAACAAATCTTTTGCTTTTAAAGCTGTGTAAAAGGCAGAAATAATCATGTAATCATCTTGTAATTATATGGTACTTACTATGCAATTACATAGTAAATACATTGTAAATTCAAAATAATTACATGGTTATTTGCATTATGCATAGTATCTAATCCAATTTTGAAATATAAAATAGTGGTAGCATCTAAAGGGCTGCCCAAATTTCTTGCACCTATTCCACAAGATCAATAATAATGACAGTAATTGAAGGAAGTCATTGAACAAATGCTTGATAGTATATGATTGGAAGCTACCCATTCATATTTATGACAGGTAGAATTATAAACAAATGCATGATGGGATCAGCAATTAGAATATACATTATCAATTAAAATTTATTCTAACCATGATTTTTCTGTTGATGACATTAAATGTTATTATATCAAGAACAATTAAATGAATAAATAAAAAAGTTGATAAGACAGCATGATATATATTTTATAGTCAATGAGAGTCTCTTTGCAGCTTTAATAATCAATATACAAACTGTAACAGAAAGATTTAAATATATTCAGTAATGTTGAGAAAAGTCTATATTTAACTTGTTAAAGTTACTTAAACTTTCAACAACATAATCAAATATGTACCTTTAAGCTTAAATTCCATGACAGATCAACACTAGGTTGGCAGAGTAAGGATCACAACAGGTTCTCACACCAAAATTATGCTGCAAATTATTTTTGTAAAGAATTATTTTATATATCTATATTATTTTAATGGCATATACTAAACTGAAAATCATTCATTAGTAAAATCTACTAATTGTTAGTGACAATCTAAAACATTTGAGCCACAACCTATTTTTGCTCATACTCAACAAGCTTCGCTTCATGGTCCTACCTCCCCTACTGGTTCCTAGTCTTAACACCTGTTTTACCCCAAGATGGAAAAGCCATTGGTATTTATCATTTGCCCCAACCTCAGGTTGCACAAAACTCTTTGAGGCAATCATGACTAGGAGGACCAGGGCTTGATTCTAACACCCAGTTTCACAAATCCTGATAGAAGATACTACAAGATTAGAATACAGAGACATGGTCACCACCTTCAGTCACACTTGCTTATAAAGTAAAGTTTCCACAGTAGAAGGAAGACAGGTCCACGGGGAACTCACTCTGCATCCTGCAGAGCACTTTCTCATAGAGTGGTAGTATAATTTGGGAGGCTCTTCCTCTTTCCAACTTTCATGCAATTATGTACAGTTTGTGCCATTCTAGAGAGCTGCATAATAATGAGTGAAATGTAGACAATTCTTTGCAAATGAAACACATTCACTTGTAAGAGTATGAGAAATCCCACGCCTATTGGAAAAATAGGAAAAGCCAAAAACAGAGCAGATCTTGGTAGAGAACAACTAAGGGGGCACACGTAAGTTTATAATACTAAAAAACAGCAGTAAAAATAGAATGGCCGAGCAATCACAAGTTTGATAGAAAGCCAGGGAGAGAGTTGCTGAAGCTCTCCCACTAGGATGACATTTCACCCTGGATACAAAATGTTGTAAGCAAGGAGTAGGCTTAAGAAACTGAGCAGCAATTAGCAGGATAAGGGACAGAACTGAACACATTCCTTAAGTTATACACAGACCACCCTAAAGGGCAAATTACTTTTAGTGGGATTAGGATTCTGAGAACACTCTCTAGGCAAACACTTATAAAACAGTAGAATACTCTGATCATGAAGCAAATACTAGGAAGTCAGTTTTAAAAATAAAATCACACACATTTGGGACAGTCCTGGAAAATGTGTGTATTACCACGAGTATACCTTCTGTACCTTCTAGAGAGTAACCATACAAAGAAAAGTCTATGCTACTGGGTACAAACTGAATTGAGGTCAGGCTTGGGAGCTGTAAACTTCAAATGTGGTAGCATCTTCCAACCATGCTAACACTGAAGTTCAGGGAAAAAAATGAAAGCACAATTGAAGGAAAGAAAGAAAGAAAGAGAGAGAGAGAGAGAGAGAGAGAGAGAGAGAGAGAGAGAGAGAGAGAGAGAGAGAGAGAGATGGGGAGAAGAGAGGATTGGATAAAAAGATGAGTGAAGGAGGAAAGAAGGAAACAAAGTTTTGAAGGGATCAGAAAATTACTTAATATCTAGTAAACCTATCATTGAAAAATGAAATGATGGTGCTCTGGAAGAGCAGACCCAGCACTGAGGGACACTGTTTCCTGAGACGCCCCACAGAATGAGGATTTGGTGTGTGAAGTGAAGATTTTGAGGCAAATCCCAGCAGCAGAACAGGTCTGGGTGGCTTTGCTGCGAAAGTCTTGGAGTAGAGGGAGGTAAGGACCATCTAGCCACGGTGCGCTGCTGGCAGCTGGGAAGCAGAGTAGGGGGAAGTCTTCTGAGAGGTAGGAGCTGAAATCACCCAGACTGCATTCTAGTAGCCTCCTTAACTCAATGAGACAAGCAAGCATGCAGCCTTGGCCTGTGATAGGACAAGGGCCCACCCCCTCACCTATGACCAGCAAGTTAAAGGGCTAGTGGTGCGAAAAAGAGGAAGCTGTGCACAGTCCAAAAGGAACCAATTGTATACTCAACTGGGGACATCCCTGCTCCCTCCCTACCTGAGGGCATCACAGCAACTGGGACTGTGCTCTGTAGACAAATACAAAAAAGAGAAGTGGATATCTAAAACATTGTCAGCTAAAGACCAGTCCAGCACCCACACCCAGAGGAAAAGATAAGCGCCATACCCAGCACAAACTCTACTGCAAACTTGATGGGATACACAAAGCACAGCACACTTCTGGAATCTGACTTGGATACTACTACATACCTGTGAACACTAGGGAAATTTTACTACTTTCCTTTTTGCTTTGTTTGAGTAGTTTTCCTTTTTCAGTCTGCTTGGGTTTATTTTTTTAAGTAAAAGAATGAAAGCATATTAACAAACAGACATCCACTTAAAAAATAGCACAAGAGTACTACAAGCAATACTAAATTACAGACAAGGTGTCAAGGAATTAGCAAGGGTTGTTGTATATACATATACATTACATAACTTCAAAGTGGTTACTCAGAAAAACAAATATAGACATGCAAGATTGATCAAATAATTAATCATTAACTGTTCCTTTCAATAAAGTGATAAAGTCAGTAGTACAAATACATTAGCTACTCTGCATATACATACAAACATAATTTTCCCCTTCTTTCTTTTTTCTTTTCCCTCATCCCAGTTGCTCTTTACTTTTGAAGATTTTCATTTCACAATGTCAAGCATACCTCCTAATTTTTATTAACTCTTTCAGGTTCTTACAGTAGTGAGACAATACATTGCTTACACATGCAGGTCTGATTTATTTCACTTATAAGTGTGGTCTCTAGTTGTGACCACATACCTATAAAAGTCTTGAGTTTATCTTTCTTTATAGCTGAGTAATATTTGATTGTATAAAAATACCACAATTTTTTATGCAATCCTCAGTGGATAGACATTTGGCTTGCTTTCACCATTAGCTATTAAAAATTGCATTGCTACACAAATGGGTGCACTTACATTACTGTGATAAGATGTTTTCAGATATTCTAGGAAAATACCAGAAATGGAATAGTTAGTTGAATGGGATCTCTAGTCTTAGTTTGCTGAGGAAGTTCCAAACTGATTTCCACAGTGATTTCACAAATCTGCATTCCCACCCTCAAGAGTAAAGCGTTCCTATTTTTCCACAGCCTCTCCAGCATTTGTTATTGGTTGATTTCTTAATGTTAGCCATCCTTACTCAGGTAAGACGAAATCTCAACATTGTTTAAATTTGCATTTCTCAAATGGCTAATGATGCTGAACATTTTCTCATGTATTTATTTGCCATTTATATTTCTTTATCTGAGCAGTGTGCATTCATCTCAGATGCCCATTTTAGGATTGGGTCTTTGAATTTTAGGAAGTAGATGTTTATTAATTCTTTATATGTTCTAGATAGAAAACTTTTGTCTAAAGGAACAGCCAGCTAAAATTTTTTCCCAATTTGTGGGTTTTCTTTTTACTCTGCTGGTGATTTCTTTAGATGTGCAAAAACTTTTTAGTAAGATGAGTTCCCAGTTGTTGATTCTTTGAAGTATTTCCTGTGTGGTTTGGTGTTTGTTCATGGACTCTCTGCCTATCCCTATGTCTTCAAGGCTTTTACCTACTTTCTCTGCCAATATATTTAGTGTTTCTGTTTTAATTTTGAGATCTGTGATCCATTTTGACTTGAGTTTGGTGTATGGTGATAGACTTGGGTCTATTTCCAGTCTTTGGCAAGAGGCAAGCCAATTTTTCAGCACCATTTGTTAAAAAGGCTATCTTTCTTCCAGTGAGTTTGTTTGGCCCCTTTGTCAAACATTAGATAGCTGAGTGTGTTTGTGGTTGTGGCTGTTTCTTTCAGTCTGTTCCATTGATCCTCAGGTCAGTTTTTTAGCCAGTACCATGTTGATTTTATTACAGTAATGTTGTAGTATAATTTCAGAAGAGAGATTGCTATTCCACCTGACTTATCTTTGTTGCCCAGGATTGCTTTTGGTATTTTCAGTCACTTCTGGTTCCAGAAAAGTTTTAGGAATGTTTTCTCTAGATCTGTGAGGTATGCTAACAGTATTTTAATGAGAATTGCACTGAATCTGTACAACAATTTTGGTAGTCTGGCCATTTTTGCGATGTTGGTTCTTCCTATCCATGAGCAAGGAATATTTTTAGTTTACTGATGTCCTCTTTGATCTCTTTTTTCAGAGTACTGTAGTTTATATTGAATAGATCTTTTACTTCTTTTGGTAGATTTATTCTTAAGTATTTCAATTTCTTGGACGCTATTGTGAAAGATATGTTTTCCTTAATTTCTGTCTCAGTCTGTTTGCTGTTTGTATATAGGAATGCTATTGATTTTGGGGTGTTGACTTTGTATCCAGGTACACCACTGATCTGTGGATTACTTCAAGGATTCTTCTGGTGGAGTGTTTGGGGTCTTCCATGTAAAGTATCATGTCTTCTGCAAATAGTGATAATTTCAGTTCTTCCTTTCCTATCCTTATTCCTTTTATTTCTCTCTTGTCTTAGTGCTCTGGCTAATGCTTCCAGAAATATATTGAATAGGAGTGGTGACAGTGGACATCTTTGTCTTATTCCTGACTTTAAAGTGAAAACTTTTAGGTTTTGTCCATTTAGTTTGCTCACGGCTGTCGATTTATCACAGACAGCTTTGATCAAATTAAGGTAAAGACCATCATTCTTATTTTCTGTAGGGTTTTTATCGTGAATTCATGTTGGACATTGTTGAAAGATTTTTCTGCATATATTGAGATGATCATGTGGTTTTTGTCTTTGGCTCTATTGATATGGTATATAACATTAATTGATTTGTGAGTATTGAACCATCCCTGTATTCCTGGAATGAATCCAACTTGGTTTTGGTGTATGATTTTCTTGATTATTTGCTGCAGTCTATTTGCTAGTATTTTATTATATTTGCATCTATGTTCATTAGGGATATTAATCTCTAATTCTCTTTCTTGATTGGAACTTTCTCAGGTTTTGGTATCAGTATAATACTCACCTCCAGAGAACAGTTAGGGAGAATTTCCTGCTTTTCAATTTCATGGAAGAGTTTGAGAAATGTTGAGATTAAATCTTCTCTGAATATCTCGTAAAATCATGCTGTGAATCCATCAAGGCCTGGGCTTTTCTTTGTTGGTAAGTTTTTAATCTCATTAATTGATATTAGGTTGTTCAGGATTTTTATATCTTCCTGATTCAACTTTGGTAATTTGTACACATCTAGGAATCTGTCCATTTCTTCTGAGTTTTATATCCTATGGGAGTAAAAACTTTGAATGTAGGTATTAATGATCTTCTGAATTTCTGTAGGATTTGTAGTGATTTCATCCTTTTCATTCCATATTGCATGAATTTGAATTTTTTCCTTTCCTTTTTTGATAAGGTTGGCTAGGGGTTTATCAATTTTATTTATTCCTTCAAAGAACCACCTCATTGATTCATTTATTTTTGTAGTATTTTCTTTCTCTCAATTGCATTAATTTCTGCCCTGATCTTTATAATCTCCTCCCTTCTTTGTGCTTCGGGCTTGACTTGTTCTTCTTTTTCTAAAAGTTTGAGGTGCAGCATTAGGCGATTTATTTTTTCTTTTTCTGTTTTCCTTATGTGTGAGTTCACTGCTATAAATTTCCCCTTAGGACTGCTTTATTTGCATCCCACATATTCTGGGGTTTGAATTTTCACTGTGTTTGAATTTTCATTGCTTTTGTAGGTTTTTAAAGTTCCTTCTTTAATTTCCTATGTGACCTGTTGTTTGTTCAAGAGGTTTTTATTTAATTTCCAAATATTTATGGAGTTTTAGGAGTTCCTTTGTCATTAATTTACAATTTCATTGTACTGTGGTCAGACACTATGCATGGGATAATTTCAATTCTTTTGCATTTAGGTAGGTATGATCTATGGGCTAGAATGTGGTCTATTTTAGAGAAAGTCCTATGTGTAGCTGAGAAAAATGTGTGTTCTGATGTTGTGGGGTGCAACACTCTATATACATCTACTAAATCTACTAAGTCCATTTGTTCACAGATTTGGTTCAGATCTGTTATTTCTTTGCTCATTTTTGTCCAATTGACCTATCTCTTTGTGTCAAAGGGGTGCTGAGTTCCCCTCTTACAGTAGTGTTATTAATTATTTGGCTTTTCATGTCTGTTTGGACTTGTCTTATATAGTTGCAGGCTCCCATATTTGGTCTATATGTTTATGATTGTTATCTCTTTCTCTTGCAGTTTTCCCCTAACAAGTATGTAGTGACCTTCTTTATATCTTTCTACTGTTCTCAGTTTGAAGTTGAAGTTGTCTCCAAACATAATAGCAACACCTGCTTTTTTCTAGCATACCATTGCATCAGAAATTGTTTTCCAATCTTTGACTTTCAGTCTATGGATTTTCATTTGAATAAAGTATGTTTCCTGTTTACAGCATATTGTGGGAGTTTGTTTCTTAATCCACTTTGCCAGCCTGTTTCTTTTGACTGGTGAATTGAGGCCTTTTACATTAATGGTTATAACTGATATATGTTGGCTACTCTTTGTTATATCATTTACTTGCTGTTGGTCTCCTACTTTTGCTATTTGTTTAATTGCTTACTCTGTTCGAGGGTTCCTTTCTGTTGTTTTTCTTGAGAATGTAGTTGCTTTTTTCTCTTTCTGGAATATCTTTTAGTACTCTTTGTAAGGTACATTTGGCACTGATGAAGTTCTTTAGTTGTTCTTTGTCATGGAAATATTTTTCTCCATTAAATTTGAAGGATAATTTGGCAGGATACATCAATCTTCTTTGGAAACTATTTTGTCTTAGGACCTGTAATACTTTGCTCCAAGCTCTTCTCAATTGGATGGTTTGTGTTGAGAAGTCTGCTGTGATTTTTATTGGCTTTCGTTTATAAGTGATCTGTTTCTTTTCTCTAGCAGCTTTTAATATTCTGTTTTTGTTGGATATGTGGGGTCTTGATATTATATGTCTGGGTGTGGTTTTATTTTCGTTATGGCTAGTTTTAATTCTGTAAGCCTTGTGTACTTGTATATCAGAATCTTTTTATGGTTGGGAAATTTTCTTCTATTATTTCTGCAAATCTTTTTTATGTCATTTATGTAATTTATGTTGCCTCCTGCTGTTTCATTGGCTCCTATTAGTCTTGTATTATTTCTCTTTGCCTCATCTTGCAGCTGTTGAATTGATTTTTCCTGGATCCTTATTGATTTTAAGAGATTCTTCCTTTCAATATCATTAGCTGTCATGCTGTTTTGAATATCTGAGATTCTATCTTCAGCTTCATTCAAGTGGTTTTGCCAGCTTTCAATGAAAGTTTTGAGTTCCTTGATATCTGTTTGAATCTGTTTCATGCATTCTAGTTCTGTCCTGTATTGTTCATTTAATGTTTCCATCATTTTCCTATGCTAATCTATTTTTATATATGACTTCTTTAGATGTGCTGAGCAGTTCTTTCATTATTGATATCATTTCTTTTTTTTTTTTACTTGGGTGATTATTTCTGATCTGACTTTTTCTATGACCTGATCGAGTTGTTTCTTTACTTCAGTTGTGATCATTTCAGAGATTTCAAATATGTGACTTCCAAGTTCTCCCATGTCAATGTCTCCTGTGCTTGTTCTTGGAGGAGTTGAATTCTGAGATCGTATTTTGTTCCTACATTTTGTCATTTTTTTATTGCAGATGGAAAGTGCTGAGCCACATACTACCCAGGCATCTCACTAAAGGTCTCTAAGGAGCCTAGTTTACAGCATATTCCTGGTTTACCTGGATATCAGACTTATCCCAAGATGCTAGAGGGCAATGGATCGCTTGGCCCAGGATCCTCAGGCAGTTGATGGAATGCATGGCTCTGACCACACCTGTGATGGTGGGGAAATGCTGGCCTTTGGTACCAGGGTCTCCCGGCCATGGATGGAAAGCATGCTGGCCTCACCCATGAGCCCAAAGTTGACCCAGCAGATACCACTGCTCTGGGATCATCAGATAGCTGCTCAGGGAGGGGAAACCTCACCTCCCTACCAAGAGGTGCACAGAGCCCAGAACCACTCCTGTGCTGCTTCCTTATCTGAAAGGAGTCGGTGGAGTGTAAGCTCACACCTTATCCAACAACCGAGAGGTCCACAGAGATGAGGCTACTTCTGTCCTGCTTTTGCTTGTTTTGTCTTCTGTTTTAGTGTTCTATTTTTTTAAGTATTTAGATTTTTTACCATTTTGTTTTTTTCTACCCATCTTTTTTCTCACTTGACTCAACTATCTCTCTTGATTTTTTGACACATTTGCATGGGTGAACATAGTCTCTTCCCTGTCTGGTTTACTTCAGTATTGCTTTGCTATTGCTTCTCAGCCTTTTGGCTAAGATCAAGAGTAGTTTCAATGGCACTTTGCTTTCTCTTTCATCCTTTTTCTTTTGTATTCTCCTCCAGTTTGTCAAAACTTGGGTGATCAATCTTTCCCTTACAGCCCTGCTTATAATATATTTCTCCTTACTCTTTTCTCTGTTTGTTCCCCTATTTCTTTTAAGTATCCCCCCAATCAGGATAAAATTAATCTACTGATGGGAAACTCATTGTATACAAGTTCCTGGTATATACTGGATTTTGCTATATAACTGTAGAACTTGTGCTTATAGTTTAAGACACCAAATTGTTATCACAGTTGGATACTAGGTTTTGCTTGATGCTGCTGTTATTGCTAATTGTTACTATATTCATGTGGATGTCATATGTTTCACAATCAGTTTTTCTCACTTATATCACAATGCTGTGATAGTCTGGGGTAATGACATTCACTGGAGTCCAGTACCAAAATATTGGGTATTAAGTCAAATAGGTAGCAATTTATTGTCCTTAATAAGTTGGGAAGGTAGGACCTTGGGAGAAACACAAAGATCAAGAACTACTTACACTCACAAGACAATTCTGAGGAACAGACATTTTCTAGTGAAGCTTCCATATTAGTAATAAAATATACATGAAAAATGTACAAGCACCAAAACTGAAAGCAAAACAAACTAAATAGTAGAAAATTGAAAGTAACAAGATGCAACCCCAGATCTCTGGGCCACCCCAGGTGGCTATAGAAAAAATAACCTCTCAGGAAAAAAAAAATATGATCAAACTGAAAGACAAGATCAATGAACCTAGAGTACATAAAGATTAAAAAGTAGAAGAGCTTATGAAAATGATGGAAATCATAAATGATCAACATGGGAAAGAAATAGAAGCCATAAAACAGATCAAAACAGATATCCCATAGATTAAAAATTCCATTGAATGTATATGCAAAAGAATGAAGAAAGCCAACATTAGAACGTCAAATATAGAAAACACTATATAAGTTAGTTACCAAGAAAAGACACCTTAAAAATAGCAACAGGGCGTGAAACTTCAATCCAACAGCAGCAAGGTGAGGCAGAGAACAGCAGCATAAGACTCACTGGGGAAAGCTGGGAACACCATTAAAAACTCTTCGCGGATGTTATGACAGAAAACTTACCAAATACGGACAAAGAATTTCAAATACAAATAAATGAGGCCTACACAATTCCAAATAACCATGACCAAAATAGATGTATACCAAAGCATGAAATAATCAAGATTTTAGAAATTCAGAAGAAGAAAAGAATATTGAAAGTAGTTAGTAAAAAGAAATGAATTGTCTATAAAGGAAAACTGATGGGAATCACAGACTTCTCAATACAAACACTGAAGTCAAGGAAAGCTCAGAGTGAGGTATTTCATGCCCTAAAAGCAAAAAACTTCCAAACTAGAATGATGGACACTGCAAAACAGTGTTTCAAAATCAATGGAAACCTTTGATAATTCAATGACAAAGAACAACTGAAAATATTCAGACAACAAGACCAGCTCTCGAAAACTCTCTAAAGGATATTTTAGAAAGAGATAAGGAAGACCACAATTTCAAAAACACTAGTATAAAAAAGCCACCAGACAAGGCAAGCAATTAAACAGAGGGGAAAGATAGAGAACCAAAAACAGGAAAATAATGAGGATAAGGCTCTCTCTCTCTCTCTCTTTCTGTCTCTCTCTGTCTCTGTCTGTCTGTCTGTCTGTCTGTCTCTCTCTCTCTCTCTCTCTCTCTCTATATATATATATATATATAATCAGTTATAACCACCAATAAACATGGTCTCAATTCACCAATCAAAAGAAACAGACTGGTAGAATGGATCAAGAAACAAGATTAAATGATATGCTGCATATAAGACACACATATAACTCCAAAGAAAATTATAGAATAAAAGTCGAATGATGGGAAACAATACTCTATGCAACAAGAACTCAGAAAAAAATCAAGGGTAGCTGTTTTATTTGCAGACAATAGGAATTCCAAGCCAAGGCTGGTCAAAATAGACAGTCACGACACACTTGTTAAAGGGAAATCTCCAAGAAGGGATAGCAATCAGACAGATATATGCACCAAACACCAGTGAAACTAACTACATTAAACAAATATTAACTGACATGAAAAATCACATACACACTAAATGTTGTAATGGCAGACCTGAATACCCCACTGTGACAAACAGACTGATAAACTAGACAAGAAATCAGCAAAGAAATGTCGCAACTAAACCAAACCCATGAATAGGCGGACATAGTAGATGTCTACAGAGTGTTACACTCCACAAGAATGTGTATCAGAATACACATTCTTCTCAGCTGCACATGGGATATTCTCCAAAGTAGACATACACAAGCCTATAGAACATGCTTAAGTGATTTCAAAGGAGTTGAAATCATCCCATGCATATTATCTGACCATAGTGCAAAGAAATTAGCAAATAATGACAATAGAAACTGCAAAAACTCCATAAACTGCAAACAATCCAAACACTCCACAAGGAAAAAAGAGAATAACACCCTCCTGAACAACAAATGACTCACAGATAAAACTAAATAAGAAATTAAACAATTTCTGTAATTAAATGGTAGTGCTGGTGCAGCATACTGCGATGTGTGGGACACAGTGAAATCAGTCCTTCAATGGGGAAATCACAGTGGTGAATTCTCACATTAGAAAAATGGAATGTGATCAAATAAGCAACTTAATGTTGACCCTCAAACTTCTACACACAGAAGAACAAATCAAACTCCAAATTTTACAGGAAAGGCAATTATAAAGATAAAAGCAGAAATCAAAGCAATTGAGATGAAGAAAACAATACAATCAATGAATCAAAGAATTGGTTCTTTGAAAGATTAAATAAAACTAATAAACCCTCATCCAGCCTTATCAAAACAGGAAGGAAAAGACCTAAATCCATGCAATTACGAATGGAAAGGGTAAAATCTCAAAGGATCCTGTGGAATTCCTGAAGATTATCAATATCTTTTTGAGAAATTGTACTCAAATAAGATGAAAAACCCAGAAGAAATGAAGAGATTCCTGCCCACGTATGAATTATCAAAACTGAATAAAGGAAATAAAAAAATTCTAAATTACCCATATTAGTTAATGGCATTGAAAATATATTTTAAAAATTGCCACCAAAGAGAGCTTAGGTCCTGAGGGTTTGCTGCTGAATGCTATGAGAAATTTAAAGAAGCTTTAAAATCATTACTGATGAAATTCTTTAATGAAATTGAAAAGGAAGAAATACATTCAAACATATATCTGAAAGCAAGTAATATCCTGATAAAAAATCACAGAAAGACTCAACCAAAAAGGAGAACTACAGGCCAATCTGCCTAATGAACATAGATGCAAAAATCCTCAAAAAGATACTAGCAAGGACAATGCAGTAAAGCATCAATGAGGTGATTCAAGATGACCAAGTAGGATTTATCACAGGGATGCAGGGATGGTTCAATGTGTATAAATCAATAAATGTAATACAATATATCAACAGAGCCAAAGACAAAAATCACATGATCATCTCAACAGATGTAGAAAAATCATTTTAAAAAGTTCAACACCCATTCATGATAAAAATCCTAAAGAAAATTGGAATAGCTGATCTTTATCTTAATTTCATAAAAGCCATCTGTGGCAAACCAATAGCCAATATCATATTAAATAGTCTAAAACTGAAAATTTTCATTCTAAAATCAGGAATGAGACCAGGATTTCCTCTATCACCATTATTATTCAATATAGTTCTGGAAACACTAGCCAGAGTAATTAGAAAAGAGAAAGAAATAAAAGGAATAAAATAAGAAAGGAAGAAAAAAAACTCCACCAAAAGACTTCTACATTTAATAACCAAATTCAGTAGCATAGCAGGATACAAAGTCAATAATGAAAAGTAATTTCAGTATTTAATTATTGCACACAAATACCAAACTCACTGAGACAAAAATTAGTGAAACAACACCTATCATAATAACATCAAAAAAATGAAATACTTAGAAATCAATCTATCAAAGTGAGTAAAAGATCCCTACATTGAAAACTACAGTGGCACATGTCTGTAATCCCAGTACTTGGGAGGCTGAAACAGGAGGATTGTCATGATTTCAAGGTCAGCTTGGGCTATAAAGTAAGCTCAAGACCAGCCTCAGCTGCATAGTGAGACCCTGTCTCAAAAAGACAAAAGAACAGAAAGAAAGCAAAAGAAAATTACTGTACTGAAAAGGAGATTGGAGAGGATATCAGAAAATGGAAAAGTATCTCTTGCTCATATCTAGGAAGAACCAACATAGTGAAAAGTGGCCATACTCCCAAAATTACTGTTCAGTTTTAATGCAATCTCAATCAAAATTGTGATAGCATACCACACAGATATAGTGAAAACATTCCTGAAATACATTTGGATCCAGAAAAGACTAAAAATAGAAAAAAACAATCCTAGGCAAAAAAGAGAACATAGAGAGCATCACAATCACTGATGTGAAATTACACTATAAAGCTACTGTGATAAAAAGAGCATGGTACTGAAAAAAAACAAAAGACCTGAAGACCAGTGGAACATATTAGAAGATCCAGGAACAACTCCAAACACATTCAACCATATTATTTTTGACAAAGGGTGCAAACACCTTCCTTAGAAGAAAGTCACTTTAATAAATGGAGCTGGAAAAGTTGGCTTACCTTAAAATATTAATGCTAAGCACTAACACTAAACACTAAAACAGAAACACTAACTCTCCTTGAGAGAAAATAGGAAGAACTCTTGAGGACAGAGCTGAAGATTTCATGAACAAAACCCTGATCGCATGGAAAATAATACAATGTATCAACATCGGGGAACTCATTCTATTAAAAAGCGTTTGTATAGCAAAAGGAATTACTAATAGAGTGAAAAGACAACCTACGGAATGGGAAAAATTTAGCCAGTTGTCCTTCAGACAAGGTACTAATATGTAGAATATATAAAGAATTGAAAAATTCAGACCCTCCAAATTCAAGGATCCAATCCAAAAGTGGGCATCTGAGATGAATACATATTTCTCAGAGGAAGAAATACAAATGGAAATTAAATATATGAAAAATATTCAGTATCACTGGTCATTTGAGAGATGCAAATTAAAACAATGTGAGATTCCATCTAACACCAGAATGAATGGCTATCATCAAGAAATTAAATAATAACAGATGCTGGACATGCTGTGAGGAAAAAGGAACATTCGCCACTGTTGGTGGGAGTATAGACTGGTACAATCACTATGGAAGTCAGTGTGGAGATTCCTCAAAAAACTAGGATTAGAGGTACCTTTCAACTGAGATATTCCCTTTCTGGTTTATCTTCCCAGAAGTATAAAAAATATCATCCCACAATGATATATGTGCACCCATGTCTATAACAGCACAGTTTGTAACAGTTAAATCTTCTAAACAACCCAAATGCTCATCAACAGAGGAATGGATAAAAAAGACATGGTCTTTTATACAAAATGGAGTACTACTTAGCCATGAAGAAGGAGATGTTCCTATGTAAATGGATTCAATTTGACATCATACTCTTAAGTTAAATAAATCAGTCACGTATGTGTAAATACCACATTGGTTCTTTGGTGTAATAATCTTTAATGCAAATAAGGACCAAAGGGTATAATAGATATTACAAAATAGTAAGAAATGGTTGAAATGAAAGGGGATCTAGGGATGGCCAGGGGAAGGAAAGAAGGGAAGAGTGATAGAAAAATGGAAACAAAGGCTTTGTTAATAAGGAGGGGAGGAGGAGTTGAACAAAGAGGAGGGGTTTGGGATTTTAAAAAAGAGGATTCTAGATATGTCATATACAGGTAAAAGTTCCCTATGATGGATATGACCATTATGTCATATATCTAAACTATATTAATAAACAACAAAAATGAAGGGATAATAAAAACTTTCTAATTAAAATTTTATTTTATTACTAATAGGTATTTCTTATGACCAATGCTAAATAAGTCTGTCAACCTGAATAAAAATAATTACAAATTTGTTTTTGTTTTTGTTTTTGTTTTGTTTTTTCCGGTACCAGGGATCGAACTCAGGACCTTGCGCTTGCCAGGCAAGCGCTTATGCCACTGAGCTATACTCCCAGCCATGCCACACAGGGCTACTTTGTTTTAGTTTTGGAATAATTACAAATATTAATCCAGTCTCAAAGCAAAGGTAAATATTAGCCTTAGTAAAAGTAATCTTGTAGATGATTTCTTTTATAAAATGTATAATCATATATTAATTTCACTTTTGTTAAGAGATAAAATTAACCTCAGAAAATGACATAGGTATTGGATACATGATAGGTTTATGGTAGGTAGATAGATGATTGATAAGCAGATTGAGGTAAATTGTATCTTCTCCCAAATGTGTTGAAGTTCTTGTCTCTAGTACCTGTGCAGGTGAACTAAATTGGAAATAAGATTCTATACTAGTTTCAGTGCTGCAATGAAATATTTGTGTAAGGAAATGTATGAAGTGAAGAGGTTTATTTAGCTGAGAGTTTTAGAAATTCATTGGCATGGTACCTGCATCAGGTCAGTTCTGCTGAGGACCCTCCCAGTTGAGTCACACCATTACAGATGGCAGTGGTGGCAGCACATGGGGAGCGAGTGATCCCATTGCCAGACAGAAAGCAAGTGTGAGGCTCAGAGTCAGGCCATCACTTTTATAAGTCTCAGGAGAACTCATACTTGCAGACCAGTATCCCCATCTGAGGAGTTTCCTGAATGACCTAACCCCATCTCCTTAAAATTTCCACATCCAAGTATGTGCACTCTGAAGAACTAAGATGCTTAAACTGGACCTTTGAGGACAAATACCATCCAAACTACAGCAAAGATTTTACAAAAGCAATCAAGTTAAAATGAAGTCGTTAATATAGTTCATCCTCTAATATTATCAGTGTCCCTTTAAGAGAAGAGAGGCATAGGAAAGACAGCCATGCACATATACACACACACAGGTGGAAAACACTAGGTGTGGACGGAAGCAGAGACTGACATGGTATAGCTGTAAGCCGGTAACACTACCGAGTAGGATCACTCATCCTCAAAAAACTAGTAGGCAAAGAAGATTCGATGCAGAGTGTCAGAGGGTCCATGATTCTATTGACAGACACCTTCACTTCAAATGTAATCCTCTACAGTTGAGCAAGAATGAACTTCTGTTATTTTGAAACCCCCACTAGTTTGGGATGTTTTGTTATGGTAGCCCTAGAATACTAATTACCTGTCAATTTAGCAATAGTTTTACATAGTATATTGTCTTCTATAAATATGAACATAATTACCTCCACCAACAGTCTTTCATGTACATTCTGGACAGAGATATGTAGCTATTGATACATTATTATACTTTTATCCCATAGACAAAAAATTTGAAGAAACAAATTATTACCCACTGCTCACAGAAATGAGTGTAGCTCAGGTAACATCTTGATGTTAGCACAGTGATTCCAGGGGCCAACCTCTAGATTCATAATTTTAATTACTTTGAACTGTTAATCCACTATAATTGTGCAGTATATACACATGCAGTAGTATAACAATTTATTATTACAATTATAACACACAGAAACACATCAGTTCCCTATGGCTTCTATAATCATGTCCCACAAACTGAGGTCATGTGATTTAAAACCACAGTAATGGATGATTTTACATAACCTGATGCTAAAACTTTAAAATTGAGGTGTCCACAGGACCATGACTCATTCATCTGAGGAGTCTTCTTTTGGTCTTCCTTACTTCTAGTGGTGACCATAGAACCTTAGTATTACATCTCCAAGCTACGTTATGAGTCTCTGGCTCTATCAAACACATAGCATTTTCCTGTGTGTTCACTGGTGTTGAGTTCATATCTGAAGTAGACTTTCAAAAGTTAAGAAATCTACTCTCTTGTATGCCTTGGTATAAACTTTAAGATAATAATTCAAAATTCTAATTATAAATTATTAACAAAATTAAATTGTGAAAATATCCACTTAATAAATGACAATTAAACAAGAACACAGTAACAATATGTAAATCTAATATACAGGTAATAGAAAAAGTTAGTAAAACAAAAATTGATCAGAATGCAGAGATTAACAAAATGAGTTTAAAACAGAAAGAAAAAATATCCAACTCTTTGGCCCGGCACAGTGGCATATACCTACAATCCCAGCACTCAAGGAGGCTGAGGCAAGAGGAACAGTTCAAAAGTTTGAGACCAGCCTGGATAATTTAATGACACCATCTCTAAAAGGAGAGAGAGTGGTTAGGGGAAGTAGCTCAGTGTGAATGTCTTGGGTTCAATTCTAACGCAAAAAAACCCCAAGAAAACAATTTTTGATCTCTATCGGAGATATCATTTATATCCAAAGTCCAAAAATGCACTGAAAGTAAAGGGCTGAAAAGTATTTAACAGCCACAATCAAAAGAGAAGCTGTACTAACAATAGACATGAAGCTGTGAAGCATAACTTTTGCCTAATATAAAGTAATAGCCATGAGAAAGAATATTTTTGGAATAATCACATTTTCCTCTTTGAAAACTCACTGTACAGCTCCAGTCATCAAAACTGGGAGACATCAGAATGCAGATATAGATGATGATATAGACGGATATAGAGAAAGACACACACGCACACACGCACGCACGCACACACGCGCGCACACCCGCACACGCACACACACACGCACGCACACACACGCACACACACACATAGTTGAATTGTCTTTCCAAAACATAGTATTAAGAAATATCCACCTGCAAAATTGTGAATTTGGACCCCTATATCACATCTTATAACAAAATATCCCTCAAATGAATAATGATCTAAATATATAAAATCTAGAGCTGTAAAACCACTAGGATATATTCTGTAAAGACTTTATGCCATAATTAGTTAATATACCAAAAGCACAGTTAATAAAAGAAAAATAGACTGAGAAACAGCAAATTCAAATATTTGTACTACAAATAAAGTCTTCCAGAAAACGAAGACATAGCACTGGAGAATTCTGAAAATACTGGATGTCAGTCATCATTCTAGAGTAAAAATGAAAATTACAAACATACATGCTACTCTCTTCTAAGCAAAAGGAATGTATCTTTTAAATATATTAAGGGTATACTCAGATTTCATGTTTAGGTTTAATAGTCTTTAGTTTTTCCCACAGATGTTAGATATATTTTTAAGTAATCACTGCCTCCAAATTTAAAAACATATTTACACTCAATTCTAATGACCATTGTGTTTTCATATCAACTTTTAGGGGTACTTTCTGCTATCATTAAAGTGCATCTTCTATAATGTATTACAATATGGATTAAGTAAAAAAGCATAATGTTAACATCTAACCCTCTTGTTTACTCAAGTCAATCTACTTAGATATACAAATCTGATATTTACTTCTTAAAATATTTAGCAGGAATAAGTGCCTATAAATCAGTTATGACAATCACTGTTACAGAAATCGATAGCAAGGAATATGCATTAATTCAAATAATATTGATAGGCTCATGAACCTACATCAGTCTTCTGTGAAGTAAGAAAAATGAAACATCTTCCAGAAAATCAATACTTTTCTTTTTATGTCATTCACTTGAAGATTATCAATAATATATTCCTTTTTTACCTTATGTGTCATTGGCCTAACTTTTAAATACTGGGATCTTTACATTTTAATGTAAAATGAGAATCAGCAAGGTTAAAAGTCATTTGAGATAAGCATTTGTTGAAGTTTAATTATTACTTTAAAATATGTGTGTGCGTGTATATATATATATATATGTATATATACACACACATGTAAATACACATACACAAATCTGAATGTGTACTTTACTGTTGAATAGTTTTGTGTAGCAGGACAGGAAAGCTCTGTCTTTTAATATGCACCCCTCACCCCCATGAAAATGCTCATTTGTTTTATTCTGAAGGTAAATTGCATGAGGAAAATAGCATAAATCTCAGCACACATCTTTTTAGCCCTTGTGAACAGGGATGTTATACAGGTACGTACTTAGGTAAAAATACAAAATGTGAAATTACAATACCCATTCATCAAAAAAGAAACATTTTAATTGGTTATAGGTGGAAAATATCTACTTGACAGTCAGTTTCTCACTTTCACGTAAGTGCTTTGCTGCTTCGATGCCTAATCTTGTTTAGTGTAGGGAAAGTAATTTGACATGAAAGTACCTAGATGGCTGCCGAAAATTAATTGCCAATTAAAAAAGAAAAATGTTTGTGCTACTCTATAAACAAGCCAATGTATAAACCTTTCAGTCTTGTTGCTTTATTTATGTCTTTATAGATCTGGTTTCAAGCTATTTGCATACAATTTACAAATTCATATTATAATTCTCCAGTGTATTTATGATTCTAGAGTTGTATATATTTTACTACCATAAGAAATATTTATTTCTGTGTGCTTCTGTTGCTTATTATTTAACAAAAGCATCAGATTGCGTTTGATAGTTTATGTGTCTTCTTTAGAATAACACTTTATTTGGAAAGGGGAAAGCAAATGCCACGACCAAAAGGCACACATTGAGCACAGGCGTAAGGGTTCAGCACATACACACACACACACACACACACACACACACACACACACACACCAGGAATCCTGCTCCTACTTGAGGAAATGTTTCATACATTTTGTACCTACGTTAATCTTCAAAGTATTGAGGATAGTGATTTCTTACATGCTACTAATTTTTTGAGGTAAGATAAGGCTTTCCCAGATGGAAAACTATTTGAGATATGAAAGGAGTCTGAGTTTATTACTTGAAAACTATTATTCACTTGGGAATAGGAATTTACTTAAAAGGGAAGCTGCTCAAATTCTTAGTTATTGCTTTTAAATAAATGTGAGCAGAACATGAAATCTGTAGTCACACAGTAAGGGAAAATCAAATAATGAGGAAAAGAGCCAATGTTCTAACAATGTTTAAGAGGGAGATCAGTAATAATACATATAGGATAGGCAAAGAAAAATTTAAGAAATAAATGATAGTAACATAGGTGTTATATCAAGATGAGATATGCCAGTGGAATAAAATGTAAAAGAATATAAAAATTTAAAAAAAACTCAAGCCAGTTTTCAAAGATATTGAGTTCTATGATGCATAATACAAGTCATTTGCAAAAGACTCCTGCATAGCATTAAAATTTGGACTATATACTCTCATTTTGTAAAGAATGGGAATTTTATTTTTAAAAATCGAAGAATGTTTCACTTTACATTTGGATCACTGTTTTGAGGGGTCAAGTTTATAATTAACACATCTCATACCTCATATCTGCCACAATATCATACTTCTCATTTTGAAGACTTGGCAGCTTATTCTGACAATGTGAAAGTGCTAGAGGGATGAAAGGTGGTCATTTATTTGAGATCAAGCATTCATCAAAGTGATACTATTGCATCTAAGGGGGCAAACAAAAAACATTACTTCTAAAGACTTCAAAAATAATAACAGGTACTTCAGTATTTTACATGATTAGAAATGAACACAGCCAAAATGTTTCTTGTTCAGAGTTAAATGAAAAGATGTATCTTCCTTTGCCTACCTCAGTAAACCAAGCAACAGTCTTAATTTATTGTCTTAATTCAACTTCTCATCTTTCTCAGTGTCAAACTGCTTCGTGATCATGAGGTTCTCTTCCTTGTGTTTATTTTAATTAAGCCACAGATTTATTGAAACGTCACATCCCAGTACTTAACACATGGTAGGTACTCACTATATAGGCAATAACTAACCATAATTCTGGGGACAACACATTTGTTATAACTTTGAGCCACCGCTAAATCAGTCAAGGATATATTTTAATATTTGTTGATTTCCCCTGCATATTCTATACTCAGACATCTGCCTATACATAGATTATCTTTTAGTTATCTATAAGGTAACTAGCTGTACCACCATAAAATGATAAGTCTTCTCTGAATACAAGGCTATTCTTCCTTTGTAATCATGGGTAGGCAGAACGGTGTCTTATCTTCTACACCCAAGGCTTAACTCCTGTCATTTTCTTTCCAAGTTTTACTTTTCTTTGTACATGAGTCTTGTGTGCGATGATTACTTTCCTCCTGGAGAGCTGGTACATACCTGAAACACCGCAGGTCTTCGGCTCCCCTTTCCCTCCCCACTCTGCACTCCCTCCTGCTTGCTAGGAACCAATCAAGTCTCAGTTGAGGTACATTTACTCCAAGAATTAATTTTAATTTTTTTTTAAAGATAAAAGCACATGCCTTTCTATTCAGCAAAATTATACATATTAGAGCTTTATATATATATATTTTTTTTGGCGGTACTGGGGATCGAACTCAGGACCCTGCGCTTGCTAGGCAAGCACTTATTCCACTGAGCTATATCCCCAGCCCCTATTAGAGCTTTATAAAAGAGACTTCAAATCAATATCTAGAAAAGCTGCATTTCTCAGGAGTTGAAGAAGTATTTTGCTGTGATGGACTATTCCTGAGACCTGTGTAAGCAGGCAGACATGGCTGTATGTTCCATAATATGTATTGTATATTCTAGATATAATATGTATTGTATATTTTAGATCTAATTTAGTGTTTCAGTTTCTCATACCAGGGAGAAAATACAATGTTTACATCTGTGACTCTGATTTGTTTCACTTATGAGTCTAGTCTCAAATTGCATACATTTACCTAAAAATGTCTCAAGTGTGTCCTTCTTTATGGCTGAGTAATACTTCATTGCATAAAAAGACCACATTTTTTTACCTTTGCTCAGTTGATGAGCATTTGGGTTGTTTCAAGATTTAGCTATTACAAATTGTACTGCTATAAACAGGGGTGCACATATAACACTGTTTCATGATGTTTTTAATTCCTCTGAGAGATTCCCAGAAGTGGAATAGCTATGTCAAATGGGACCTTTGATCCTAGTTTTTTGAAAAATCTTCACATAGATTTGCATAGTGGTTGCACCAGTCTCCACTCCCACCAACACTGGAAAAGGGTCCCTTTTCCCCACAGCTCCACGAGCACTTGTTATTGCTTGAGTTCTTGATGACAGCCACTCTTTCCGGAGTGAGATGGAATCTCAGCGTTGTTTCCTTTTGCATCTCTTGACTAACCAGTAATGTTGAACAGTGTTTCATATACTTATTTTCCATTCGTTTTTCTTCCTCTGAAAAGTGTGTATTCATCTCAGATGTCCGTTTTGTATTGGATCTTTGAATGATGGGGCTCTAATTTTTTTCAATTATTTATGTGTTCTAGATAGAAGTCATTTGTCTGAGGTACAGTTGGCTAAGATTTTTCTCACTCTCTGGGTTTTCTTTTTACTCTGCTTCTGATTTCTTTTGCTGTGCAAAACTTTTAATGGATGAAATCCCAGTTCTTGATTCTTTAAAGTATTTCCCACGCAATCTGAGTTTCGTTTATAACCCCTCTACCTACACGTACACCAACTTTTAAGTTATCTACCTACTTTCTGTTCCAGTAGATTTAGTGAAGCTCTTAGATATTTATGCTTCATTCTGTTAATTTGTATTTATAAAAGTAGCATTTTCCTAAAAATACTTGCAAAAATCATTATAGACTGCCAAACTGCATACATACACACACACACACACACACACACATGTGTGTTGTTTGTCATATTAACACAAGTAACAAACACATTGACAGACAATTTCTGATATATTTTGATCCCATAATGCCATGAGGAATAGATGAGTTATGATATTGATGGATCCTAGATCAAATTAAGTAAATAACTATATTAAAATCATACAGAAGCATTGTCACATATTGGATGTCTAATAAAGTCGCAGCATGTTACAAATCATTTTCCACAGGGGCTCACTACGAGGTCCAGATTATTATGACAAATTTGTTCTTGTAAAGTTGTTTTTCACACACACGTATGGATTTGCAAACTGTAACAGGACATGTGATGAAAAATTTTCAACCCTCAGGGAATTAACCATGATGTATTAAAGATATATAACTACTCAATTAATAAATTTAAGTTTTGCTTCATAAAAATCAGTAACTTTTCATATATACTACTGATTCGCTTAAGCTATCACATGCCCTTTGAAAGTAGTTTGGATGAGGTAGTGGCAGACATTAAAGTATTTCAAATAGTGTTATTTTTCTCAGAAAACAACCACTAATAGGTGGCTGAATACTTATTGCAAATATCTTAGTAAAATTCAATTTAAAACAATAAAATTATCTTTCTCTAAAATAACACACAGGTGTGCCCAACATTCCTGACATTGAAGTAATTATTATTAGCTTGCAACTCTTACTGCACATGGCTGAAGAGACGAATGGAACCCTAAGTGACATTACATTAGCGAGGTTTGCGTTCTGCTCAGTAATGACCTAAACATGCTTTTTTGGGCAGAACACAGGTACAATGAAGTGAAAGCACGTGATTCTTTACTGACATTAGTTATTATTATGAGTTCTTTACATTATAAAAGATATTTTCTAAATATTAAGAATACTCCAATGAGTCACACATAGATATAGGTAAAGATTTATAGACTTTATCTATGAAAAATATTTTACGGATTGTATTTCACAAAATTGAAGTGTTATAGAACCACAAATTCCAAATATGCTTCACCCAAAGGCATTTTTCTTAAACTGCTGTTGGCAAGTTCTAACTTTATACCTTGGTAGAAGATTTTAAAAAATTTTCCACTATCAAAGGAACATTCCTCAAACTTACTTTGGAAAAATCTTAACACTTTACTATTCTTATAAATTTATAAATCCTGCCTCATTCTTTACATCTGAAATACATGTTATTTCAGTTATAAGTTTATCATGATAAAATTTTAAAACAAAGGGAAAATATATAAGATCCTGCAGAAAACAAATATTTCTACCATAAATTGGAGAATTAGAAGATTTCCATTACTGAACTTGAAGCAATCTCTGTGAACTGGATTAGGAAAAAAATACTTCACGTTAATGATTATTGCTAGTGAATTCCCCCTTTAACTAGAAAGTGTTGTGGCTGAATTTAATTTTCTAATTAACAAACCAAACCTTAGATACAGAAGTCTCAAAACTCACATAATATGTGTGCAAGGGTTATGATGAAGAAAATTGCTAGGCAACACACCCAAAGAAGCAACTGTTTCTGAGCACCAAAAACCACACCACAGTTTGAACAAATGTTTCTGATCAAATTCTTTATTTGGAATTATATATAGCCCAATTCCCATGAATACTCGGATATCTGTGCTCAAGTAAATACGCTGGGCATCCACTAGTCTGGAATTTAACAAAATACTTTCTGTACATTATAAACTTTCAGTGTAAGAATGCTGAGTAGCAGTCTCTACTACTCACTCGCTTAAACACAAACTTTCATCTTGCTCTGAGATCGGCAGGATAAGAGTAATATCCATGTTTTTGTTGGCAGACTGCTTGAGGTTAGCTCTATCTCATTTATAAGCATGAGCTGGAGAAGCAGACTCTAGATTATTCTCATTTTCTGTGGTGCAGATCAGAAGAGCTTGATTACAAGGCAAACCAGGAGAGCCCACAGAAGGCCATTGAAAGCCATCTTGTCTTCCATTGTTCAAAGCAAGTTATACAACCAAACCTCAAATCAATGAGCAGTGAAATATATTTTTTCTCGGTACAAACAACAGCAAGATCAAAGGAAAAGGGAGAATTTTGGGCAAATATTACAATGCACTAAATTCTGAAAAATGAAAGAGAATATGCTACTTCAAAGGAGAAACTAAAAAATAAAATTATTGGAAAACATCCCTGAACTTATTCTAGAAAGATGAGTTCTCCTAAATTATGTTACTGAGTAAGAAAGAAATGATGAAAGCATATGTGTGTGTGTGTGTGTGTGTGTGTGTGTGTGTGTATATATATATATATATACATCCTACACATGCAAAAGAAAGTAAGAATGACCTAAAAAAGTGCCAACACAATGAGATTCTGCAAGCCAGTGTACCTCTTGGCTGAAAGTTTTTACAAGCAATCAGGAAAAAGTGAATTTAGAACTTAAAATTCTTAGTTCAGGTAAAATACTGAGATGTCAAGCACAGAAGTAAAGGCATTTCTAGTCACAAAGTAATGAGTGTGCATTACCATTATATTTGACTTTATAGTCTCATAATTCTGTAAAAGAAAAAGGAAAAGTGGAAATAGGAAGGAAAGCATGAGGGTGATGTGAGAAAGAAAACAAGCGCCCAAATAGTCTCTGAAGAAAGCAAAGTAAATAGAAACATACACATTTTAAATTTAATGTTCTGGAATTTTGGAAAATTGCATTTTGAAATATTTTAGAGATAGATTATGTTTTCTTTTCAAAAGGGTCAAATACAATGTGCTTTTCTGAAGTGAGTAATAGTTACCAAAACATAATCTATTCACTGCCAATCAAAATTTGGAAGTGGAAACTGGTCTTGCAGTTTCAAAGCTTAGAATAAAAACCTAAAGTTGCAAGATCATGATATGCATCTCAAAACTACAATGTGAAGAAAGAAAGGTGAGAAGTTATGTAGTGTGGAAACATTATTCATGTCAGAGGACAGCATCAAATGTAAATATAAAGTTGATGTTCTAATTCTAAGGACATTGTGTAATGCATTATTATATGCTTATAAGAAATTGTTTTATACTTAAGTTCATCTTTTCCAGATTCATTCCTTGTTTTGAATATAATATGCACTAAATATATTCTCATAAATTTCTAATAGGTTTTCAAATTTTTACTGTTTTTTCTTCCTTTTTTTTTCCTTTTCCTGGAGGAAGCAAATGTTCAAACATGCACACTTGAAGTGATTGGCATACCTTCAGATGTTCTTGCACAGCAAAGACAATTTCAAAATTTCTCACTTGAGAAACTTCATTCCAGTGAAAGGTAGAGGGGAAAATGGAGTGAGAAATAACCAGGTTGCCCAAAACATAGAGATGATCTAGGAGAAATCTAGTGCCATGTGGCAAAACTTTTATAGGGGTTCAAACCTTAAGGACTTACATAAGGAGTTGGGATAGAGTCCACAAATACCGAATTGGTCTTTCAGTGTTAAAAAGAGACAAAGGGGAGAATCTAATGAGCTTAAACTCATAGCAATAGAGATAATGAGAGCCAGAGATCTTGGTCTGCAAGCAGCAAAACCCTTTGTCTCACACTGACCACACTTGTCTAGTTATTAGTTCTTCCTCCAGTAATCTGTCAAACAGGGAGGGAGTAGAATTTTAAAAGGTGCATCGCCATGGAAAGCAAGCTAGTGCTGAGCCGGTGAAAAGGTGAGATAATGAGATTGACATTGCTGACACTGGAAATCTGGTAATATAAAGATTAGTTTACAATCAAATTACTCTCATACTCACTTATAGCCAAATAAGTAAAGAGGCCACCTGTAAAGTATTTTCCCCAGGAGTAATGGTGTGCGGACCATTATAATAAACACATATTTTAGGAAGCAAGAAACTCACTGGAAGTTGCTAGGCACACATGTTGTTTAAAACTAAGCAGGGTTCTCCTAAATGAATGATTCATCCATAGTAATGACACTAATTCATTATCAAGTCTCAGTTTATACCTATTTTCATTTTTTCCAATCTGTTTCAGTGCAATTGAAGTGGTGGTTTGTTGTGTTGTTGTTTTAAAATGTTGTTTTAAGTACATAATTTTACTCCATTTGTGCCAGGAAAATGCCCAAACACCTTCATTAGAAATAAAGCAAATCTGTTCAACAGCACTCTGAACAGCAGGCACTATATGCTTTATTGAACAGAAAAGCTTTAACAAACCTTATCTTGCACACATGTTCCTTCTGCCTATGTCTATTTATGTTCTCAAACTTCCTCAAAATGTGGGTGCAACAACAAAATAGTGTTTAGCTACCCTACATTTTTTGCCAGGTGGTTGATTATAGGCTTTGGCATATTTTTTGCAGGTGATATACAAAATCATATATACCAGCTGCTTGGCCCACTGAGTAATACTTTCCTAAATGACATGGCCCCAGCCATATATAACCACATATAATGATGCTAGGTTGATATCTTCACTAGATTCATTTAGCTCTGAGAAGAATTCTCTAAGAAAGATATTTTCCAGTCTTCATTTCTGTTTCATGCTGGGTAATGTTGGCAGGAATTATTCACGGCACATGTGAGCAATTCAAAGAAATATTGTAAAAAAACAATGAGGCAGCTTTGCAGAGGTGCGCTGTCTGCTTGATGACTTGGCACGCTGCCCCTGGTGCTTGGCACAGGCACCTGGCTGCTGGCACAGGGGAGGTTATATGTACTTGCCACTAGGCTTCTACTCTGCTGCTTGCTGTGCAGGATCAATATCAAACAACTCCATAAACAACCAGATGAACCTTGTATCTGAGGGATAGCAAATAGCATTTGAATTATTTTACATAAATCTGAAAATGTAATCGCGGTTGACATTCCTATTAGTATTATATCTGAGCACGATGATCATAATTGAGTAACATTAAATTTAGTTTATTGAACAGCAGTCCACTGCCTGCTTTACTGTGACTATGATCTGTGTAATGAAACCAGCAGTACGAAAAATTCTCTCGGTTGGTACACTTCCTGGCGAGCAGCCAAAGTATTTATTGCTATTTGTGCAATTAATGGCCATATTGATTCCTTTTTATTCCCCTAGTAAATAGGAGATAAGTTGTGCTATGTTTTCTTAGTCCTTCAAGGTTTGTTTCAGTTGTAATTAATGTGACCATAAGAATAATACTTCATTGTTCTTTGGGACTGATTTCCATGCCTACAACATTTGCAGCTCACACATTGCACAGGTTTGAAATGATTAAATTGATAAGTAACTCTATTGCCAAAATAATCCCATATGCTGAAGTATGATTTATTAATGTTCAAAATTCAGAAGGTAAAACTTCACTCGCCAAAATGTGGTGGTGGTTAATCATCTGTTCCTCCAGCTAATTCTGTAATCTTCAGTGTGACAATCAATTCATCATGCTGAAATGGCAAATTTATATAAATCATATTTCCAAGTTCTAAGTGGAGTCAATAAACTATATTGCACATTTCCCATAAATTATGTGATATAATGTTAATTTATTTTTTCAAATTAAAATCTTGAGCTACCTTATGTGTTTGAAAACTAAGTCTCCTACTGTTGTATCTAAAACGTCACATCACGCATGGAGAGATTTGAAGTCCTCTTATGAAGAAGTCATAGGAATATTGAACATGTCATCTCCACGATGGTCAATTATTCAGTGACTGTACTTTGTTCCCATTTCTTATTCGTTATGCATCAAAATTCTTCACTTGCATATTTTCTACCTTGGGGGATAAAGGAAGATAAAAGAAGAAAGTAAGTTGGCATAACTTTGTGTAACTTTAAATTGAAGAAATTAGTGTAATCTAAAGACCAGTGTGGGGCCAGGGATATAGCTCAGTGGCCCAGTGCCTGCCTTGCAAGAATGAGGTCTAGAGTTTGATTCCCAGTACCAGTGAACGAATAAATAATAAATCCCGGTGAATATGTTCTCCACTCTTCAGTCCTGCACATTATCTTAATTTTATTGATTTTCCAGGGAACATGGTGAAATTCTTCTCTTTCTTTGATGCCTACTCCTCTAAAATCTACTTAGGGCCTATAATACAAACTAAACTTTGTGGTTCAATATATATATATACATACACAAGAGTAAATGTGATACAGTAAATGAGCAAAATCAAGCTCAATAACTCTATTGCTATCTCAACAGATAGGGTATTTGTTGAAATTCAACATCTACTCATGATAAAAAGGCTGGAAAAGCTTAACAGAAGGAATATACCTTCATGTAACAGAGGCCATTTGTGAGAATCCAACAGTTAATATTATCCTGAATGAGAAGAAATGGAAAGCCTTCTCTCTAAGACCTGGCACAAGACGGGACATCTGCCGTTAGCACTCATTAAACGTTGTGCTGGAAGTTTCTGCCAGGGCAGTCAGGGAAGAGAAAGAAGCAAGGAGCACTGACACTGAAAAAGAGAACATCCAATTGTCGCTGTTTTCAAGTGCTTCATTTTGTCTATGGAAAACTACATAGACTCCAACTAAAAAACTATCAGTACCAAAAATAAATTTATCAAATTACAAGACCTAAAATCAATATACAAAAAAATCAGCAAATTGCTACATGACAATGATGAAATTAAAAAATAAAAATCTGGGTGTGGTGTCACATGCCCATAACTCCAGCTACTCAGAGTATGACAGTGAGCTGGCAAGTGTGAATGCAATCTTAGCAACAAAACCCAATCTAAAAATTCACAAAGGCTTGTGGTGTAGCTCAGTGATTGAATGCTTGCTTACGGTGTATGTGGCCCTCAATTCAATCTGCAGCATCACCGATGAAACAAGACAAAAGAGAAACTAAGACAGCAGTGCCTTCTACGATAGCTACAAAAGTAAAGATAAGCAGCTAGAATAAATTTAGAAGTTCTCTACAATCAAAGAAATGAGAAAAGACATGTGAAAACATGGAAAAGCATCTTATTTCCACAAATTAGAAGAATCGATATTGTTAAAATATGATGCCAGCCAAAGTGATCCACTAATTCAATCCATGTCAAATGACCAATTCTTCACAGACACAGAAAAAAAGTAAAATCAAAAATCCCATCAGAAAGAGAAAGAACAAAGGAAGAAGCACCACACCATTTGACCTCAAAACGTACTACAATGCTGCAGTCACCAAAACAATATGGTATTGGCATAGAAACCAATGAAATATAAGTCAATCAACACTTTCACTGCAAAGTGGTTCTTTTTTTTTGCTCTTTTTGAGGTAGGGTTTCACTATGCAGTTCAGGCTGGCCTTCAACTCACTTTGTAGCCAAAGCTGTCTTTACTCACAGTGATCCTCCTGCCTCAGCCTCCTGAGTGCCAGGATTGCAGGTGTGCATCACCATGCTCAGTTTCACTGCCAAATGATTCTTGACCAAGGTGCAAGTAACACTTTTCAATGAATGATGTTGAAAAAATTGAAAGAATGAAAATAGACCCCTGTCTCTCCCCAGTTATAAACATTAATTCAAAATGTTTATAACATTAATTCAAAATTCATTTAAACATTAATTCAAAATAAGACCTGGAATCATGAAACTTCTAAAAAAAGACATAAAGAAAATGTTTCTGGATATTGAACATTGTTGGTGGGAATGAAAATTAACAAAGCCATTATGGAAGACAGGATAGAGGTTCCTTAAGAGATAAGAATAAATGGTCTTATTACCCAACATCCCACTATTGGGTATAGAGCCAAAGGAAGTGAGCTGGTATGTTGAGGATATACCTGCATTCTTATGTTTATTATACTACTCTTCACAAGAGCCCCTAAATGAAACAGCTTAAGTGTACATGAGCAAAAAAATGGACAAAGAAGTGTGGTGTATATACACAAAAATTACTATTCAACCAAGAAAAAGAGTGAAAGTTTATCGGTTTGTCCCATATGGGTAGCACCAGAGATCGTTATACTAAAGGAATATGCCAGTCACAGAGAATGATAAGTAATTACTGCATGCTCTCACTCAAAAAAAGAAAGTCAGTCTCATACAGATTGAGAGAGGCATGGTGCTATCCAGAGACTGGAGAGAACAGAAGGGTGAAAGGGACAGAGAGAGACACATAGTTGGGACTGAACTGCAGTGAGACAGGAGCAGGGAGACCTGGTGTCCTGCTGCAGCACGGTATAGTGATTCTAGATAACACTGGCGTACTGTGCATCTCCAAAGGCTAGAAAAAGGGAATTTTGAAAGTTTTCTGCATAAAGAGATGGAAAGTATTTGAGGATCTAAATATGTTTAACTTGATTGAAGTATTAAAAGATATATATATATATATATATATATATATAGCAAATCACAAGGTAACTCATAAGTATGTATTGATTTTATTATCATGAAATAAATTTAAATTTTCAAAAGAACTAAAATAGGGGCATAAAAGATTCCCAGCCATCCCAATGTGCTATACGATTCGTAGTTCTTTAAATAACAGAATTGTGTCAAGGAAAGCTTCTGCCTTTAATAGCTACAATACTTGACGTTGTTCTGATAAAAGGAGTAGGACTCTGAACTGTCCACTTAGAAAAGGAAGTTTGCATGGCAGAATAATCAGTCTAAATTTACTCTACTTTATAAATCAAACTACATGTAATAAATTATGCAACATTTCAGAATCTGAAATTCTTCCTGAAGAAGAATTTGTCTGAACATATGTAGGGCAAGGAAGTCAGCAGAAATAACCCATTTAAGGAAAGCAATCTGGGTGTTTAGTTTATTTCCCTCCTTGTAACTTCTGTCTACTCTTTCTGATGAACCATTTATATTAATATCATTTTTACATAAAATTTAGATCTGTTACTGCCTATCTAAAAATGGACTGTTCATCACTAGTTCTATGACATTTTCCCCTCCAGTATCCTGGTTGCCCCTCAGTCTGACGTGTGATTGTTCTTTGTCCGAGAAGACCCCTTGACTCAATTTCTGACAAATTCTTTTGCAGAAGGAACAATGTAGCATCTGTTATACAGTGAGAATAAGAATAAAAAAGGCAGTCTTCTGGAATCTGTCATTTACCAAGGAGGATTTTATGGTTATATAATTATGTACCATAATTATATGATTATTAAAAGTTAACTTTTTGCAATAACATTGCCATTCAATAAAATGTGCCTTCCTTGTAATGCAATTACTAATTTTTATATATGAGAAATAATGTTTCTTCTGTAAGCAAAGATTTGTCTTAAAGATGAATTACCATTGTGGCTGAAAAACACTGTATTGTGAGAGTAACAATTAATTCAGTCTATTTCAATATCATGCCCAAAGGCTGGCATAAGAGGGTTCAGGCCCAAAACAAAGAACAGGCTGAGAGCAAAGAGCAGTTAACCCTTGATTAGGCACACAGAGAGAAAGGCTCTAAACTCTGTGTGAAACAGAACAGAGACATCCTAGTTCAGTCTAAGATGCAGCATAAACAGACTCATGGTAGTACTTGCTGTGCTTTAGAAGACCACAGATAGGAGCTGCGTGTCACCGGGCACATTGACTCTACAATACTGCATAACTTAGAAGTTACTAGAGCTGATGGTAACACTCTTTAATTCACAAATGCATGATCCTACCGTAAAAGAACCTCACCTATTTGACAATAGGAAATATATGTGTATGTGGGGGGTGCTTTTCATAAAGCCATCCTGTGGCTCTGGGTAAGGAGCCTATCTATGCAGAACTGAACCTACTTCTTTGCCCAAAACATTTCAGTGGCTCACATCACATTTATCTTAAGCCATTAATCCCTGGAATTTCAATAAGTTTCAAAAGACAGAGAGAGAAATGAAGCTGCATTATTAAAGCCAAGGTGATATATTTATATATATATATATATACCTATATATGGTAAAACCAAAGTAGACATAACCGAAGTAGATGGTGATCACTTCTATTTAGTAGTTAATATCATTCCAAAATACATGGTGATAACCTAAATTGCATATTAATCTCTACAGAAACATCTAAGAAAATAAATTAAATTATATGGTTAAAAAATCTACACAAGAATGCATTGCTAATATAAAAATATTTACTTAGCACGAAATAAGGTAGTAAAAATTCAGGAAAAGCTGTATATATGATAATTAACTTTATAAGGTGTTATATGTAAGTGAATCTGGTGCTGGAAATATAAAAGGGGGATGGGGCAAGTGGGGAATTGAAATATGATATGTACATGTACCAGTCTCCTATAGTGATGGAATCATGATGTACTGCTAACAGGTACTAGTAAAAATAATTGTAAATACTCAAGACAAATTGGATGCAAACACCGAGCCAGGCACAGTGGCACACATCTGTAATCCCAGCTGCTCATGACACTGAGGCAGGAGAATCCCCAGACCTAAGGTGGCCTAGACAACTTAGCAAGACTCTGTCTCAAAAGTTAAAACCTAAGAAAAAAGGGATGAGGATTAGTTCAGTGGGACTGCTCTTGAATAGTATGTGTAAACCCCTGGGATCAATCCTAAGTACTGCAAAAAGAAGATTAAAAATATTGCAATGAAAGATATAAATTCAACAGCAGAAGTTAAGGTGAAAGGTAGAGATTGGCAAGAGACACACCATAGACTCAAAAGCACAAGTAAGACTGTGGAGGTTATCTGGTTTCTATCCTGTTGTGTTCCTTTCAGGATAGTTCCCATCACATTCTGTATGGAAATTTCCAACAGATGGTTGTTATATAATACTCATCTGCAGATTGTTTTAGAGTAGATATAATATTTTGCTTTTTATATATTCATTCTTAGTGCCTCAGTGGGACTCATTCAAAATTTTAATGAATGAATGAATGAATGAATGAACCAAAAAGCAAACATGTAACAGAAATTTTTAATCCATCCCTCAAATTAACTAGATGCCTGAGAAGGGAGCATTCAGCTGTGGCTTAAGTGTGCACATGTAGGGTCACTGTGCAGTTCTGTGAAATCTACCTGGAATGGTGTTAAGATGGTGAATTTATCCATCTCCTACGTCATTTAAACTCCAGTCACATTCTTGGATCTAAACCCCTGAGCACTCCAGGAACAGGGCTGGTGCTCATTGAATCATAAATGCCACCTGATGGGCAAAAGCAAGAGTCAAGGTCCTACTCTTTCACACTGATGTTAAAACCCAGCCGCTGATAAAAGCAGAGATAGTCTCCCTGTTTCTGTACTATCCATATCCCTCAGAACCCAATAAACAAAGGCCATGTATCCCTCCTCACTAGGCTGGCATTCAGCTGTGTCAGTACCCAGAGCACTGTTTACAACGCAATGGGGGTAACACACATGCTCTTCTTTCCTAGTAAATACGGCACTGTCTTTTTTGACCTGCTAATTTAGACAGGTCACTTTGATGCTGATCCTCCATATAATCTGCCAAAAAGGCTAAAAGTAAGTCTAGGATTCTAATTTGATTTCTACCAAAAACATATATTTGAGAATACATTATAACATAACTTGGGAGCAGCTAAACTAACACAGGCAGGTGGACTAGAGAAAACAAGCAATTGTTTATTTAAAGAACGATGGGAAGATTCAGTGGCCTCGTTTAGGAATCTGAAATCTGAAGGTCTTGCTGAAGTTCTTCATCGTCATTTTCACTCAGCAATGTCCTCAATGTGCTTTTCTCTCCTTTAAATTTCTCTACATTGTGCATGAGGTGTGAAATATACAATAAGAGTTTGGGCTGAAGTAGCTATAAATTCATGGAAAGTTTGCCTCTTTGGATAGTAGTCAGTCTTATAGATTTATAGGCACAGTGAAAGTGTAGTATCAAGAACTTGAAAAAATTTTTCCTTACATACCATAGGTACCAAAAACTGCTTGCATGTTTTCTGATTAATCACTTTTCAGAGTAGATGAATATACTGAAACTGAAAATTAGAAGTCTACTAGATGTTGAATATTTTGAACATATTTTACTATATCTGTACATGTAAGAAAAAGTGACTGCATGGGACTTATTGCTCTGTACATGCTTGCCTGTGCAGATTATAATCTCTGAGACCTAGATAATCTCTATTTTCCAGTAGCAACTGCATGGTGACATTATTTTGTATCTTGGTGCATCAAGAAGACAAGCTAGCATGTTTAGAGTAAACATGAAAATTGTGTGATATGCATCTGACGCCTGGATTAGGATCCACCCATTGCTGGTCACATAGCAGATGTGTGATCAACTCTTTACATGACTTTGGATTCTAAGACGCGGCGAGCAGCGTTTCCTAGGCAAACGATGCTCTCACAATACTTGCAGTTAGCAGACAGACAATATATTGTATCCGTGTGATGCCTGCGGATTGAGGAAAATGTTTCTAAAAATTGACCATTTCAATCTTTTCCTCTATAAATCTTTTCCTGCTGTTCCCGTTCTGTATCCTTCACTGTGATAAACGTTAGGTGATTAATAGTACTTTATCATGTGTAATGATTAATCTTGATTTTCAACTTGTTGGGATTGAGAAACACCTGGAACTTAGACAAGCTCACCTCTGGGTTTGCCTGATTGGCATATGGGACATGGAATTGAAGGGGGCACCCGCCCTGAATGTGAGCAGCAGTATTCAGCAGGCAGGGCTCAGGTGCGAGGCATGCGGGAGGGGAAGGCCTTAGAGTCAAGCTCCTGCTTGCTCTGCTTCGGGGTTTCTGAGAAGAGAGCAGCTTTCCTCTCCTATGCCCTCACATCATGATGTTTCTGCCTCGCTACAGTCTTATAAGCAAAGGGGCCAAAGAACAGTGGACTGCAGGTTTTGAAACTGTGAGCCAAAATCAACCTTTCTTCCTTTGAATTCAGTATTTTTGCCACCGTTATAGAAATCTACCACAGCACAGTCAGTCAGTTGAATCCCAGTGAGTTTCCAAGCTTGTGTGACCATGGGCCTACCTGGACAACAAATTTCATATTAATATTTTATTTGGACTTATAATCAGAGAACTACAATTTATAAAAGCATTAACAGAATCATAGTCATTGTATTTTTTCAATGCTATTTAAATGTTCATAAAAAGTCTGTGACTATTACTTACATAAGACAGGAAATAAAATGGTGGGTGTTCGCCAGAGACTGGGCTAAGGGGAATGGGGAGTTACTCTATAATTAGTGTACAGTTTCAGTATTTTAATGTGAAATAGTTGTATGGATGTACAGTGATACTGACTGCACAATTATGTGACAATACTTAATTCTATAGAATCATACACTTAAAAATAGCTTAGATTCCATGCTTTAAATATTTTACCAAATTATTTAAGAATAACTTATAATTAAAATAATAATGGTTTAATAATTTAAAATCAATTGCAATCACTCCATAAACGTCTTTTGTTCTGTGTATTTAATCACTTTTGTCTCAGTATCAAAGATGTACCAGCTGAAGTCTGCAAACTTAACTAATGTGTTTCATCAAATGAAACCTTTCCAGGAAAAAGCAGTACACCCTCCCACATTCCAGAGCCTCTCTTCTGTTTCAGGCCTTCATACTCTGTCACCTACATTTCCATATATTTCAGAATCTGACCCCCATCACTCCCTCTGCCTTTCAGCAAAGTGTTATATTTCAGGTTCTGAAATTTTCATCCCTTACCCGAACATAGTCTCTTTTTGTATTTTATGGAAAAAAGTAAAACCAAACTTCATAACAAAATATAAGGACAATAACTATAGTTAATACATCACATATTGTTACCTCTAGTTACTCAGAGTACAAGATATGGGCATAAAGAGTTCTCCCGTCGACATTAGCACAAACCTTTGTGTTCGGTGAACTGGGAGCCGCTGCTCACATAACTACGGAGGTCACGGCCAGCCATATTTTCAATCTCGCTTCCTCCTCTCCTTTACCCGTCCTAGTTCCTTTTTCCTTTTAAGCAATTACTTCCCAGGTCATACTGCCCCTTGTACATCTTAGACTTTTACTCTTTCGTATATTTCTCATATCGGGGAGATAATACAATGTTTATACATGTGAGTCTGATTTGTTTCACTTATGAGTACGGTCTCAAGTTGCATTCATTTACCTATAAAAATCTCATTTGTCCTTCTTTATGGCCGAATAGTATTCCATTTTATAGAAAGACCATGTTTTTTTTTTTTTTTATCCATTCCTCAGTTGATGGGCATTTGGGTTGTTTTTCAGATTCAGCTATTACAAATTGTATTGCTATAAACAATGGTGGGTGCACACATAATATTTTTAATTTTTCTGGGTAGATACCCATAAGGAGACTAGTGGGATCAAATGGTACCTCTAAGTTGTTTGAACACTCTCTGCACTGATTTCCACAGTGGCTGCACCAGGCTACATTCCACCAACAGTGAAAAAGCGTCCTTTTCCCCCCCACAGCCCCACTAGCCTTTGTTATGTTTGATTTCTTGATGATGGCCCTTCTTTCTGGAGTGAGTTGAAATTTCAGTGTCAAACATATTCTCTTATATGTCTCTAAGTTGCCCATGAAATACTGTAAGGAATTATTTTTTTCCTCTTAAATTATGTGATGTCAAATGGAGTGTGTTTGTTGTTCTTCAGTTGTCACCTCCTCTGGGTGTTCTTTCCATTCCAGATTTTTCTAAGATGTAGAACTCGTTTCCCCAGTATCTTCCCAAAGATACATTTGCTCCATACATCTTTTATGGGACTATGAAAGCTGCATTATTACTCACAGCTTTTTCTGGAGGAAGAATTACACTTGTCCACTACATTAAGGCTTGGCCCTTGTTACTTTGTCTGGCAGGTGAATAGGAGTGAAGTGACGTGTATCCCTTCCCAATATAAAATTATAAAGCCAGAAATAGCCCAGTATCTCCTGTAATTTGGGTTCCCAAGGACGATAAGGTAGGAGAGGACCACAGCCCAGCTGTGAAGGCTAAGTCACCATAAACAAGTGTGGTTGGGGATCATTTCATATGACTGAGATACTGTCACTGATCTAAGTACTACAACTTTCCGTTTTATTAATTTTGTCTAGCTGTCTCTGCTCACAAAACTGTGATCTCCAGTGTATCAGAAATCATTATTTATTGTTAGTATTTCAATGTCTAGCACTTTTCTCAGCTCATAGACTCTCAATATATTTTAGTATGAGTAGATGAATAAAAAATAAAATCTTAAAACGATTCTAGGCATTGTTCATGTACTCTGTGGAATTATTTTCCACTTCTATGATATTCATCAGTGTGAATATTTTCATTGTGTGATCTGTTAGGTTAATGATTTGGTCACTTCTTGAGGAGACGGTGATTTAACCTAATAGAAATTAGAGCTACTGATGTTGCCTGAATTTAGAGTGGAGAAATATTGCCCCTCTGTAGTCTGTTTCACTGTTTTGTTTATGAAGTGTGAAGTATATAGCCTGGTGCTGTCTCTGCACCTTTCATCCGTGCGTGGCCAACAATATACTCTAGGCACCATTTCTGCTAACCTTGGCAAATTAGCAGAGGCATTTAGGTAATCAGGCAGTTGAGTGCTTGTGTAGTTTATCACTTTTTATGAAGAAGGAAATATGCTAAGGAGGATTAAACAAAAGAATAACTATCGGTGGCTTAAATTTAGAATATTGCTCTAGTAAAATGAGAAAAAATAAGGGATGCCAAGTGCTTTGCTAAAAACCTATTGTATTTCATTAGTGAAGTGGTAGCACAGAACCAAAACTACACAGCTCTTTTTCTTCCTTGTCAGTAGGGAAAAATTAGCTTTCCTTTTGTCTCTGGTTTGAGAACATTAGTCCACCTTTAATTCTGGGTGACTAGCTCTCAGTAATTTTTTTAACTAAGATTGCAGTCCTCTGAGAACACTGTTGACAGCTTAGAGCTGACAAAGAATCATTATAATCAGTGCTGAAGATATGAAATCACAATGAGAAAGATTCTGTGTTTATAGTAGCAGGGACCGCACACTGTGACAGTTTGCATTAGAACTCAGCAGGTGTGGTATGCAAAACTGAATCACAGTAGTGAATTTGAGGAACTGAAGATATGAAAAGGTCATTTTTGTTCAAGTACCTGTCTACTGTGGTAAAACAAAGCACAGAATATTTCCATTACATTTTTGCAGATGATAACATAGTGTGTACACGGAACTCAGTGTTTGCACAGTGTTTGAACAGAATGACATTAAATTCAACAGCATTTGAATGCTACATACAGAAGCTAAATACAGAGAGAAAACAAAACAAAACAAAAGGTGTATGGTGCATCTTATAAACATGTAGGAAAACAGAATCAGGCAAATGTGTTTTCAGTCGTTGAGGGGCACACCTGGGTGGAGAGATGGAAGAGAGTAAATGCACTGAAAGGGTTCATGTATGTGTCTGAGTGGTGTCAGCTCATTATAGGCATTTGAGTACATTAAGTATAATTGTGTATTTCATTTCTTCAAAAATATTTTGGTATCTATGTTAGTTAGCTCCATGTGTACTGTTTCACCTTACATCATTGGAAAGAAAGTTTGTGTTATTGCTTGCACCCTTTTTGTAAGAATCTTTTCAATGTATGTCTTAATGAATGGAATGGAATCATTCCAATACTGCATTTCATAGAGTTGAACGGAGAAGGTGGTTTTGAATGGCATTACAGGAGTTAGTTGCTCCTAAGAAAATTGCCAGGTAAATTGGAATTTTTAGTTTTTGAACTTCTCATTCATCCTTTTTTGGCACATATTTAATATCTTAGTCATATTTCTCCTCTTATGGATCACTCCGACATTGTTCATCACTTTCCAAGAGACTTCCTCTATCTAGAGATGACAGAATCACAAAGGTTAAGGTAAGATAGCACTTTATGATGAATTTACAGACTCCTGGTGGAGATAAACGTACCAAGATAGCTACAGCAATGATATGAGAGCCGAGGGCACTACAGTGAGGAAAGCGCCAAGTGTTGTCTGTACTTCCCAGTGTGCACAGGGGTGTTGGCCTCTGAGTTGTTTTTTTCTATGGGTACATACTCATCAAGTAAATAAATGCAGCATTTCCAACTGAGAAAGTATCACACGAAATGCATACAGAAAGCCATAAGCAGCCTGCTGAGATCACTTCCAGAGTGAATGGAGAAATGGCTGAGTGGAAATGGAGAGATGTGCCGAGGAGTTTGGATTCTGTCTTGTTTAGTGAAGAGTAACGGAAGTGTGGGAAGCAGTGTTAACTCACTTGTCTTTTCTAAGGAATTTGGAAGATGTTTCAAAGAAAACAAAACTGCAGGCCAAAAGATCACTTAAAATCTAACGCATTCATTTTTTCTCCCCCTGTTAACACTTGTAGTCTAGAAAGAACATTAAAGAGATTTATTTTAAAGTTGAACAGTTTAACAGCAACTCAGAAGTATTTGTATGTTTTCAATAATATATCCCAGCAGCAGAGAGTCAGATGATGATGAAACTAGTAGTGAAATACCCAAACTGTCATTGTAAGGAAGCTGTAGATTTTCAGGTGAATGGACTCCAGAAAGCACAGCAATAGGGGCTTCCACTTAGCTGAAACCTGCTTCCCTCTGCCTTCCCAGAATGACGAAGAGACAGAGTGGATAAAGGCCCTGGGTTACCCTGAGGCCCTTCTCCCCCTGAGCCCTGTTAGCCCTGAAACACTGTGCACAATACTGAGGGACCTTTCCTCCTTATTCTCTTTTATATTAGGTTTTAATTTAAATGCCAGTGTGTAAGCCCTAGAATTTGCCTTATTACTCAAATGGGCTTCCTTGAGCACTTAATAGAAATCTTTTCATCTAAGTGGCCCTTACTTAACAATTTTAAACTACCGAAATTCCCTTTATCCTGTGTCTAGTGAATTGTACATAGCTATATATGCTGCTGTCTAAAAACTATTAACTTTTTAAGTACTTGTGTACATTAAAATGTATTTTAAAATACCATTTGTGCAAAATAATCAGAGAAGTTAGGACAATACACATTTCCTTATGGTTTGTATAATAGCATGGATGGAGAAAACTAGCATATTTATATGGTCAGATATTTTTTGATCAAAAACCAGTTTAATTTTCTCACAAGCCTCCATTAAAGTGTAAATTGGATTTAAAATTTAGATTTCAGGTATTCCATGTTAACTTCAATATGCTGTTAAGCCATTATTAACATTTATCTCATTTAAAGATGGCCTAATACCCAAGTGATTCCTAAGAATGTTTTTAAGATCAATCTAGCACTCTTTGTGCGCAGTGTGTGCCACAGCGGTATGCCACCTTACTCTGTAGTGGCCCAAAGTTCTCGCTCTGGCTATGATTCTAGAATTTACAGCATTTGTATAGATTTTCAAGACTGTACTCTCTTCAACCTTATTGGATACCAATCAATTCACTTTCCTGGGCCAACACTGTATGCCCTGATCAAAAACTTGACATATGCTATTTTTTCAGATAAAATTTTAAGACTTTTACAACCTAATAGGAACATATTTTAAGAGCAAGAGAACATATGAATATTTCTGACAGTTCTGACATAGTGACTAAGAGATGAGGGTTTTAAGGCTGTTGAAGGAATTAGTAAGAATTATCAGGAGGAATTGTAAAGACTGCCTTTTACACTTCACTTTTATACTTTTCAGCTTGGCGCAGTTCCCTAACTGGTCCTCAGACATTCACTTTGGGTTTTAAAGCAAAGAACAACCTTTATTTTACCATTCTGTTTTTATTTCTGGTAATGTAAGTACATTTAATTTTATTTAATAAAAAAATTAATAGCTTACTCAAAATTACTTTGCCTTTTAAAATAATATTTCTTAGCATATACTGAGGTTTTAGACAACACAAATGATCCGTGGATCACAAATGATCCAAAGAACTCTGCAGTACATATATAAGAACTGGCAAGATGGGTCACGATAGGATCCATGTTGCAGTCTACTTTTATCAATATGAATTTCACACACACAACATTGTTTCATCAAGCATCCAGTTGACATTTATGTTTCCAACACTGCGGCAAACACTGCTAGAACAGACTTCATTCTCTATGTCTAGTGAATGGTGACACAGATGAACATAAGTAAATCTAATGAAACCTTATGGGTAAATAGTAGAATATTGATCCGATGTGATGTTTTGCATTTCAGGGGACACTATAGCTTGGAAAATGAGTCATTAAACTTGTGATAATATCAGAAAAGAAAAAGAAAGCATTTGGTGATACAGAAAGACCAGATAACTAGCATATGTGTGACATTTCATATCTCACAATGTCTTTTTCCATATAATATCACTTTCCCAAGTTATTGACACTATGAAGTGCTGGACCCTGTAATCACCTGACAGTCACCAGTTTCAGTGATTCTGTGCTGCACCCCATTTTCTCCCTACTTCAAATGAAGCCATCACTCTCTGTGTGTCACTGATGATGAAATGGAAGAGCAGGCAAACTAAACAATTCACCAAAGTCACATAACCACTGATAATGAAACAGGATCCAAATATAATATTACATGACTTGGAAGTCACACTCTTTACCTGTGAAGGGCCACACAAATTATTCTTCTACAAATGAGAAAAAGGTTAAGAAACACTTGCACGGGGCTGGGGATATAGCTCAGTGGAATAAGCGCCTGCCTAGCAAGCGCAAGGTCCTGAGTTCGATCCCCAGTACCGCCAAAAAAAAAAAAAAAACACTTGCACAAAGTAAATTTGAGGGTATATACTTGAGTCCTGGCTTTCTGACTTAGTGTTTAAAATTCTTTTCAACTTCTTGGCTCTACAATAAATCCCCAACTTATGAACAAGTTCTGCTGTGGGCGAATGCTCATCAGTCAGATTCATTCATGAATCCAACAAAGCAAGTCCTATACACCCTTGACACAACTATACAATGGAAAGCATAAAAAATACTGTACATAAACCACACAAGATACTACAGATAAATCTAGTTTATATTTACAGTTACTTTAAAATGGTGGCACAGTACAGTGCAGTGCAACAATGGCCATATAGGGGATGGCGTGGATTGGGGGGACTAGAAGACAGTTAATACCGAAGGAACGAGGGCAAGTAGGAGAAGGTGGAGCTGCAGGATCATTAATAATAAGAGACGGCGAGCAAGGTGGAATTTGGCCCACACCTGGCATTGTTGGAGCTACAGGATCCTCAGCAACAGGAAAGCAAGGACAAGGTGGAATGTCACTCACAGCTGATGTTGATGACGCGGGTTTTTAATGGAGTCAGTTCTATCTACTCTCTTGCAAAACAACCCAGTGGGATCTGAGCAGTAGGTCTTTCTTTTCTCACCCTAGATGCTCGACTCCGTAGCACTGGATGGCATTCCGAACAGCTGCGGCAAGCTCCGTGTATCATTCTACATCCGGGTCCTGTGCCTCAACCCCTAATAGTGCCTGTTCACTAAAGAAAATCCCCTTGCCATTTCCCGTGTTGTGAATCTCTTTGGTTCTCCAGTTACATCTTCCTCGTGGCTCTCTTTATCTTTTCACTGGGCCTTTAATTCTATCAGGTCCTTAGTAGTCAGCTCCTCATGTTGCACAGTAAGAAAGTCAATGAAGTTGTGCCCTCGCGGATCTAGATCCACCTCCTTTATAGGGGTCACTAATTACTTTCATCATCTATTAATTTGTTGGAGATGTCTTTGGACTCCTTACTGGTCTGCTCAAGTCCATGAACTTCATGAACAAAGTATAGGGAAAGGTTACAAAACCCATTCATGGTGACTGGAAAATCCTTACACCAAGCAAATCTGATGTTTTTTTATGGTCTCATGGACGTTATAGCCCTTCCAAAATTGCCACAAGGCTTTTCCTGTTCCATCAACTGCCTTCACTGCCTGATGAAAAGCGCAACATAAGGAATATTTCTTAAAAGTCACAGTAGCTCCTTGGTCCCTAGGTTGGATGAGCAGCGTGGTATTTGGTAGCAGTTGCACCACTTTGACACCATGAATCGGGGGTGACCTGGTACACTGTCACACAGCAAAAGAATGTGAATGAGGTATCTTTCTCTGAAAAATGCTTCTCTATCTCTGGGACACATGGGTGGAAAAACAAGTCCTGAGAAATGGCCTTTGTAACTCAAACTTAGGAATTACTTTTCCACATAAAAGCTAGAGAGCCCTTGGCTATGCTTCTGAGGGATCTTGGATTTTCTGGGTGGTAAACTAAGATAGGCTTTAATTTCATATGGCTGGAAGCACTGCCACAAATACAGTAGGTCTGCCTTTGCTGCTTTGAAGCCTAGCATCTTCTTTTCCTCTTTCCTGATGTAACTTTGTTTTGGCATTCTCTTCCAGTACAGTCCTGTCTCACTGATGTTCAGAGCCTGTTCGAATAAATAAGTACCTCCATCAATGATGTCTCTAAGTGTCACTGGAAATTCTTGAGCAGCTGTCATTAGCACTAACAGCCTCACCACTTACTTGTAAATTGTGAGGGCTGGCTCTAGCCTTGAATCTGTTAAGCCTTCCATGCCTGGCAGTAAGAGATGCATCCCGTTCAGTCTGTTTTAAATTCAAGTTTTCTCACCGGGTTTTAGATTTTTCTTGAATACACATTAAGCTGAGTGGGACTCGATACTGATGGTGACCGTGCATCTACACACTGAGGAGTTCTTCCTTCTCCTCCATCCCCATAGCATGTTTTGTGGGTGTTATTGTTGACTTCATTGGCACAGCACACTTTTCTTTCCATGACTATGTCCTTATGCTTTGGAATTGTGAGAATGGATGAACAATTTTATAGGAATGACAGACATCTACCACCTTTTTGCCTTGGTCCAATCTCTCAATTATTTTCACTTTTTTCCTAGGGTTTTTGCTTTGCATTTCCTAACAGTCTCTTCTACATCATCACTGCTTTTTCTCCTCCTTCTGGACGTCCTGGACTCTGTGTGAGTAGTGTGCTACTCCATACTATTGCACGTATAGTAATCACGCAGCAGCACAGCTGTGACAACATCCAGCAGATGCCTGCACTACTTTTGCAATTTATTCACATCTACAAATGTTTGTAATGTGAGACCCATTGCAAACTCTGAAAGTTTGCAACTTGAATGTTTTTAAGTCAGGGACTTACTGTACTGATTTTTTGCATGTTGTACATTAGTATCTTAAGCATTTTTATAAGGTGAACATAAACTCATAGAACAATTTCCTTGTGAAAGCGTTCATCCTAAGTTTGTAAAATAACTTACTAAAACTAAGAACAGCTCTCCTTACTTACACCATAATTAATAACTGGGTATTTATCCATTGCATTTTGCAACTGATACCACCATGGTAACATGAAAAAACATTTCAATAATATCTGATATATTTTCAAAGTTAATTGGCTTTTATGCTTAGCAAGTAAAGCTTTAAGTCAAAGTTTAAAATTAAAGTTAAAACTTGTGAAAGTTGAAAGTCTCAGCCCTGGAAAGTATTCCTGTGAAAGAATGGCCTGGCGAGAACCAACAGAAGCCTCTGGCAAGTGTCATGTGGGACAGTTTAAATACGGTGTTGGGGCCCAGGGGTGCATCTCCACCTCCAGATGACCAAAGTCAGAATCCAAGAAGAGTAACAGAAATGTACAATGGAGAAACATGGAGGGAACTAAAGCGTAAATAATACTCATGATTAGAGCCCTTAAACTAAAGAAACCAAGAAACCACATTCAAATGAACGGATATATAGTTTGATGACAAACACAATAGTTGCATAATTCAAAATACTCCCTACATAACTCTTAAGCACTTTGAAGGAGTTGAGCGTAATGTTGCACCTCTATAATCTCAGAACTCTGGGAGGCTGATGCAGGAAGTAATAAGATAGACTCAGCCTGGTCAACTTCATTATCGAAAGTTATCAATGAACAAATGGCAACTTAGATTTGGCAAAGCTTGGAAGACATACATTATTCAAGAGGTTAAAGTGAATGTAATGAGTAATTAATATCAAAATCATCTATACCAGACAAAATGCAACAAGAATCCTCATAGGCTGATACTTCTGCGGTGGCCTGCCAAATGCATGTAACCTAAATTGAATCAGGTGGACACAACAAAATCCCATACTGAAGGGCATTCTAATCTGTCTTAATCTTCAAAAGTGTTATGTCATGGTTGTGAAACTCAATGGAAGGCTGAAACCACTGCAAAACAATGTACATAGACAAAAGGGGTATTCTGTCTTAACAGAATATGTGATTTTTGTTTTGCATTTGTTTTCTTTGGTAGCCATCTGTGACTACAATCGTAGTGTCCTAAAATTACTTTCTATGGATCAGAATGACAAGAGTAGGAGGTGAGAGGATCCATTTTCTCACTCATTTAGACGGTTGGTAAAATTCTGTTCCTTGTTCACAGCCCCTAACATTGAGAACCAGCAACTTCTTGCTGTCTGTCATCTGTTTCTCTCCCACCTAGATAATTCAGGTTAGCAGTGCCGCCTCAAGGCTTATTTTGACCTTAGTTGTATTTTGCCAATTAAGGAAATCTATTTACCAGCTTCAGCACTTAGACCTTTGTCTTTTTAAGTGGACAACAGGACTACCTTAAATTACAGATAATGGATGACATCAGTCAAATGTGCAGTTTCCTGAGGGAAGAATCAAATAACTCAGTTTTTGTAGAGACTGGAGTAAATGAAATTCATTTTGTTTTATACTACGGATTTAGCCAAAATAACCTAGCAAAGCTCTTTCATACCACCAGTTGCTTATTTACAGTTTTAGAATTTTTTTTATAATACTTTATGCTTACTTAGATTTCAGTTGCACTTCTGTGTCTTGAAGGTGAAATGTCCATAACAAATTTGGTGAACAAAGCTGCAAGAAAATTCTATTGCGTCTGGAAAGTTTTGTGTGCTTTATTTTCTTCACTGAATAATGTGTCTATTTTAGAAGTAATCCTTTCAGGGTAGTGAGATTTTGTTTTCACTTTTTTTGTTGTTTGATTGAGCTACTTATACTGGAAATTAATTTACAAGTAAGAACAATTTCATTGTATTTTGCCTACTGAAATAGAAATCAGGTCAAAACCCCCACAAGAATAAAGCAATTAACTTGAATACCATATTGAATCAGCTTTGCTAATACAGGTACCCTGTAAACAATGCATGATTTTTTAAAAGTGATCGAACCAATAATGACTAAAAGAGTATCATTAATTCATAGTCACATAAATTGATGGCTTTGTGAATATTAACATGAAATGCATGTGTGGACTTTTGTGTGTGCTATATGTAAAAAGTAAAATAAAGATAATCCTATGCTGATAAATACTACCTCATTTCTAAACTTGAAAAGGCTTTCTTGTAATTGCTACTAATCATTAACAAGAGCAATTGCAAATACAACTAATATTATAAAAATAATTTGCCACTCATTGGGAAAAATTACATAATTAAAATAATTTGCTTCCCATATTCTAATTTGAATCTAAATTTCTGCTTTGATATAATAATATATAAAGCACTGACTACTTTTTAAGTTTGTTGAATACACATTCCCTATTTTAGGTTTAAATTATTCTGTAACAGGTTTTATTCTGAAAATATTAATTTCAAAAGACACATTAGCAAAATAAAATAAAAATAAATTTTAAAAAATACATGATTGAAGTGTTTCCCTAGCAGTTTCATTTTTGTTCATGAACTCTCTGCCTACTCCTATGTCTTCAACATTTTTACCTACTTTCTCTTCCAATAGATTTAGAGTTTCTGTTTTAATGTTGAGGTCTGTGATCCATTTTGACCTGAGTTTGGTACATGGTGATAGACTGGGGTCTATTTTCAGTTTTCAGCAAGGGGCAAGCCAGTTTTTCCAGCACCATTTATTAAACAGGCCTTCTTTTTTCCAGTGGGTTTGGTTGACCCCTTTGTCAAATATTAGGTAGCTGAGTGGGTTTTCTGTTATGGTTGCATCTTCCAGTCTGTTCCATTGATCCTCAGGTCTGCTTTTTGCCAGTACCAGGTTGATTTTATTACAGTAGCTTTGTAGTATAATTTCAGGTCAGGGAATGTGATTCCACCTGACTTGTCCTTATTGCCCAGGATTGCTTTTGCTATTCTGGGTCTCTTCTGGTTCCAGATGAATTTGAGGCATATTTTCTTTAGATCTGTGAGGTATGCTAATGGTACTTTAATGGGAATTACATTGAATCTGTACAACAGTTTTGGTAGTATGGCCATTTTTACAATGTTAGTTCTTCCTAACCATGAGCATGGTATGTTTTTCTGTTTATTGAAATTCTCCTCGATTTCCTTTTTCAGAGTACTGTAGTTTTCACTGAATAAATCTTTCACATTCTTTGTTAGATTGATTCCTAAGTATTTCAATTTCTTGGTTGCTATTGTAAAAGGTATGGTTTCTTCAATTTCTCTCTCAGTCTGTTTGTTGTTCATGTACAGGAATGGGACCTCATCCTACTGAAAAGTTTTTGTACATCTAAAGAAATCACCAGCAAAGTAAAAGGAAAACCCACAAATTGGGAAAACATCCTAGCTGGCTGTCCCTCAGACAAAGGACTGCTATCTAGAACATACAAAGAGGGCTGGGGATATAGCTCAGTGGAATAAGCGCTTGCCTAGCAAGCGCAG